>CAUYUJ010018372.1:0-206692 GCA_963575745.1 Prorocentrum cordatum | reverse complement strand
AAATCATTACGAAAACTAAGGTTTTGGGAGGATTTCGTCTTGCGCGCGCGAATGTCCACTTTACCTTATTTTTTGCAAGGGATTCTTGAAGTTTGGTTATGTTAGAACAAGAAATGTCCACTTTAGTTTTTTTTTGCAAGGGAAAGCGGGCCGTAACAAAACAACCGGATCCGGACCAACCCGTTTTGCCTGAGACTTCCTCACGAAAATGATGAAAATGTGGCTGCGGCCTAGGCGCGCGGGGGGTCGTGCACCAGGGGTCCCAACAATAATTATTCTTTAGAAGTAATAATGTTCAACAACAACAACAACAACAACAACAACAACAACAACAACAACAACAACAATCATTTAGACTGGGGACACTCCGTTCTCACCAGTGCCAGGGTTTTCATAGGAGGCGGGCAATACCCCCACTTTGTGGGGGGGCCGGTTCAAGCTCTACCAAATTTCCATACGACTCTTCGCCACCACCCACACCCAGCTTCCCGCCCTATGACGTTCGGACACTTCACTTCGTGGCATGCGGACGACCGTGGCTACTATTCAGGGCCCCGCGGCCGACGACGACGGCGTGCGCGCGCGAAGAAAAAACGAATGTGTCCAATATGGTATTATTTGACAGGGATGATGGCCCTGACATGCGCGCAACCGTGGTTGCAGAAGTTCGAAGCACGTGAAAAAGTTGTTCGCAAGAGCCCGTTTGACAGAAATGTTGAAAAAAATATTGGGTTTCCTCAGAAATCCGCAAGAGCGCGCAAGATGAAGTTTTGAATTTTTTTTTTGAAAAACCATTGGGTTTTTTCATGTTTTTATGTTAAAATCGCTACGAAAACTAAGGTTTTGGAAGGATTTCATCTTGCGCGCGCGAGTGTGCACTTCGTGTCACTTTTTCAAAGGATTCTTGAAGTTTGGTTATGTTAGAACAAGAAATTTCATTTTATAGTGTTTTTTTGCAAGGGAAAGCGGGCGTCAACAAAACAACCGGATCTGGATGACATCGTTTTACCTGAGACTTCCTCACGAAAATGATGAAAATGTGGCTGCGGCCTAGGCGCGGGGGGGGGGGCGTGCACCAGGGGGCCCAACAATAATTATTCTTTGGAATTAATCATGTTCAACAACAACACCAACAACGCAACAACAATCCGCACTGCGGAACCCCACTTCAGCGTTGCGCCGGGGGGCGGGGAGGAGGGTTCGTTGCGTTGAGTTGCGCCGAGGAGGGGGCAGGGGCGCCAGTGAATGGTTTCGTCAACAACAACAACATCAATATCAACACCAACAACAACAACGCAACAGCAATCCGCACTGCGAACCCCACTTCAGCCACGCACCCAGGGACAGCGAATGACCGTTCGGCCCCCTCACTCTGACATGCTAGGGAGCCCACGAAAGACGTTAGCGCCCAACCACGTACATGAACACAGCCCCCGAATTCGCGAGACAAGCATCGTGATACGAGTGTTCGCGCAATGCGCACTCTCGAAACCAACGTGGATTCATGTACGTGTACGGACTGTCCTTGCTCCTGAACGTGCAACCGCTGGAGACCTGCGGCGGACGCGACGGCGGCTCCGTCGGCGGCCCCTCTGCTGGCGCCCGCTCCGCCGGCGCTGCGCCGGTCGGCTGCGCGTCCGCCGCCTCCACAGATGGCGGCGCCGGCGGCGCTGCCAGCGCGGGGACCCCGTCCGCCTCGCGAGCGCGGGCGCCGTCGTCGTCGTCGTCGTCGGAAGAGGAGGAGGAGGAGGAGGAGGAGGAGGAGGAGGAGGAGGAGGAGGAGGAGGAGGAGGAGGAGGAGGAGGAGGAAGGTCCGTGGCCATTTTGGCTCAAGCCGCGACGCGCGCCCCGGGCCCCGACCATCTTGGCTCAACCAGGCTTGGCATGGCGGCGCGGGCACACGGCATGGCTGCGGGGGGCCGCCGCTGGCTGGCGGTGCGGGCCATGCACGCGCGCCCAGGACGACACCAACCTCGGGCGCTCAGCGGCGAGGCGGCACGCCAGGCGGCGGGGCCACGAGGCATGCGAGCGTGCACTCTGGCGCTGCCTGCACGGAGCGCGCGGCGAGCCCGACCTAGAGGGAGGGCGGCTGGCCTCTCTCGCCGACGACGTCAACAGGAGGGAGCGACTGGCGAGGCCTGCCCTCGCCGCCAGAGTCCAGGGAGTGACGGCCTGAGCGGAGCGCGTGCATGTGCGAAACTGCGCACTGCACGCCCGCCAGCTGCCTCCCGACGGGGCGCCCGCGGCGGCTCGGCGGGTCGCCCAGCGCGGTCCGCGACTCGGGAGGGCCTGCGCAGGCAGCTCGCAGCGCGACGACGCTCAGCACGCTGTGTTGTCCGCTGTGACCGAGGAATCCGAGGAGCTGCATCCCCCGCGTGCGCGGGCCCACCAGAGGCAGCGGAGCAGGTCGCCCACAAGTACACCGTCATAAAGATCCCGCCGCTGCAGCTGCCGCCGCTCATCCCACGTGTATCCTCTGACTACCGCGGCAGCGACGGCTGCGACAGCAACGACTTCGAGGAGCACTGCGATTTCGGCGACTCCGGCGGCGACGGCGGCACTTCCCGGCCCGCCGCCGCTTACCCCGCGGCGCGGCGGCCCTGCTGCGCGCGGCGGCGGCGGAGGCCGCGCGCGCAGCCACGGCGCGCCGCAACAGCGACCGCAAGTGCAACCATAAGGGCCCAGACGACCAGAAAGGAAAGAGCGTGTTCTGCTGTGCCTAGGGCCCGTTCCTGGGGCTCGCGGGTCGAGGAGCGTCGTCAAGCAGCACCCGTGCCTGTGGCCACCAGCAATGGCCCCCATTCTCCGACGCAGTGCGCACAGGATGGCGCGCGGCAGGCTGTGGACCTCGCGGCCGCACGCGGCGCCAGCCTGGGGCCCTGCACGCCCCGCATTTTAGAGAGTCTTGAAACGTCTAGAGACAGAAACAAACGTCTTGATCCTCACATGCTGCTTGCGAAAGTGAGCCATCCTTTTGGTCCTTGTCGCCCTGGAGAGCCGCCGACCACTTCCCGAATCGACGCCGAGATTGGGAGCTTGCTTGGGGACCTGAACCGTGATGCCTCGCCTTCTGAGCCGTTGAACGATAGCTCGGGCGGTGTCCATGTCGGAGCAGGCGGTCGCATTTTGGGGCGCGGGCTCGAGGCATTCGCCCTGCAAGGCCTCGCTGACCGCAGGCTCCACCGACGAGCGCGTCTTCAACTGCCGAGGGGGGGGCCGCAGCGCTTTGAGACAGGTCATCTATGCAGAGCCTCTCAGAAAATTAACAACGCGCTGTCGCCACCGCCTCCATGACCGGATTGGCCATGCACCCGGCGAAGCGCGTGCCACTTCGCAAGCCCTGGTTGATCGACCGAGTGACCTGAGAAGCATCCGACGTTGCATCGAACCGGGCAAGGGGGCGGGGGCGAGCGCAAACTTGGATTTCCAGGATAAGTGCGCGAGCGGGGAAGCCGTGCTTGAAAGCTCCTTTGACCAAGACGGCCACTCAATCATGTCATAGAAGCTTTTGATATCATAAAGTGCGTGTCCACTGGCCATGTTGAGACGTGCGTATAATTCTTCGTCGCGGGTCTGCACGCGCGCTTCTTTAAAGGCTGAGCTCCTTTCGTTCGCAGCGCCCCAAGACGAACAGTTGTCTGAGGACCAACCGCGCACAACAGGTTTTCGAACCAAGGGCCATACGCGGCATACTAAGCAAACCAACCCAATCATCCGCTCCCCCGAACTCTTCTTCGGGAGCAAGCGGCCCAGCACAGTCATGAGTTGCCGCGGCCATGTCGTGCACTCCTCGAACATGGTGAAGAGGGTGGCGAGAGAAGCAATGGCAGCGACTGGTAACCGATCTAGATCCAGAGGTGACAGGCGATCGAGTCCTTGCCCAGCCCTGGGCTTCACCGCCCGCAGGGCTGCACGTGCGCCAGCGACCGAGATCGGGGGGGGGGGGTCCTCGTGCTTGGCCACGTCCTTGATATCCTGGAAAGTCGCTTGGATCTCGAGCATGGTGGCGGGGTGTTGGGTGGGCCGCAACCTATGCCAGCCCCGAGCCTTCGCGTCGATGACGTCCCGAGGGTGGTGAAGAACTCCTCCGGGGGTGTCCAACTCGTCCGCGAGGGGCGGCTCATCCTTGGGCGCCTTGATAAGCGCCCCTGCACCGTCGCGCTGAGTAATCCACTTCTTGAAATCGGACAAAGACGATGCCATCGCCCGAGCCTGGGGGCGCAGCATGAGACGTGACAAATCCGCCTCTCTGGTCTCCAGATCATCCGCGCTAGCATCGCCCGAGCGATTGAAAAAACTGCTGCCAATCACCCCGCGACTGCTCGCCCGACCGCTCGCCGAGAGAAGCTCCGATCCCAGGCGGGGCTTGGCCCGGCAGCTTGGCGCCGCGCACGATGAGGGCGGCGACCTGCTGAGCACCGTTCCCGCGACGAACGCGGCGAGCGAGCTTGCTGACCATTGCGCGGGCCCTGGCCCGCCAGCTAGAGACCGCGTCGAGGACAGGCATGCCCCGAGGATGATCAGACTGCCGAACCTCCCTGGCGACCAACCGAATGCCGCGGGCTCTCGACAGTCTGGGGCGCCCCTCAACCTGTTGATGCATCCGAACACATTTCCCGGCTGACTGAATCCACGCGCGGAAAGCACTGCTAACGGGTAAAACGTAATCTTGGCCCACGCGGTAGGCAATGGTAGCCCGCGCGGGAACCCGAACATCGGAGAGTGTTCGGGGGCGCGACACCGAAGGGGGCCTGAGCCCTCCCCCGCATGGATGCGGGGAGATCAAAGGCGGGGTTAGCAACCGCTGAAGCGTCGCATCCGCTCGGTGAAGTGCTGGGCCCCAGGGGCGTCTGGCCGGGGGGGCCGCTGCATCGCCCTTCGGGCCCCCGTCAGAACTAGCGGCGGGGTAGCTCGCAGGGCCCGACTGGGGGCCCCCGCGATCCGCGGAGCCGTCGCCCGAGACGCCACTCGAGGGGCGAGGGGGGGAGGGGTGGGAACCGACAAAGTTGGAAATCAGCGCATGGGTCGATATCCTCGCCCCAGAACTCAAACTGGGCGCCCCCTTGAAGACCCGTGTCTAGAGGGGCCCCATCAGGCGACGGCTGACTAGCATCATTCGCTAAACTGACTGAAACTGATACAGGATCGCACCCCCCTTCCTTCCAGCCACCCCCTCCGGCGAATCCCCGTGCAACTCCTGCGCAGAAGCGGCGCGCCTAGCTCGGGCGGAAACCTTGCGGGCGAGCTGCTCGGCGCGGGCGCGGGGGGCCATGGGGCCCGGCTGGCCCGCGGTTTTGGGGCGCTGTTTTTGTGTTTTTGGGGCGGGGGCGTTCGGGGGGGAGAATGGGGGCGGGTGGCGAGATGGGCGCCTTGCCCTCGCAGCTGGAGGGCGAGCGCCGCGCGGGGTTTCCACGGGGCGTCGTCGATGGGGGGGGGGGCGAGTATGTACGGAAGAGCAGACTGAGAGACCACCGCATAATCGATCAAGGAAGCGCCTCCTGACCCGGCGCAGGTGGTCTCGGCGGGGAGCTGGATGATCGGCCCTCCAACCTTCGCGAGAAATCCGCTCCTGTCTAAATCTCGCGGGGAGAAGTTGAAATCTCCCAAAGCGACCCAGGGGAGTTGGAGGAGTTGGAAGAGGGCCCCCAGTCGGGCGAATCGGCGGAGGTCGTCGCCACTGAAGCCCTGGGAGCACAGGCCATATAATGCAATCAAGACCGCGCTGCCCCCTTGCAGATGAAGGAGGACAGGGGGGAAGCCACCGCAGGAGGAGGGGGATCCATCTGCACAAAGGGGCGCCATGGCCTGCTGCTGGCAAGAGAGATGATGCACTTGCCTGTGGCCATCACACAAGAAAATCCCCCCTCCCTCGTCGGCTCGCTCTACGCCTGCAGCGGTGGAGCACTTTGTGCCCGACTCAGGAGCGAGATTGACAAACGCGCGTAACTTGGCTGCGCGAAAACGCTCTTCCCATCGCAATCCTGTGGCTTTTCCGACGTGAGATTCGCCAAGAGAGAATTGCTGAAACGTGCCTGAAGCCTTGAGATGCTGGAGATACTTCCAGCTCTTTGTCGCGAGAATGGTAATGACACTGAAGAAGACCCGCGCAACTGAACTTTCCCCAACCGAAAGTTGGCTGCTAGAAACTTGGCAAACAGACTGCGGGGCAGTCTTTGCAGCGCCAGCTCTGGCCTCGATCTCTCGAGGCTTCATCGGTGCTGCGGAAGGTGCCGAGCAAGAACTCCGTGAAGTAGTGAACGGCTGCCTGGCAGCCTCGATTCCCTCAAAAGACTTGTGAGAGCACGGAGAGGGCTGCTCACCAAGCGTGGTCCCCCCTGGAGGCCAGGCCGAAGCGTGGGTCACTTGGCGGCCGCCTCGGCTCGCCACGGCGCCTGGGGAGCCCCCTCCCGCTGGCGCGGCGGCAGCTGCCGAGGCCGCCTTCGCCGCGGATTGAGCGGCCCGCTGCTTCACCTCGTCTTCTCGGGCGAGACCTCCGCGGCGGGCCCAGGCGGCGGGGCGGTGGGTGGTGGCGCCGGTGCCGCTGGGGCGCCCCCATGCTGCACACCGTCCTCGCCCTTCCTCTTCTTCGCCATACGCTCGCGGATGATGGACTGCATCTCGAGCGCGCGGGCCCGCCAGGCTGTGACCTCGCCACTGCGGGCCGACATCGTCTTCTTGGTGTCGAGGAGCTCGGCCTCTAAGCGCTTGAGCTCCTGCCTCTCGGAGTCGTCGCGCTCGAAGAGGCCCGCGTCCAGCTGCTGGAAAAATCCGTGTCCCAGGTCACGGTGAACAACTGCTGACTGCTGTGCTCCTCCTCCTCCTCCTCCTCCTCCTCCTCCTCCTCCTCCTCCTCCTCCTTCTTCGGCTGGGAAGACTGCCCGGCACTGAGCCCCATCCTGGCCGCCAGCGCCTTGGCGGCCACGCTCTTGCCCAGCTCGGCGGCGGCGAACTGGCGAACGGTCTCACGTTCCCGTTCCTCCGCCCGCGCGAGCTGCTCCTTGCACCTTGACACCTGAGCCAAGGCTTGGTCGTACTTGGCGTTGGCGTCGCGCCAGGCGCCCTCGGCCCTGCGCGCCGCCTCCGCTGGAGAGATCTTCTCCGCGGGCGGGGGCTGCGCCTGCTGCTGCTGCTTCTGCAGCGCCGAGGCGAGGGCCGCGCGCACCACGGTGTCCTTCAGTCCCGCGACCGCCTGGCTGAGGAGCTGTTCCTGAGAGGCGGGCGGGGCCTGCAAGGCGAGCGGGAGCTGGTTGGAGCCTCCGCTGCAGGCACCAAACCCTGGGGAAGCCCCCTTGCCGTTGGCCTTGCCGCCACCGCTCTTCGGCTTGTGCAACTTGACCTGGCGGTTGCAACCTCCACAACGGCAGTCCTGCTGGATCAGCACGTCGTTCCACTCGTGCCGATGGCATGCCTTGCAGGTGCTCCAGGGGCGAGAACCGCTGCCACCCTTGGTGGCCATCCCGTAGCTGTATAAAAGATTGCCCATATTCGCCGCGAGGAGCGCCTTTGGAACAAAGCGAAGGTGGCCTCGCGCCCCCCAAGCACCCATTGGAAGGTTTTGGGCTCTCGGGCGCGCGCAAAATGCTCGACCCGAAATTCCTTGAGAGGAGGAGGAATGCGAGCGTGAGGAGGGGGAGGGAGGAGGAGGAGGGAGGAGGGGGACGGGGAGGACGACGACGACGAGCGACGAGGACGGGGAGCCCGCCTCCTGGCTCATGATCCTGCCTTCGGCGGGACGGCCGCCAACTGGCTCGAGCCCCCGCAGGACGGCGCGCGCAAGCCAGCTCATCATGCCTCCCTGCGCCTTCCAGCTCCCCTTTTTCGTCGCCCCGTCCGTTCCTTCCCCTCTCCACTTCCCCCCCCCCTCCTCCTCCTCCTCCTCCTCCTCCTCTTCCTCCTCCTCCTCCTCCTCTTCCTCCTCCTCCTCCTCCTCCTCCTCCTACACCTCCTCCTACACCTCCTCCTGCTCCTGCTCCTGCTCCTGCTCCTGCTCCTGCTCCTGCTCCTGCTCCTGCTCCTGCTCCTCCTCCTCCTCCTCCTCCTCCTCCTCCTCCTCCCAGCACTTTGCCTCCTGCCCTCTCGGCCCCCCTCCGCGTGCTGGTGTTTTATGCACAAGATTCCCGGGAGTTGGGTTCTCGCTTTGGTTTTGTTCAAAATGCTGCTCTCGCTGTAGCGCTGGCCTCAAGTTCGGGCTACCGCTTGTTCCGAATCGTGCTCCCGCTGCAACGCTGGCCTCATTTCCGCGCTTCCGCTCGTTCCGGATCGTGTTTCCGCTGAAGCGCTGGCGTCATTGCTTCCAGCGCTATGCCGCGGCATGGTCTTGGGTCCTTCCAAATAGGCCCCAAGATCTAGAAAATGGCACCCCGAAACAGTCATCGGAAGTGGTTACACATTCGGTGTCGATTCGCTGATTTTTTGGACCGCAAAAGCCCCCGCACGTTGGGGCGTCGCCACGCCATGCTATGTCGTGCTACGCGTTGATCTTCACCACCATGCTATGCCATTGAATGCTATGCCATGCTGCGACATCCGACTGTGCGAATAGAGCGGAGATCTACGCCATGGCAAGGATTGGGAGGGAGGGTTAGGACGTCAGATATGACGCGAACGCACCTAGCTTGCCCCTGGCCCCTCCCTCCTCTCCTCCTCTCCTCCGTCTTATCCTCCCGTGTCCTACACCCCGTCCCTCCCCAACTCATCCCACTCCTCCTACCCCCTCCACCTCCTCCTCCGTGTCATCTGATTCCTCCTGTCGACGGCCGAAGTCGCTCCGAGAAAACGCTTGAACAATCACACTAAAATCACTTGGCGGGCCACCGCAAATGTTACACGTACCGGCAAGTCACACTTCAGACCGTTCCGACCTTACCCATTCGAGTCAGCCTTCGCATTCACACAGCAAGCGAGTTGCGATACGTGCTGATGATTCGTGCTGAAGAATAGGATCACTAGACTTGCATATTGAACCATCACACCATGCAACAATCAGAACAACTGAACACCATGTAACATCTCTATTGCGACGGATTGAGCACATCCGCTTCGAGGCTACAATGAAAGCAGGGTGAGCAGGGCACATCGTTCCTGCGCGGTTGTCGGCACGCTGTGGATGTACTTTGCTCCGCTGAACAACCTTGGCAAGTGTGTCTGGCTGGGGCAAAAACATGGGCGCACGCCAACAATCGAGAAATGGTGACGAAAAATACCGGATGACCAACGATAGCGGCCGACCACCCGTAAGCACTTCAACTTCGCCGACCCCTGACCGCGCCATCACATGTGTCACACATCTTGTATTAACGACGTGCTTTCGTTTAAGATTACTCGGTCGCACTCCTCACCCTCCCCAGCGCTACGCCACATCTGTCGACCACCCGACCAAAGATGTCCCCCCGTCTTGGGCTCAAAACATCGGACAACCATGAGGAAACCCATGAGTGTGGTTTCTTGGGTCTGCTAGGGGGCCCAAGGACGCCTCAAGACGGCTCGAGATTGCCCCAAGACGGCCCAAGATGGCCGCAAGTGGACCCAGCAGGCCCCCTAAACGGCCCTAGGGAGCCCGAAGAGGATCCCGAGGAGGGCCCTGAACCAACACACACTGATGATCCTACATTTCCATAGCACTTCAACGTTATCGCCTGCGTGCAATTCAGGCAGCCGAAGACGGCCGAAGAGGCTCGCAAAGACGGCCGAAGAGGCTCGCACGAGGGACCTACGAAGGCCCAATCGGACCACAAAACAATCCAACCGGCCCCAAGACATCTCCAATGGGGGCCCCAAGAGGGCCCCAAGACAGCACCAAAAGCCTCCAAAAAGGCCCCGAGAGACGTGACTAGGGCCAAACGATGGTCCCAGGATGCGTCCAAGAGGCTCCCAGAGAGTGAGTGCATGCTGCGATACATCTGAGATCAGGGCAACTCGCCTAGTGACTGTTTTTGGAGCAGCTAGTAATGACACGCGGACCGACTGCTACGGCCTGCTTGAAGCCACACCACGAGATGCTCGCAGACGACTGAAAACTTCAAGACGAAACCATCGTCCTCAGAACGCTTCCCCGTTGCACCTATTTGTCACCATTACTGCACCAACTGGGTATGTACACGATGGTCGAATCGCAAGTTTGGCGGCGTGGGCCCCAGACAATGGATGCCTACACTCTCGATGTGCTTTCCATGCGGTGTACTCCGTGGGATGCAACCTACGCGGTGCGAGCTACAGGACGCAATTCGACCGTTGAATCTGCAGCCGTCAGCTCCAACGATCGCGCAACTACGGCACCCCACCCTCTACCCACAACTGGCTTCGCAAAGCGCAGAACCAATTCGGCTACGACTGCGGTTGCCGATTGAAGTTTTCTGGCGCGTTTCTGCGGCTACACTGGCCCTTGACCGCTCACGCGTCGATCGCCCAGCTTGTTCGGCACAGGTGTTGCGACCGCGATCGAGGAGAGAGCGTGATCCACCGCCGCTTTACTGTGGAAAATTGCCGCCCTTTTCCTCCGGAGCCCGGGGTTCCCCCCCCTTCCGAAAATCCCCCCCCCCTCTGCTGGACCCCCCTCCCCTCCCCCTGGCCCCCCCCCCCCTCCCCTAACCCCTCCCCCCCCCCCTCCCCCTCGAAAACCGAGGGGGGTCACTACCGGTTCGAAACCCCCCCCTCGAAAACCGGAGGGGGGGTCACTGCCGGTTCGAACCTCCCCACCCCCACTCACCGCCAGCAAACGACTCCCGGTCCCTACCACCGTCCGCATCACATCCCCCTCTGTTGTTCCCAGCACCACTGTCCTCACCACCGCTGTCCCCGCTGGTTCCACCACCGTCCCTACTATCCCCACCAGTGCCCCCGCCACTGTCGCACTGTCCCCACTGTCCCCACCACTGTTCCCACCACGGTTCCACTCTCCCCACTTTCTCCACGGCCCCAACCACTGCCCGACTATCCCCACTGTCCCCACTGTCCCACTGACTCCTCTGCTGTCCCACTGAGCTGTCCCACTGTTCCCACCACTGTCCCTACTGTCCCCACCACCGTCCCCACTGTACCTCTGTCCCATTGTCCCGCCGCCGTCCTCGCCACCTCCTTCACCACTGTCCCCACCACTACTGTACCCTCCACTGTCCCACTGTTTCCACCTCATTCCCACTGTCCCCACACTACTGTCCCCACCACCACCGTCCCCACCACTGTCCACTGTCCCCACTATTCCCACCATTGTCCTCACCACTGTCCCCACCACTACCGTCCCCACCACTGTCCCACTGTCCCACTGCCCCCACCCACCACTGTCCCGCTGTCCCCTCACCACTGTCCCCACCATCACCGTCCCCACCACTGTTCGCACCCCCACTCTGTTTTCGAGGGGGGGGGAGGCGTTCGAACCGGTAGTGACCCCCCCTCGGTTTTCGAGGGGGGGGGGTTAGAACCGGCAGTGACCCCCCCCCTTTTCATGATGAACTGGGGGGTGGGGGGAGGGGTTCGAACCGGTAGTGACCCCCCCCGGTTTTCCAGAGGGGGGGGGAGGGGTTCGAACCGGTAGTGGCCCCCCCGGTTTTCCGCCAGCAGCGGTAGAACACGCTCTTTCCGATCGAGCGTACCGATGGAAACTTCCCACCGCGTCTCAAAGACCGTGCTGGCGCGAGGGCACTTCATTGCGGGTCGGCGATTCGGGCGGGCATGATATCATGATGATGCGGGCAACATCGACGTCGACGATTATACCGGCGGTGGCGATCCCGACGATGATGGCAATGATGGGAATGCTTATGATGATGATGATGATGATGATGATGATGATGATGATGATGATGATGATGATGATGATGGCACTGATGTCGCTGACGGCGATGATCCTTATTGTGCTGCGGTTGTTAATGATGATGATGAGAAAATGCGCACCCACAAAAACAAAGGCATCCTGAAATGATCTCGACGTGCGCGCAGAAACGTGCGAGTGTGGTCGAAATTGTTTTATTCGATGAATTTGGTGGGCAAGCGATGGTGGGTGAACGTTTCGACATGCGCGCGCGAGTAGCCCGGATGGTGTGCTTTGACAGAACGGCTGGCAACTCGAAGTGTAAGAGTTCAGCGAGTGCGCGCGCAAAAGTCTGGCAACTTTCAAATGGGAAGGCTCAAAGCATGTTTGGTTTAAAGTTTGACTAGCCATGTCTCGAAATTGTAACTTGAAAGAACAAACGAGTTTGAATGGATTTTACGTGCTCGCGCGGCTGTGCGCGCGCGTGGAACTTCCTGTATCTACTGCAACGGATGGTTGCCCATATTGCTTTTTGTGATAAGCGAGTGCGCGCACAAGTTAGCATTTGACACGGCTGAGGGGGAATACGATGCCGTTTTCGTTGGGATGCGCTGCTTTCGTGTTCAAGTTGTACGATACGGCCGAACCACCGTACATTGCAATACGAGTCAGTGGCCAGACACAAATGGGCGCGGAATTCAACTTAAGTGGTGCAATATAGGTGGCGCGACGTACGGGGAAACCCTGTGAATAATAAGATGGTTGGTGTAATCTACGGGGTGCGAATTACGAGATGCAATATATGTCCGCCAACAGCGGGCCGCAAATGCTGGCCAACGCCTGGGGCGAGCACGAAGCGAACACGGGCGGCCAACTGGCGGAGCGTCTGGCTATGCAATCAAACGCACAGGGGGGCCCAAGTGGCCAAGGGCGGCCACCGCTCGACAGTCTGGAAATGCCCGCCGCCGTACGGGGCGGCCGCGGGGCGGCGACAGGCGCCACCAAGGAAAGCCTGGAAGTCTTACCTTGATAACGGCGGAGATGCGATGGCGGTGATGCGGGTGGTGATGAGGTTCGCGCGCGCAGAAATCCGATAAATCCAGCGCCCTTGTTCTTGCAAAGCCTGCAGCTGATGTCCATGTGCTGCTTTGAGAGCTATATTGTCTGATGCGTCGAAGACCAATGGTTTCGGACGGGATTTGACACGCACGCGCGGCGCCACGCTCGTGTGGCCCGCATGGTATTGTCTGAAACGGGATAGCGCACTGGGGGCGCATGCTATGTTAACGCAGATGCCCCGCGTGGCGAGATGAGAAGGCGGGTTCTGAGCGAAATTATCAAATTCAAATGATCCCCCCCATGATTTCAGCAAATGCGCACGGGCAGGGAATCTGCAAGATTTCGGATAAACCGCCCGAGGGTGCCTGATGCTTGTTCGCTAGATGCCTGCAGAGCTCTGGAGCTTGGTGTGATATCGACATGTTCGGGAGTGTGTGGACTTTGTGGTGTTAGTTGCAAGGCATTATTGCAGCAATATATGATGTACTAGAACAACGCGCGCTTCGCGCGCTTAGGTTATAGTCACAACTGCGCCACGTTTTACGGCTCTCGCTTTCGCTCGTCTGATCGGCGACATTGCGAAGTCCGCTGCATGTGGGCGTTGCAGAGCCAACACCCGCCTCGGCACCCTCCCCCTCCCCCTCCCTCGTCATCGTCCTTCTCCTCCTCCGCCTCCTCCTCCTCGTCGTCCTCCTCCTCTCCGCACTCCTGCTCCTGCTCCTGCTCTCCCTCCCCATTCCCTCCTAGGATTCGCATTGCGTCCCTCCTCGTCGACTCACCCCTCAAACGGATCGTGTCCCACAGAGAGCTAAACCGGCAGCCCCAGAGACAATGTTCGCATCCGCTCCACCCATAGCGGGACAACCCTGGCAGGGATCGTGGCCCAAAGGGAGCTCCGCCTACGGTCACAGAGAGAAGGTTCGCATGGCGTCTTCACGCCCACTTCGGCTCACCCCTCACACGGAGCGTGCCCCATAGGGAGCTCCACCGACGGCTCAAACACGAGGGGTCGCATGGCGTTCCTGCGCATATGTCGCCACACCCCTGACGCGGATCGCACCCCGCAAGGATATCCATCTATAGCACCCATGGGGGATTTCGCATGGCGTCCCCACGTCCGTCTCGGCGCCGCTACACGCGGATCGCGTTCCACAAGGCGCTCTAGATACGGCCCTTAGTGGGCGCGCTCGCGCGGCCGCAACCCCCTTCACGCGGATCGCGCCCCAAGGGAGCTCAGCTTGCCTATGCGGCCTAGCTCCGCAGCAACCCCTATCCGGTCTGCCCCGCGACGCGGAGAATGTGAAGAGAGAGAGCCGCGCCCTGCGCTAAACAGAGCTGCGTAGGGTGGGGTCTTTGCCAGACAAAGAGGTTTCTCTTCCCTCTTTCATGTGCGCAGACATAAACACAAACGTACAATCGTGGATGCATGCATACATGCGTACGTACATACATACATACACATACATACACACACAAAAGACCCGTGCCGATCAGGCGGCGCCCCATGAACGGACCTAGGTCGTGGACCAGAGGCACCTCGTATTTGTATATTAAGGTTACTTGGCAAGACTCTCGGAGGCCCTCCTGGGGCCTCTTAGGGGTCTCCTGGGGGCTTCCTGGGGGCCTCCTGGGGCCTCTTGGAAGCCTCTTGGGGGCCTCCGTGGAACGAGCAGAGACGCATAACCAACAAGGACGCTTCCATACAATTCAATCCGAAGAAAGGCAAAGCGATGAAAGAAATGCAATCGGTGCAATGGCAAAGTCATCCAACACGCTGCCATGGAAACCGGATGCGAGGACAATGAAACTCGACGATTGCAAGCAGAAGTGAGCGAAGCGAGTGCAAGGCAATGCCATGAAGTACAGTTCAAGGCAAAATAAACCAATGTGGACAAAGGGAACGTGAAGCAGGAGGCAGTCCACATGGAGGTTCGACGCAAATTAACGCAACGCAATACAACGCAACGCAATGCAAAGAGCCAATCGAATCCAAAGAACCCTGGACCTCAGAGATCCCAGGGACGGGCAACCTAAAGAAAGATCCCGCGAATCCAGTCTGAGGGTCGCAAGTGCCATCGGCTCTCTTTCGCAAGCAAAGGCAGGGAGGACAGAGGAACGTGCAGGAAGAGGGAGGAGGAAAAAGCGAGGATACAGGCGGAAGGAAGGATGAGGAAAGACTCAGGCAGGGGCGGTTGGAGGCAGGATGAACGGAGGAAGGCAAAGGAGGCAGGCGGGACCGCATAGTGTCCACCAGACCATTCCAGCACACTCTTCACACGGATCGTGTCTTCCAAGAAGCGCCACCAACGGCCCCAGACAAACACAGGGCTCACATAGCATCGTCACCCAACCACTTGTGGGACGCCCCTCGCATGGATCGTGCCCCTCTGGGAGCTCGACTCACGGTGCCAGAGTCAAAATTCGCATGGCGCGCCTCCGCCAATTTCGCCACACCGTTCACACGGAACGTGCCCCACTGAGAATTCCACGTGCGGCACCAGGTGGGAGAATTCGCATAGCGTCTCCCCGCATATGTCGACTCACCCCTCAAACGGATCGTGTCCCACAGAGAGCTAAACTGGCAGCCCCAGAGACAATGTTCGCATCCGCTCCACCCATAGCGGGACGCCCCTGGAAAATCGTGGCCAAAAGGGAGCTGCGCCTACGGCCCCAGAGAGAAGGTTCGCATGGCGTCTTCACGCTCATTTCGGCACACCCCTCACACAGATCGTGCCCCGTAGGGAGCTCCACCGACGGCTCAAACACGAGGGGTCGCATGGCGTCGCTCCGCACATGTCGCCACACCCCTGACGCGGATCGCACCCCGCAAGGATATCCATCTATGGCACCCATGGGGGATTTCGCATGGCGTCCCCACGTCCGTCTTGGCGCCGCTACACGCGGATCGCGCTCCACAAAGCGCTCTAGATACGGCCCTTAGTGGGCGCGCTCGCGCGGCGGCAACCCCTATCACGCGGATCGCACCCCACAGAGAGCTAAGCGTGCCTACCCGGGCTAGCTCCGCAGCGACCCCCTATCTGGTCTACCTCGCGGCGCACGAAATTTGAAGAGAGGGCCGCGTCCTGCGCTACACGCAGCTGCATAGGGTTGGGCCCTTCGCCAGGCCAAGTGATTACTCTCCCCTCTTACATGCGCACATGCATGGACACAGACGTACACTCGTGGATGTATACACATACATGCATACAGGCATGCATACATGATACAGAGCTGCAAACATACATGCATGCATGCATGCATACATCTATACATACATACATCCATACAAATATACATACACACATACATGCATACATGCATACATGCACACGTCCGCACACACATGTATGCATTCATACATACAAACATGCATGCATGCATGCATACATACATGCACTACATACATATGTACATCATACACCTACATACATCCACCCATACAACCATACTTACATACACATACACACATGCACACATGCATACATACATACAGACCGACACACCTACAGACGTACATGCAACACTGCACACATACACACATACACACATACATACGTGCATTCATACCTACACACGCACACATGCATGCATACACACACATATATATATATATACACATACACGCAGGCATCAATACATACGAGAGAGCGTGATCCACCGCCGCTTTACTGTGGAAAATTGCCAGCCTTTTCCTCCGGAACCCGGGGGTCTCCCCCCCCCCCCCCTCCGAAAATCCCCCCCCCCCCCCCCCCCTTCCCCCCCCCCCCTTCTCCCCCTCCTCCCGGGGGGGTCATTACCGGTTCGAACCCCTCCCCCCACCCCTCCGGATCCGGAAAACCGGGGGGGGTCACTACCGGTTGGAGCCCCCCCCCCCCCCCCCTCGAAAACCGGAGGGGGGTCACTACCGGTTCGACCCCCCCCCCCCACGCACCGCCAGCAAACGACTCCCGGTCCCTACCACCGCTCGCATCACATCCCCCACTGTTGTTCCCAGCACCACTGTCCTCACCACCACTGTCCCCACTGGTTCCACCACCGTCCCTATTGTCCCCACCAGTGCCCCCACCACTGTCGCACTGTCCCCACTGTTCCCACCACTGTTCCCACCACGGTTCCACTCTCCCCACTGTCTCCACGGACCCAACCACTGCCTATCCCCACTGTCCCCACTGTCCCACTGACTCCTCCGCTGTCCCACTGAGCTGTCCCACTGTTCCCACCACTGTCCCCACTGTCCCCACCACTGTCCCCACTGTACCTCTGTCCCATTGTCCCACCGCCGTCCTCGCCACCGCCTTCACCACTGTCCCCACCACCATTGTACCCTCCACTGTCCCACTGTTTCCACCTCATTCCCACTGTCCCCACACCACTGTCCCCACCACCACCGTCCCCACCACTGTCCACTGTCCCCCCTGTTCCCACCATTGTCCCCACCACTGTCCCCACCACTACCGTCCCCACCACTGTCCCACTGTCCCACTGTCCCCACCACTGTCCCGCTGTCCCCTCACCACTGTCCCCACCAACACCGTCCCCACCACTGTCCGCACCCCCACTCGGTTTTCGAGGGGGGGGGGGGTTCGAACCGGTAGTGACCCCCCCCCCCTTTCATGATGAACTGGGGGGGGGGGGGAGGGGTTCGAACCGGTAGTGACCCCCCCCGGTTTTCCGGAGGGGGGGGGGGAGGGGTTCGAACCGGTAGTGACCCCCCCCCCGGTTTTCCGCCAGCAGCGGTAGAACACGCTCTTTCATACATACATACCTACCTACCTACCTACCTACCTACCTACCTACCTACATACATACATACATACACACACGTGCCTACATACGTACATAGCTACATACATATCTACACACATACATGCAGCCATACAGACATGTATGCATACATCGGAGGTGAGGGGGTGAGATCGAAGTGGAACGGAGAGCCCCCCTACCGGGAAATCGATTTCGGTTTCGTGTTCGTGCGTGCCGTGCGGGCGAGGCGAAGCTGCGTGGGCGGGCGAGAGAAAGTCTCCTGTGGCTGAGGCGCGGCCGGACCAAATGATTCTCCGCCGGGCGGCCGGTGGCGCGCGGTGTCCCGCCGGTGTCCCGCTGGTGTCCCGTCGGTGTCCCTGTGGCTGAGGCGCGGCCGGACCAAATGTGTCTCTTCCGGGCGGCCGGTGGCGCGCGGTGTCCCGCCGGTGTCCCGCTGGTGTCCCGTCGGTGTCCCTGTGGCTGAGGCGCGGCCGGACCAAATGTGTCTCTTTCGGGCGGCCGGTGGCGCGCGGTGTCCCGCCGGTGTCCCGCTGGTGTCCCGTCGGTGTCCCGTCGGTGTCCCGATGATGATGATGTGGATGATTATGATGATAATGATGGTGATGATGATGATGGTGATGGAGGCGATGATGATGATGATGATGATGATGATGATGATGATGATGATGATGATGATGATGATGATGTTGGTGTTGTTGATGATGCTGATGACGTCGATTGTGAGATCGATTGTGACATCGATAGTGAGACCGAATGTGAGACCGAATGTGAGATCGATTGTGAGATCGATTGTGAGATCGATAGTGAGATCGATAGCGAGATCGATAGTGATATCGATAGTGAGATCGAATGTGAGATCGATTGTGAGATCGATAGCGAGATCGATTGAGTGAGACGTTGGTTCCCCCTCCCCCCTCACCTCCTTATCACCCGCAGGGTGGTCGTATAGGTACATACAGACGTATGTACACATACGTGCGCACACTTGCATCCACATATATATATATATATATATATATATATATACATACATCCATCCATCCATCCATCCATCCATCCATCCATCCATCCATCCATCCATACACACATACATACATACATACATACATACATACATACATAAATGCATCCATGCATACATGCATGCATACATACATACACACACTCACACATGCATACACATACATATATACATGCATGCATGCATGCATGCATACATACATACATACTTATATATACACATACATACTTACATACGTACGTACGCACCTACATACGTACACATATAAATATATGTGCACACAGACATGTATGCATGCAGGCATACATACAGACATGGGTACGTACATCCATACATATACATACACACAAACGAAACCTGTGCCGATCAGGCGGCGCCCCAGGAACGGGCCTAGGTTGTGGACCAGAGGCACCTCGTAGTTGTATATTAAGGTTACTTGGCAAGACTCTCAGAGGCCCTCCTGGGGCCTCTTAGGGGTCTCCTGGGGGCTTCCCGGGGGCCTCCTGGGGCCTCTTGAAGCCTCTTAGGGGCTTCTTGGGGCCTCTCGCGGGCGTCTTGGGCGCCTCTTAGGTCATCCTGGGGCTTCTTGGGGTTCTAGGGGGTCGTCTTTGGGCGGGGTAATCGGAATTTCAATTTGAATTCTCCTTATTTGACTCCTCTTGGGACTTTTGGGGTGCCCGTGTGGGCCGTCCTGGGAGCCTCTTGGACTGTCTTGGGAACCTCTGGGGCCCTCTTGGGGCCCAGTTAGGGGCCTCTTGGACCGTCTTGAAGCGGTCTTTGGGGTCTCTGAGGTCGTTAAGGACGGAACTGCTTGCCGAGCCTGTTGAGGCCAGCCAGGATTACCTCGGGGGGGCTGTCTGGGCGCAACCCGAAGGCTTACCAGGCGGCATAGCGGAACAAGAAACTGCAGAAACATGCATTTTCGAAGGTCCGCGCGGACCTCTGGAAGCTTGAGTTCATGCCGCAGTTTCTTCGATGCCCAACGGCCCACGATTCAAGAGGGGGATGAGGGGCAACGATAGAGGGGACTGGCATAGGGGGGATATATCAACCTGGAGTGGGCGATACATCACCGATAAATCGGCGATGTGTCCCGATAATGAACCCGCACCTTCCTGGACAGGTCGATGCATCCCCCCTATGCCTGACTATCCCCCCTATGGTTGCCCCTGAGGGGAGAAGAGCTGGCGTCTAAGCCAAAACTGGGCCCATGAAGGGTGTAGGTGTATCCGCCAAGGTGCCGCGAAACACGTATAGGAAGGCCCTCAGGTCCCGTGCGGTCCTTAATCCTGTCATCAAGATTGAATGTTTCAGTGTTCACTCTTAAAGGGCCCAGACTACAATTTCTTAAACATTCCGACGTTCCTGGCATGCCTCCCGCGGATTCTCGGCGCTTCCCGCATGACTGTCTCGGAGCCACGAGAGCCCCAAAACGGGCCAACAAGGACCCAAGACAGGCACGGTAGCCAGATTGGCCGAAGGCCGGTAGATCGCGGGTGCCCTCCGAGTATTGGCGGGGAGACGGTGGGGAGAAGAGGCGGGGACACGGGGAACGACTCAAGAGGGGGCAAGAGGGGAGAGGGGGAACGACTCGTGCAGGATAAGTTTCGTAGAGGCATCCCCCTAGATGGGATCCGAGTAGATGCGGTCGGAGGATCGCGCCGTATCGCCAATGCATCGGCAATTCATCGTCGACGTCGGCGAGGCATCAGCGCCATCGGCCATGCGGAACGACCCTTCGACCCCTGTCTACCTGGACTGCATTTAGGAGGCCTGGAGATCATCCTAAGCCACTGGGAGCCGGCGCCGAGAGCGGGACTCCAGGCGCGCTCGTGGAGACGAGCGGCCCCCCCGGAGGGGGCACAGGCAAATACAGTCATGGTGTTACCATTCGGCGGCGTGCGCGGGGAGAAGTGAGAGGGGCCAGAACTTCAGCAGGCGGTGGAGCTTCTTGGAAGCCCTCAGGCCTTCTGAAAAACCATCCGCCTTCGGAGAAGGCTTAGAACCGTTCTCGGAAGGCCAGAGGCCTTCCGAGCCTTCTGAGAAGGCCCGCCCCCTCTGACTTCCCCTCTATGCACGCCGCAGCCCATAGAGATTTTTGATTCTTCGGGTGGTGCTTGTTTCCCGAAGGGGGGAGGGGTTGGCGGGGTGGGGCATGTCGGAGTAAGGTTGCGCTGCAATCGCCATGCTATGCGCGCGGGCACCAGCATGTGTGGGGGAGGGGGGTAGCAGGCCCCCTCCCCCCCTACGCACGATCGCTATTGTTAGTTACACGGGGGGATGGATTTGGCCCGAATTGTGACCGTTACGCGCGAAAGGTCCATTACAACAGTATCATGAAGAACGCCAGATCAGCCGGGGGTCCCAAAAACGTGTGGTGACGGACCGCGCGGCGACGTCGAAATCACAAGAGGCCTTTCCGCGTGGCCCGTCACTGCACGGTCTTGAGACCTTGGAGGCCCTGGTCGCCCAGACGTCCTCCGAGAACGACCCGAGTCCCAAAACCGTGCGGTGACTCACCACGCGGTGCGGTCACCACGCCGTTTGGCGGCCCCGAATCACGACTCAAGGGCTTATCGAGGACAGGCGGGCCTCGGTCACGAATGGCCTCCCGAGACAGACTGAAGGAGCGGCCCGAACACCTGAGCCCCTCCTGAACCCAGAGCGTTCCAGAAACCTATGTCAACGTCTTTGACTGTACCGAGCCCGCTGCTCCCCCGACCTCTCCGGGAGCGCGCTCCAACCAATTCTTCGGGGCGCATCCTGCCGTGGCGTCGAGGAGCCGGGCAGAGAGAAAAGCTGGAGAAAGTCAAGACGAAGCCAGGACGAGGATAACTTCGGATGATAATATATCGAGAATCTCTCAGATTCAGCGGCTTCGGAGAATTTCTCGGGCGCCACGGCCTTCTCAGAGCGTTCTGGAACGCTCTGGAACGGATGTGTCGCTGTCCTAGCCCCGCCCGAAGAATGGGAGAGCAGGAAACAAAGGGAGTAACCAGGGGTGGAACAGCCAGCGCGAGCCGAAACGAGCCCGACGCAGCTGGGGTGTGGTCACCAGACCTGCAAGGAGCCAGACCGAAGACGGCCGGGGTCGGAGAACGTGCAGGAGAGCCCGCCCTGTAGAGCAAGGAACAACTGCATAAGCATTAACTTTCGATGCTCCGCGCGGATGTTCTGGATCTACGCTGGACCCTCTCCCTGGCGCGCGGAGCGAGCCTGGGGGTTTCAGCGCAGATCCAGGAAATCCGCGCGGACCCTCGAAAGTGTATCTTTATGCGGCGTATTTGTCTTTCGAAGAAGGGCCGGTGCGTGCCACTCTCCAGCCCCCTGCAGCGGCATCGGCCTCTCGGGCGTGAGTTGATGGGGGGCGGTACATGGGGGGGAGAAACGTGCACCTCTCGTGCCCCTATTTGGCGCCAGGACGCCACTGTACGGCCTCTGGAGGGCACAAAAGGTGCACATGTCTTTACCCTGCTGTTCCCGGCGCCGGACCCCGACGTCGTGCTCTTTTCATAATTATCGTCGACCCCCAGAGGTCTCGACCAGCTCCCCTTGACCAGTGTTTCATCCCGGGCAATTTTTTGACGGTCCCGAAGCCTGGTTGGGGCCTTCAGAGCCAGAACATACTTTTTTGTAAAAAAAACGGCCGCCATGTTTGTTTCATTACCCGGGGCGGTCTGGGATTATCGAACCCCCATTGCTGGACGCCCGGCCTCTCGTATCCCTCTGGCACCAGGCCCAGAGCGCAGGGCTCGAGGCGCGCGACCGCCTCCGCGGGAAAGCTGCGACACGCCCGCCCCTCTCTCGCGCGTCGACGCTGCATCGATTGTGCGCCGACTGGTGTCGGACGTGCGTCGATCTCGAACCGAGCTGCGCGGCCCCAGGGCGACCCACTCGCCACTCTCACGCGTCGAGGCTCCGTCGAACGTCCGCCGACTGAATTCGGACGCGGGTCGAGACCCCCCCCCTTACTTTTACGCACCCCAATGGCTCGACGCCCGACGGCCTCTCTTCCCCCGCTGGCCCCAGGCCCGAGGCGCGAGGCGCGGCGACCGTCGCGGCCACAGAAGCAGCCCGCTTGCCCCTCTTGCGCGTCGAGGCTGCGTCGATCGTCCGCCGACTTGGAAGTCGGAAGCGAGTCGAACTCGAGCCGAGATTCAACAGAACTGGAGTCAAGTTTCAGCGGCGAGCGAGTGGGAGGGGAGTGAGAACGAGCAGGCCTTCTCAGAAGGCGGCGGGGTTTCAAGGCGGCGGGGTTTCTCGAAGCCAACGCGATTTCTAAGCTTTGTCATGTGTCGTCGGGGAAGGCCTTAGGAAGCTTCTCAAAAGGCCAGGGGACTTCTGAGATGTCTGAGAAGGCCTTCTCATTTTCACTTCCCCCCATCGCCCGCCGCCGATGGAGTCAAGGTGGAATCGAGCAGAACTGGCAGGTGGGCCCCTGGAAGGCCCCCAAAACGATCATCCCACCAGAGCGTGGCCCGTGTGGCTGCCCGTCGACAGCGGCGCGGGCCCCGACACCGCCCAACACGGCCGGGAGGAGGAGGCACGGGAGCGGGCCCCCGGCAGCCCTGCTTCTTGCGGCTGGTACACGTAGCTCCTATCGCACGACTTCCACTCCAAGTACCTGGGGGGGGCGGGCCTCTCCTGCCCCCCTCCCCGTACCCCGCCACCTCGACCTCCCTCCTCACTCTCATTCCTCCTCCTCCTCATTTCCTCCTCCTTCTCCTCCTCGCTCCTCGCCTCGTCCTCCTCGGCCTCCTTCTCCTCCTCCTCCTCTCTCCTCCTCGCCCTCCTCATCCTCCTGCTCCTCCTCCTCCTCTTCATCCTCCTCCTCCGCATACACCTCCACCTGCCTTCCCCTCCTCCGCCCTCCTCCGTCCTCCTCCGTCCTCTCGCCCTCCTGGCCCTCCTCCCCCCTCTCCTACTCGTCGAAGCCTCCAGGCGCCACGGGAGGGGCACGAATGCACGACGGGTATTACTTCCCCCGATGCTCCTCGTGGATGGGCGCTCGTTGTGTGTATGCTGCTCCTCTCTCCCCTCTCCTGGGTGGCGGCCAGGGGGTCGGAGCTGGTTTTAGCAGACGAAAAACGGTGGCCGGGGTGGCTCTGCAAAGGAACGGGGGGGGGCTGCTCCGTCGGAAGGCCGGAAAGAATGAAGCGCCCAAATCCTTCAAAAGCATGTAGGAAATCAATAATGTTGGCCTCTTTAGGCCGTTTTTGGAAGGCATCCTGGGCCATCTTGGGTGCATCTTGAGCCGTCTGGGAACCCACATCCCCTCCCAAACAACAATTCAAAACATGCTCGTGGGGAAAAACACCTGACGCAAGCTCGGCTTCGCGTCCGTGTTGAGTTACAATCCGAATACTGCCTTGGACCACTTGATATTTTGGAACGTCGCGATTCTCACAAGACTGGGAGCTCTGAAAGCCCTGGTGACGACCTCAGCGGGGACCCTCGTGAACTTAGCTTCCTGAATTCCTCGCTGCTCACGAGCCCCCGGGAGTTTGAAGAGGCCGATCGGGCGCACGAATCTCAATTCAAAGCAATGCCACAAAGTCGGGTACGGGCTCGACCGCTGGCCCTGCGTAGAGCTCTGGTGTCCTCTCGGGAGGTACTGTGCCGTCGAGCCCAGCCGGAGTTTCAGCTTCAGGACGTCCACGCCCAACCCCCCCTCATTTCAGGTTCGGAAGTCGAGCTCTCTGAAACCGATGATCCGTACCCCGTGGATTCTCATGTCCCCGACGAAGCGTGGATTCGTTGCAAGGCTGAGGTGGTGTTCACCACAGCGTCGCAGTGTCCTCTTTTCTCTCCCCTCCTCGCTTCCATAGCCGTTGGGCTTAAATGATCCATAGCCCTTGAGCTCACTCTATGACAACTACATGCGCATTGCCGAAATCACCCTTCACGCGCATCATGAGACACGGGATCTCCCAGCTTCAAGGCAACTCTCGTCCATCACTCTGTTCTGCATCGTGCTGCCCGTGCCAGGGATGCAATTGCCAGCTGGTGGGCACGGCTAGACACATTCACACACACACACGCACTCCCAGGGTGGTACTGGCCTCAATGGCAAACGGTTGCCACGAAATATTGTTGTGACCATCTGAGGTTTGGTGGCAAGAGTTTCCTGAATATGCTCACGCAGGTTTGCGCGTCTGGGCATCGTGGAAACGATGGTAGAGGCTTTTCAATAATGTTCGGGTCAGCAAGAAGTATGGTATAGGCACTTTTTGCGCTCAGGAAGTAGCACAGCGCCAGAAGAGAACCAATGCCTCGTCAATGCCCGAACTCGGCCTTTCGAAAAAGACAACAATTGCTCTTGAACGGCTGCACAGGTCTTTCAAGGGTGAGCCCATCACGGAAGCCGATATTGCTGTCGATGGACAGTGTGCTGGTCCATCCTCGTGGTGCCACCAATGACAACTCCGACAAGTGAAGGCAGATCTGGTGTTCTGCGGCGGAATATGCGCAATAACTGCAATACTGTCTGCGGATGGTGAAGGAACGGGCGCAGGAGGAACCGTTGCCGCCAACCAAACGAGAGCATGTCCGAAGGGCAGCGCACTCCGTCCGAGCTGGGGCTGGCATGGGGGGCGACCGTCCCTCATCCCCAGAGGAACCGCTCCCAGAACAAATCCTCCCTGCATCCCTCCCCGCTCGCAGAAGCACGCAAATCGCGCAAACGCATACGCACGCACGAACGCACGCACGCGCACGCGCTCGCGCACGCACACGCACCGCACACGTACACGCACACGCGCACGCGCGCGCACACGCACACGCTCGCGTACGTACACACAATTTCACAGACGCCCGCCCGCACGCGCACGCACATCATTTCGCGGCCGGCTGGCCCACTTCAGCGAGGGCGTTCGCGCAGTGCCCTGTGCTGGTTGCCACCGGACGTGTGCCGATGGGGTGCAATCAACACGATGTGCTGGTGTTCCACAATCGCTACCAGACATAGGCACGAAAGGGAGGAGGAGGAGGCGAAGGGGAAGAAGAAGAGCGGAAGAGGAGGGAGGAGGAGGAGGGAGGAGGAGGAGGAGGAGGAGGAAGAACTCCCCATCCTCCCTTCTTCCCCGTCCTGCCTGTGGCAGTAGTGGTGATGACCGTGGGCCCCTCACAACATGGGGGCTTCGCGTGCACAGAAAAAGGGCACGACGGCCCGGCACGCCTGCAGCGCCGCGGGCGGCCCGCTTTTAGGGGCAGCACGCTGCGGCGGCGGATGGCAGCTGCAGCGCGATGCGACGCCAACGCCTACGAGGACGGCCGGGGGAAACACAGCAGGAGAGGTATCGGGGAGACGCAAGACTCAATGATTTGTTTCCTAGACTCAACGCTGGTGTACAATGCGCAGTGTGCTGCTGGTAAAGACCTCCGTGGGGCCTCTGAAGCAAACGGCTGCGGAGGTGGGAAAGCGTTGCTATAAACCCGTATCTCCCGCCTGTACCAAACTGTGCCCGCAACTATCTTGCCAAAAACGGAATTCAGACCGACCGGTTCGGGCGACTCGGGTTGGCCTGACAGGCTCGTCATGAAAATGACGAGACCCGGTCTGAAATTTGACGCGAGCTCCCGCTGCAAACATCCCATGGAAACTGGACCGTCAAAATCCACGACGCACTCGTGAAAAAGCGTCGGAAAACCCGAGTTCTGAAGCACTCGAGTCTTGTGTTTCCCCGAAGGCAAGGGGAGGCGACACCTGGGGGCCGGAACGAACCCGAAACCGTGAGAGGGAGGAGGCGCAGGCGACGGCAACGACCCGACGACCCAGGAGGAAGGACGACTCCCTGGGCGGCAGCCCGAGGCGCGAGCCACGGATGGGCAGAGGAGCGACGCACGGAGGCGGGACAGGCGGGGGAAAGGACTGCCCACTCGGCGGCGCAGACGGTGCTGTGCAGACCATCGGCGGCGAGCCCGGGGGGGAAGTGGAGGAGAAAACCCTCTCAGAAGGCGGCCGAGCTTCTCAAAGGCCTCCGGCCTTCTGAGGGGTTTCCTGTGTCTTCGGGGAAGGCGTAGAAAACTTCTCAGAAGGCCGCGGGAGCTACGAGCCTGCTGAGAAGGCCTGCCCCCTCTTACTTCCCCCCTGGGCTCGCCGCCGAGACCAGGCCACGCCCAAACTGCCGGGGGCGGCCGATCGTGCAGTAACAAGGCCGGCAACTCCATCCACGAGGGGCCGCGAGAAGAGTATGCTCCGCAGGCGAGCAGGGCGAGCGGCGACGAGGAGACGGCGGCAACCCGCGTCAGAACACGGCGTCGTGCAGGCGGGAGGACAACCGACCACGAGGCCGAGGCAGAACCGGGGAGGGCCGGCGCCGCCCAGGGCACACACGCACACACACACACACACATGCAAGCACACACACGCACACACACGCACACACACGCACACACATGCACACACACACACACGCACACGCACACACGCACGCAAACGCACACACACACACACGCACACACGAACACACACACACACACATGAACACACGCACACACGCACACACGCACACACGCACGGACGCACGGACGCACACACGCACACACGCACACACGCACACACACAGGCACACAGGCACACATGCACACACGCAGACACGCACACACGCACACACGCACACACACGCGCACACACGGACACACACACACACGCACGTACATTTACATATGTACACACATATACATGTGTATATATATATATATATACATATATATATACAGGCACGCAGGCACACACGCACACACACACAAACACACACAGACACGTGTACCGTACACACGCACACACAAAACACACACAACACACACACACACGCAGACACACGCAAACAAACACACACACACACACACACGCGCGCAAACACAGGCACAAACACACTCACTCACTCACTCACTCACTCACTCACACATACACACTGTTTGGGCGTCGCGGCCATGTGCGCGGCCGCGCGGCGCAGGTCAGGTCGAACGAACGCGCGGCCTGGCAAAGCTCACGCGTCGACAATAACACTCGCGGGGAAGCAGCCGCGAGGGGAGGGACTGGGGGAAAGAGGGAGAAACGAGGGCATGGAGACGCAGTGCTGCAGTGACGAGCCGAGGCAGCAGTCGAATCGCAGCGGGAAGGCGGCAACGGCAGCCAAACAAGAAACATAACCAAAGCAGCACTATACACACACGCACACCGATGCCCCCCCAAACAAGAAGCACACGCGAGACCGCCAGCAAGCGCCCAAGACACTCCCAAGAGGCCCGAAGCGGGCCCCCAAGAGGTCCAAACGAGGCCCCCGGAGGGTCCCCAAGAGGCCCCAAAGGCCTCACCCATGGACTTCATCTCTCTTCTGGGGGTCGGCGGAATGGCGTAAACCGCTTGAATCAATCTGCCCTCGGTCCTGTCCTGGCGCGCTCTCTGGCCACTGTCTCGAGACAGATCCAGCCGCGGCGCTACGAGGGCCCGCCGGGAGCCCCCCCACCCCCTCCAAAATAGAAGAGGGAGGGAGTAGAAAACCTACGGTAGATTCGCGTCGCGTCGACCTCCAACATTGGGTCCCGAAACCGCGTGGATCGTTCAACCTTGAACGATTGGCCGTTTCCGAAACTTCCGGTCCTTCAAGATCGACAGATTCTAGGTCGCCGGCAGCGTTCAACGTTGAACGTCGGCAGCGTGGTCGCCGCCCATCGACACGACGCGAACCTACCGCACAACTCAGCCTCGTCCTCCTCCCCCTCTTCTTCCCCCTGCATGCCTGGACACGCAGTCTCCGCGTGCACGTCGCATGGTTTGTGCTACAGGGGACGGCGCACACCTGTAAGCATTGCGCGCTGGTGACATGCTACGTACCTCGGCGGAGGGGCGTTTGGTCACCAAATGGAGGGGCGTCTCGATTGCTTGTCGTTCTGGCACGTTCACTAATTGTCCAAATGTTCAGGTCTTTCTACAATGATCAACATACATGAAATGAACTTTTGTCAACTTCATACCTCGCTAGTTCTTGCCTCCCCAGCGGAGGGGCGTTTGGTCACCAAACGCTTCCTTTCATCTCTCGGGACTTCCCCCCGCGCGCCTGGACACCTTCGTCTTTAAGAGTATCTTCACCAAATCGCCGGAGGCCATGATGAACTGACGGGGCGGCGCAGCTGTCGTCGGACAACCACGGGATCGCCCGACGCGCCCCCTCGGAGAGAAACCCCTCGCTGAGATGCTCGGGTGCCAGGGATGAGACTCTGGAGAAGCGCCCACGCGAACTACTGCGCGAGATCGTCTGCCAGGCCGAGCCACACGTCGCGGTTTCCTGGCCAGCTCCGTCAAGCCGCGACGGCTTCATTTGAGGGGAAGACGGAGAGAGGGGAAAGATCCAGGCGGCCGAAGTGAGGTCGGAGGATGGGATCGGTGAAATCGCGCCGCATCGCCAGTGCAAGGGCAATTTGGCTCCATGTGGAGCCAGATTCTTCCACGCCGATGCATCGGCGACGCGTCGCGACCCCCCGAACACACCTACTCTGATTCCGTTCAGGCCGCCTCCAGAAAGAGAACGAGATAGATGAGCGTGTCGCCTCTGCGGAACGATGCAATGAACAGAATACCCATCCCAAGTCGGAACCGCAAGAGTGATCCACACAAAACGCGCTGGACTTATCTAGCGGGACGAGGGCGAGAACCGAATGTTGCTCGGCCACTTCCAAATAGGGATTGGAGCAGACAGGACGAGGAGGGCGAGGGAGGGTGCGGGAGGACGAATATGACCAGGGATGGAGCGAGGGAGGGAGATAGGACAAGGAGGGAGAGAGGATCTATAAGTGGGGCAGCGATGTGCTGTACTGGGTGTGGGAGACGCATGCGAACGTCGCCTCCTGAGACTTCGGTGGAGCTCCAAGTGGGGCAGCGAAGTACTGTACTGGGAAGCGCGAGCGCATGCGAACGTCGCCTTTTGGACCTCGCTGGGGCTCCCTATGGGGCCACGAAGCGCTGTACTCGAAGGCGCAGACGCATGCGAACGTTGTCCCTCGACCCTCCAGTGGAACTCCCCATGTGGCCACAAACCGTTGTACTGGGTGGCGCGGACGCATGCGAACGCCCTGTGGGGTCGTCTTGGGGCCCTTTAGGGAGCCTCTGGGAACACAAAGGTAAGCAAACCGTCCTGGAGCGCTCTGGGGCCGACCCAGTGGCCACTGAGGCCATGCTGGAGCGACCTAGCGCCGTTTCGGAAACATCTGGGCTCGTCCTTGGGGTCTCTGATTCTGTTTGGCGGCCCTGTTGGGTCGTCTTTGGGCCCTTTTGGGCGCCTCTTGGGTCGTCCAGGGGCCCTCTCGGGCCCCAGTTGGAGCGGTTTGGAACGATCTTCTTGTCTTCTTGGACCTTCCTGGCCGCTGGAAAGAAACGCAAAACACATGTTTGACAAATGAATGCTTGCCCACTGGATGTTGACGATTGTTGCTTAATCGTGCCTTCGTGAAGATCCGCGTGGAGCTGTGCTGAGCCGTCTGGGAGGCCTCTTAGGCTGTCTTCAAGCACTTTTGGGAACTACTTGGCTTGTCCTGGGCCGTCCCGCCGAAACCACTTGAAATGCATTAAAACCGAAACCACGTGTGACCTGTGAAAGCGACCGCTTTGAAATCGAAATGCTTGTCTTGGAGCGGCCCGTGACCGCTTTGACATCGAAACCACTTGTGGTGTCCCAAACCCGGATAGCAGCGCAGTCAAAAGCGCAGGAAGATCGGGCAGAGACCCGGGGCGGCGCGCGGCGCACGCCTTCGGGATGAGGTCCACGTTCCAGTCGCGGTTCGCGCCCAGCTCCTCCCAGCGCGGGGCGGCAGGGGCGGCCGAGAGGTGCGCCCACGCGGGTCGTCGTCGTCGTCGTCGTCGTCGTCGTCGTCGTCGTCGTCGTCGTCGTCGTCGTACAGCCCGGGCTAGTGCTAAACAGTGTCTTTCAGTGTTCGTGTTACGTTCTGTCTTTGTTCCGCCTCTGCTACAAAGCGCATTCAGAACGAAAACGGTCCACGCCATCGCCCAATCCCCGTCTGGTTCGAGCCTTGGGAGGCGCTCCTGGTCATCTAGGACTGCGAGAAGAAAGCGAAACCTTGCGCGCAGTGCCGGAAGCAGGTTCCCCAGCCACGTGGGGCCTTCGCAGATTGGGCAAGCGGTTTTAGGGTCTCGGGATAGGGCAATGCTGACGGTCGGGGGAGACTCCACCATCGCTGGCCACCAAGGCCGGATGTCTGCCCAACCGCGTGCGGCTTGCGCTCCCCGCCATCCGTTCGAAGGGGGTGACGGGTCGGGGGTGCCTTCCTGCTTGGGCTGAAGGCACCTGGGCTCGGAACTCGGTTGCTTTGTCCTCTGTCCCTCTTCTCTTCTGCACGCTGTGATAAACGTCCGAAGCCTCCCCTGGCATCTTTCGGATGCTGTTCGAACTGCGCCTGGTTCAAGGTGCCCCCAGGATATCCAGGGCCTGGAGGGGGAAGGGGCGGCGAGGCGATGGAGCATCCAAGGTGGCCCCAAGAGGGCTTCCGAGAGACCAGAATGACCTCCAAGATGATCACCCAAGATGGTTTCCCACATGCTCAAAAAAACCTAGAACCAATCTCGGAGGGGCCCAGAAGGCCTCGGAAACTCCCCGATACGCCCCCTAGATTCCCAACGCCGTCAAACACCCACGGAAAATCAAGGATGTTGGCCGTCTCGCCCGTTCGCTTCCGATGACCTTCCGACGCCTCAAGAGCTCCAAGAGGGCCCCAAGACGGCTCAAAGGGCGCCCAAAAACGCCCCAGAGGGCGCCTCTCGCCTTAGGGCCACGTTCACCGGTCTTTTTCACATATATATATATATATATATATATATATATATATATATATATATATATATATATATATAATATATATATATATATGTATGTATATATATATATACACATACACACAAACGCAATCGCTGCACCGATGTAGGGTGGCCGGTTTGCAACATATAGTTCTCGCCTTAACAATGCGCATGCTCGTTTCCAGAGATGGCAGCACCCTCACGGATGGATGGCGGTCTGTTTTCAAAGTGTGGTTATTGCCCTCGGAGCCGCGCGCGTGCGTTTGGAACATGTACGCAAGAGTTTCGCGGGTGGAGGGAGGGCAACCCGTTTTCAAACGATGGCTTTCGCTTCAGCGCCGCACGCACTCGCCGTAGAAATTGCAAGACTTTCACAGATAAGAGGCGCCTTGTTTCCAAAGTGTGGGTATCGCCTGCTCGTCGCGCGCATTCGCCTCAAGGGTACGCAGCCGTTTGAACGATTCTCATGGTTAGCGTCCCATAAGTGTTGTATTTGGAATGATGTCAAAACGTCAGGGCGCTACAATCACGTTGGTTCGCGGTGAAGTCCCAGAACTTGCGATCTGGCACGTTTCTAGATCGTCAAAACACAGCAGCAACGGTGATTCGGAGCGTCGGTGGCCCACGAATTGCGTTATGGCACCATCTTGGGTTTTCAATCGATTGTTTTCCACCGGTGTACTTCCTCGGGTGAAAATGTAGCAGTGCACGGGCTGATTCAGGTGACGCTTGGAGGGGGGTTCAGTGCAATTTCGTTGACGAGTCTTGGGATGAATGTCGTTGCTCCTCTTCTTCTTCCTCCTCCTCCTCCCCCTCCTCCCTGCTCCTCTTCCTCCCTTCTCCCTTCCCCCCCTCCTCCCTGCTCCTCTTCAAATCGTCCTCTGTCCTCCCCCTCTTGGGGTATGACGGTTATTACATTGCATACTCCCCCACATCCCTGATCAGGGCAGTTGGCATGGAAATCGTTTCTGAACAGGCTGGTCGGGTTACTTTTTCCATCGCGAGCGAGGCAGGCAGCTGCGCGCCCTCAAGGTAGTCAGACGACAGGCCAACCTCGCAGGACAGGCGGAAAACAAGCCACAACGGCGGCGAGAACTATTGTCGGCTGGTCGGGTTACCTTTTTCCGTCGCGGCCGCAGGTGAGCGCGCCAGCAGCGTCAGAGGTCGGGCGGGCTACGCGCGAACCTAATTGCCTAGCGCATGGGGACCGACGGCCGAACCTAAGCTGCCGAAGCTGCCTAAGCTGCCGGGCTGCGCGTGGTGGTGCCAGGAAGCGGGGCAGGGCCGGAAACCTTGCCGACGGGCGACGCAAACTGCAACCAGGACCAGGATCCGGGGGCAGTGACGATGCACGAATTGAATCAAGGAGCTATACGCAGCCAAAATGGCGCGGCAAGGCCATAAACAGCGAAGCTGACAAGTGACCGCTGAGTGCAAGGACTTGACGTAGGATAAACCACACGACAGGCTGGTCGGGTTACGCGAAACGTAAAGAATCAATGTTTCCCCATATCCTAAGATGGGGTTATTGTTATTACTTGGACGCCTCCTACTCCTCCTCCTCCTCCTTACTCCTCCTCTTTTCTCCTCCCCTCCTGTCGGACATACTCAGACTTGCTCATACACAGACTTACTCAAACTCAGACTTACTCATACTCAGACCTACTCATACTCAGACTTACTCACACTCAGACATACTCATATACAGACTTACTCATACACAGACTTACTCATACACAGTATTAGTCATACCCAGACGTACACATACACAGACTTACTCATACACAGACTTACTCATACTCAGCACCCCTAAGGGGAGCCGCCAGGGGTGGTTGCACGGGCTCGTTCGCGGCCATTTTGTGGGGATGTCTCAGGCGGTTTGCCTGTTTCTGTGCCCAACATCCTTCGCTTTCGGAGCAGATTTGGAGGATGTCTCGAGCGAGGCGCTCATTTCAGCACCCCTAAGGGGAGCCGCCAGGGGTGGTTGCACGGGCTCGTTCGCGGCCATTTTGTGGGGATGTCTCAGGCGGTTTGCTTGTTTCTGTGCCCAACATCCTTCGCTTTCGGAGCAGATTTGGAGGATGTCTCGAGCGAGGCGCTCATTTCAGCACCCCTAAGGGGAGCCGCCAGGGGTGGTTGCACGGGCTCGTTCGCGGCCATTTTGTGGGGATGTCTCAGGCGGTTTGCCTGTTTCTGTGCCCAACATCCTTCGCTTTCGGAGCAGATTTGGAGGATGTCTCGAGCGAGGCGCTCATTTCAGCACCCCTAAGGGGAGCCGCCAGGGGTGGTTGCACGGGCTCGTTCGCGGCCATTTTGTGGGGATGTCTCAGGCGGTTTGCCTGTTTCTGTGCCCAACATCCTTCGCTTTCGGAGCAGATTTGGAGGATGTCTCGAGCGAGGCGCTCATTTCAGCACCCCTAAGGGGAGCCGCCAGGGGTGGTTGCACGGGCTCGTTCGCGGCCATTTTGTGGGGATGTCTCAGGCGGTTTGCTGTTTCTGTGCCCAACATCCTTCGCTTTCGGAGCAGATTTGGAGGATGTCTCGAGCGAGGCGCTCATTTTCACCCCCCAGGTGGGCCAGATTTTGAGGATGTCTCGATCGGTTTGCTAGTTTTGGTGGCCAGGCTCGTGGGCGCAGATTCTTCTCAGGATGCCACAGGAGGCTCCAACAGGCTCCAGGAGGCTCCAGGAGACCACATGAGGTCCCAGGAGGCATCAGGAGGCCACAGAAAGACTCAAGAGGCCACAGGATGTCCCAAGAGGCCCCAGGAGGCCCCAGGAAGCTCCAGAAGGCCTCAGGAAACCACAGGAGCCCCAGGAGGCAACAGGAAGCGCCAGGAGGCCTCGGAAGGCAACAGGAGGCCCCGAGAGGCCCCAGGAGCAGGAGGCCTCAGAAGGCAACAGGAGTGGCTCCAATCCCATGTGTTTTACGTATGCTCCTATCGATTGGGCCTCACCTGGAGCACGATTCTTTGATGTTCTACGTATGTTTCTATAGATGGTCCTTCTCCTGTGTACACAATCCTAAATGTTTTACTCATGTTCCTATGTATTGGGCCTCTCCTGGGGCACGAGTCCTTGGTGTTTTACGCGTGTTCCTATAGATTGCCCTTCTCCTGTGGCTCTAATCCGCAATGTTTTATGTACGTCTGTTGCTATAGATTGCGCCTCCCCTGGGGCACGAAACCTTCCTAGGAGGTCCCAGGAGGTCCCAAGAGGCTCCTGGAGACCCCAGGAAGCCCCAGTAGGTTTCAGGAGGCCCCAGGAGGCCCCAGGCTCATGCACAGAGACGCGCTCGTACTACTGAGGCTCATTCACACTCCAATTCATTCGCAATTAGATTGATGTCCAGACCGTCACAACTGAAGCCCGTTAATATTCGAAAGCTCTTGCGCCTAGACATTCATGGCGGACAGGTCCATGCGAGTAGATGCACATATGGGGAGCTCCACGCAGTGAATAATTCCATGCTCCTCCACACATTTTTTTACCTGCGCGGAGGAGCCCTGTGGCACAGAGGAGGGCACGAGGGGAGGGGGGAGGGAAGTGAAGGGAAGGGAGGGCGAAACCGCCCGCCCGCCGGGAGCCCGCTCAGCGCCGAGGCGGGCCCGCAGCACGCGGCCAGCGCGGGCCGCCGCGGGGGCGCCCCCGCCGCGGCCGCCAGCCGCCGGCCGCTGGCCTATGGCCTCCCACTGGCGCCGATGCCCCTGGACTTCTTCCGAGGACTCCGGGGCACTTCGCGCAAGGCCGCCGAGCTCCCAGAGACTGCACGTGGAGGCCACCAAGACGGCCCAAGAGGGCCCGGGGTAGCAGGCCCATCAGAGCTCCAAGACGCCCCCCAAGACAACCCCCCAGGGCCCACAGACAGCCCAAGAAGATGGCAAAGCCCAAGCCAGCACAAGGGGTCGGCGTGAGTGCGTAAGCCAAGTGAATCACGTCGTAGGAGGTCTCGGGGGGAACGGGTACACGGTGAGGCTGTGCAACATGGAGCCGCCCGGACTTGCCGGGCACCCACGGTTCCTATTGGGTTCAAGGAGGCATGCAAATGGGAATCCTGAGGTTCCTCAGCCCTGAATCCACTGAGACAGTTCGTGTTTTGGGTTTGGGTTCTTGCGGAGGTCTTTTGTGGCGAAATCCCAGACTGTACAGGGTGATACTTATTTTGCACAATTCTAGATCGAGGAAAGCGGCACCAATGCTGAAGCCTCTCGACCGTCCCGCCATGGCCGTGCCCTCACGACACCAGGGCTACAGAGCGGCCGTCGTGGCGCACGAACCGTCCTCAGAACACACAGGTCTCATCCTTCAGGCTTCTTCTCTCCCACCTCCCACGTCCTAGAGCACGGCTCCTGCTCCTTCTCCTCCTCCAGATGAAGGATCCTCCTCGTCATCCTCAGCCTCCTTCCTCCTTCCCCTCCGAATCTCCTCCTCGTCAATCTCCTGCCCCCCACCCCACGCCTCCTCGACCTGCTCCTCCTGCCTGACACCCCTCCCCCTCCCAACACTGCCCCCCACTCCTGATCCGAAGCTCGGGCGTGCGGCTGCCCGGCACTCCGCTGATGTCCACCCCGACTCCGACGTCTGAGGCGGTTTGCCGCCTTCCCCTCAGCCTTACAGCAAGCTCGGTGCCTGTCCGTGGGACCTGGCCACGGGGAGCCGGCGACGACCGCAGGGCGCAGCTCCAGCACCCCCCTCCCCCTGGCGGAGCGCACCGGCAGCGCCCCTCATGCGGCCAGGATCCCCCCCCGGCGCACCGCGAAGCACGGCCCGAGTCCTCCCCCAAACCGCCCCCTCGCTCGTGGAGCAACTGCGGGCACCCCACTTCCGGGTGTTGCTGGAAGTGGCCCTTGTCCAAGGTGCCCCAAGCTGGTCGCTCCACTTTGGAGCACCTGGGGCCCCCTGGGCCTCGTGAGGAAGGCTCTGGAGGCCGTCGGGACCACCCATAAATTCTGGGGCGCACCTCGGGCCAGTGGCACTTCTGGCAACACCCGACACCTTGAGAGAGCAGAAGGCCCAACGGGGGAGGAGCACCGCCGTTCCGAGGCCCTCGGCGAACCCCAATCTGCTCAAGAGCTTGGGAGGCAATTGCCAGGCAGGTCTTCGTGGAATCGGTGGAATGGCTGTCAAACCTGATCAAGTGCCATTGAGCCAGATTACAAACAACACTGATTGAAAGGATGCACGTTGAAGATGCAAGGCCTTTGGAAGGCTCAAGAAAGCTGCCAAGGATGGGCCGAGGGGAAAGAATGCAATAGAAACGTTGGAAAGTCGCACATCCTTACTACCAATGTTGATTGCAACCCAAATTTATATAACAATTGCAACCGAACAGACAACATTAAGCGGGGCTCGGGGCTGCGCGGAACTGAGCGGGAGTATGCTGGATGAGCACGGTGCTCGGCTGTGGGTATACCAGCGCCGGTGCTGAACTTAGCCTCCCAGGAGCTGCCCTCTGAACGTAAGAGGGCACAGGATTTCGAAATCGTAGGGAGCCACTAAGAAGACAGTCGAGAAGACGCCCACATTCGGCAGTGAGCGAGGCGGTGAAGTGAGAAGGAGGAGGCCTTCTCAGAAGGTGGCAGGGCTTCTCAGAAGCGCCCTGGCCTTCTGATAAGTCCCCTGTGTCTCCAAAGACGGTTTACGAACCTTTTCAAAGGCCGGGCGACTTCCGAGCCTTCCGAAAACCAGAAAAACCTGTTCCTATTCATTCCCCTTCCTCGCTCGCCGCCGACGAAAAAGGGTAGGATAAGGAAAAAGTGGGGGCGCGAAAACTGTTGCATGCGGTTGGTTTCCGCCACGCCGCGGGGCCCATTCCTCGATACATGACGAACGGACAATACGAACCCATACCCATAAGGAGGACGGACGGGGCTATGGGTGCGTGTTGTCGGATGGGGTCCCCGCTCGAAAACGAGCCCCCCCCGCGGTCCGACAGCCCGCACCCATACCCGTGGCAAGTCCTGCTCCCGCCGACCCCCCCATGGGTATGGGTGGGTTGTCCGGTCGTCAATAACTGGGCGACTCCCGGCGCCAGGAGGCCCCACGATCACCAGCTACGTGAGCTGATTCTCTACCCTACCCTCTGCTACGTGGGTTGGGCGGCGCGGGTTCCGCTGTCCCAAAACTACAACGACCCGGCGTGTTCGCAGCGTGGGTTGCTCGAGACCTCGGCTTCTTCTTAAGGCACTCCTTCTTTAAGGCGAAACCAAAGCAACTATGAAACGGGGTGAGAAAAAACGGGGCCTTCTGATATCCAGCGGTTCTGAAGAAAAAATCTCGGGCGCCGCGGCCTTCTCAGAGCGTTCCTGCACACTTCGAAGGTGTTTCGGAGCGCTCTGGAACTGATGTATCCACGTCCTACCTAGCCCCGTCCGATTCTCTCTCTGGGCAGAATGTTCGACAGCCTCGTGGTCCAGAAGCTGCCCGCTGAGGCCGACATGGAGAAAAGCCCCCCGCGCAGATGTTTTCGAGTCGCCGGAATAAAGCGAGGCCTAGACAGGGACAACATCGGACCAAGATGAATCCACCAACCCCTTGCGGGTCTCTAGGCGCGTGAGATCCCCCCCCCCACGTTCCCCCCCCAGGGGCCCCAAACCGGCCATTCGACCCCCCCGCCCGGCCCGGCGGGACCCTGGACTGAACGCGTCACAGGCGCCACAGCGTTCCCTGGACGGTCCCCGAGAGCACGATTCGCCGACATAGCGCCCCCAGACGCCCACGATGGCCCCCAGGCGGTCTCCGGAGCTGCCATGACGCCCCAAAGAGGGCCGTAAGATGCGCCCCGGGAGGGTCGCAAGACACAACGGTCGGCCCAGTTCCTTCGAAAACCACGCAGTACTTCGCATGTTCGCCTACTCGGCCATCACAACGTCCACAACAGGCAAAGAAACCTTCAACGTCGCCCCCAGACGGCCAATGGGGGCCCCACAGCAGGGTCGCCGAGGGTCCAACAACAGCCCACGAGGCCCCCGAGACAGCCCAAGAGGGCCACCAGACGGCTCCAACACGGAGTCCACAGGGCACCTTTTCGAGCCTTCGGCTCCAAGACGCTCCCAGCCTGCTCCAAGAACACCCCATAAGGGCCTGCGGGACCTCCCAGAAAACCTCCGAGGCCTCCAAGAAGCCACGAGGAAGTCCCTAAAAGGCCCCAAAAACTACCTGCAAGACGACCCCGTCAGGTCTCGCACGAGATCTTCTTCACCATCCGTGTGGCCGCCTACCTGTATACCGCGCAAGGTGGCGGGATGCGCCGCGTCCCATTCGACAAAGACTCGTCCAATTTTTGGACCGCCGCATGCCGTCTATGGGCGCGGGTGGCGACAGGGATTTTCCCCAAATTGTCACTCCTCCTTTTCCTCCTCCTCCTCCGAGGAGGACCCTTCTCCGCCTCTTCCCCATCCTCCCCCTCTTCCTCCTCCTCCTCCGCTTTCTCCTGTTTGGTACCATGTCACCATCTCCGCGTCTCACCATCAACACCATCACCACCAGCATCATCATCGCCATCACACGCACGATGACCACCGCCATCACCATCACCACCACGGATCACCATCACCACCGCCACGGATCACTGCCTTGTCGAGTGTCTGGACACATGTGATGCAACCCGCATCCGCCAACCCCATTCGGGGCCTCCAGACGTGTAATATTCGCCCCGCGAACGGCCACACATGCCCCCGGACTCGCTCGGGGATGGCCCCGAAGAGCCTCGAGCCCGCCCGCCCAAAGAAACAAGACAACACAAGTACGCCCAAGGACAGCAACACGACATCCCCAAGACGATTAAGGGGTCGGCGGATGTGGCGTAAGCCTATAGAATCAAGGATCTCTGAGATTCGGCGGATCTGGAGGAGGTACCGGGCATCGGCACCGCTGGGTGAACAAACAACTACACAAACAGAGAAACTCGGATCTCCGCGCGGAATTTTTGGATCGGCGCTGGACCCTGGCGCGGCGGCGCTGGAGGCGCCGCCAAGGGGCCCCAGTGGACCTCCGAACTGTCATGTCTGTCGTTGCTTGTTCCCCTAACCTGGGCCATTCCAGAGCACTCTGGAGCGCTCTGCGAGCGTTTTGGGAAGCCCCGCCAAACGCAGGCCGTGGCTAGCATGGGGGGAACGGGTCTCCAGGGAAACGAGTCCTGGACCCTTTGGGGCCTTCCCCCAGGACGAGTTCTTCGTCCCGAGTCGTTTTCTGACACTCCCACGGCGCGTGGAGGGCCCCGCGAGCCCGAGAACGGTGAACCCGTTTCCCTAGGATCAGGGGGACGTAAGACCTGGGTACAGGGGACTCGGAAATCCCCGACGAGGTCGTCAAAAAAATGACGAGGCCGAACCTGCATTTTGACGAGGACTCCCGCTGCAGACACCCCACGAAACTCCTCCTCGTCAAAATTCGAGGCGCGGTCGTCAAAAAACGAAGGCGAACCCGAGTCCTGGCAAACCTGGGTCTTACGCTCCCCCGATAGGACCAGTTCCCCCCATGGCGACGTGGGCAGAGGCCTCCTGGGATGGGGGTCGGAGGATCGCGCCGCCTCGACAATACATTGCCGATGCATTGCCGATGCATTGACGATGCATCGGCGACGTCGGCGACGCATCCGCGACGTCGACAGAAAGAACATCGGGCCCCATATCGAGACGCGTCGCAGATGCGTCGGCGATGCGGCGCGATCCTCCGACCCCATCTACTAGGACCCCGTCTGGGAGGCCCAGAGTGGGGGAAAGGAAGGGTCCGATAGCAAAGGGCAGGCTAGAACATCAGCTCACGTAGCTGGTTTTCCTAGGGCCTCCTGGCGCCGGGAGGCGCCCATGTATCGATGAAACCAGCTGCATGCAGCAGACTTCGCGCCCCCACCCTTTCGTTATCCTACCCTTTCGTCGGCGGCGAGCGAGGAGGGGAAATGAGAAGGAGAAGGCCTTCTCAGAAGGCAGCGGTGCTTGTCAGAAGGCCTCCTTTTCTGCGTTTCCAGGGAATGCTTAGAACACCTCTCACGAGGCTGGGGGACTTCCGAACCTTCTGAGGAGACACGCCCCTTCTCACCTCCACCTTGGGCTCGACGCCGACTTCCGTATGGCCCGACCACGGTGACATGGGGGGTCCGGAGGCTCCTTCGGCGGGGCCGTGCCGGGCCGGAACTTCTCCCACAAGTTGGTGATGTTTAGGGACGCGCAGTCGCCTCCAGCAGGCGCCCGAGGCGGACGCCGCAGAGGGGGAGGTAGGTATATGCATGTGCTGCGGGCCCCAAGAATGGTCAGAATGTCGTAATAACAGGAATGGGTGTCACAACCCCAGCAGAAGAGCAGTTTTAGACCCCCAGACAGCTATGATGCAGGTTGGGCGGGGGTCCTGGTCGGAGGGTTTGGTATGCAAAGAGTCCTCCATGGGGCGAGGTTTTTGTAGACTATAAACTAGAGCCGCGCGCGCGCTTCGCGCGCGCTTGGGTTCTAGCGCATGCCATGGCGATGTTAGCTGTGCGTGCTTTTCGGACCAGCTCATACCAAGCCTTGCCCGATCGTCCCCTGATATTCCTAATATGTCGTTCCTCGTTAATCATCCAAGTCTCTCTCGGTGGTCTTCGCTGTTCGTTTCTCGTTCTATCGACGGCCTCCTCTTGCTAGGAATCATGCGGGGCCTTGGAGCTGTTCAGGGCCAGCGTGGGGCATTATTGAACATGAAGTGGGCTGGCTTGGAGTGTAGGGGTCTCTTGGGGATCTTCCTTTTCGGGCTGCCTTGAAGGCCTTGGGGCCCGCTTGGGGCCCTCTTGGGCTGTTTTTCCAAGTTGTGGGCCCGTCTCGAGCCTCGGGGCCATGTGAAGCGCTCCCGACGCCAACCGAAGGAGAAGAGCGCGAGTTTTACTGAATATGGAAAAACCTGAATGGCTTTTGCGTTTCTGGATTCGTCGGCCCCCTCGACCAGCAGAGAGAGAGAGAGGGAGGGGGAGAAGGTGTCAGGTGTGGCACGAGCACGCTTGCCTCCTCTGCGCCTCCTCCTCCGCCAGATGACCCCAAACGGGGGTGCCCGATTTGGCCCCGCAGGAGTTGGCTTCGCACGTGGTCGCAGAGAACGGCGCCCTCCTCCTTAGCCCTCTCCCAGATCTCCGACGTCGTGTTTTTCACTTGCTTCTTATTCGAAACGTCGACCCCCAGAGGCCTGGACACCTTCCCCAGGACCAGTGTTTCACCCCGACCTGTTTTGATGACGGTCCGTGTGCCCAGTGAGGGCCGCTATAGACCGAAAACCGACAGAACCTGCCGTCGTGCTTTCTTCACGACGCGATGGGGTCTGGGTGCCCCCCCCCGTGCTCAGTTTGCAGGCTCAGAATGGGGACGGACAAATATGGGTACGAAGCCCTGTGCATGTGAAACAATATTCGCTGTCCTTTGGATCTCTCCTGACACCAACTCTTGACGTGATGACGACAGGTATTGCCCATCTGGACAGCACGTGCTGTCAAATGGCAAGATTTGTTGTCAGATGGGACTCGCAGCACAGCTGATCGCGTTCCGGATGAACTGGCGCTCCAGTTGGGCATCGTACCCAGATTGTCCGTCCCCCTTCTGTTGTGCAGGGGCCGACCGTCCAGGCATTCCTATAGGCCTACCACGACATGTTCTGAAAATCCCAGAACCGCTCGAACAACAAAAACAATGCTTTTAGAACATAGATCCGATGCATTTCAGCAAGACCGTCTCGGCCAGAACCGTTCTAAGAACATTTCGCGCAAGCCACAACATGTTCTCATAACATCATTTGGTGGGCCTATTCGGCAAGCCAGGACGCTTCGCCATTGCTCGATGTTGGGCATCGGACCCAGATTTGCCAGACCCCCTCCGGGCGAGCAGACTTGGAGGAAGGCCCAGCCCCGCGGACCCTCCCGGCGGCGCGGGGCAGAGCGGCTCCCAGCCTCCGTAGTAGCTGTTCCGGTCGAGGTGCAACACCTCTTCGGGGGCGCGCGGAGGGGCCGTCAAGGGCTAACGTAACGACTTCGGCCCGAGTGTCACGATTCGCGTTGTACGCCGCCCTATTTCGTCGCATCATTCACAAGCTCCGCGGCCATCTAGGGAACTCCACAGGAGGCCCCCGTGGCGCAGTCCGCATGGAGTCCCGCCCCATGTTGGCACACCCCTCACTCGTTCCGCGGCCCCCTGGGGAGCTCCACCGAAGGCTCCAATGGCAGGGTTAGCATGGTGGCTCGCCCCTGCTTGGCAGCCCCTCTCACAGTTCGTGGGCTCATTGGGAGCTTCACCGAAGGCTCCAATGGCTGGATTAACATGGTGCCCCGCTCCGTTTCTGCACACCCCTTACACGCTTCGTGGCCCCATAGGGATCTCCACCAAAAGCCCCAGTGGCAGGGTTCACATGGTGTCCCGCCCCATTTCGGCACGCCTCTCACTCGTTCCGTGGCCCCCCAGTGGCTGCGTTCGAACGGTGCATCGACCCATTTTGGTACACGTCTCACTCGCTGCGTGGGCGTACAGGGGGCTCGACCGAACGCGCTACGGTGGCTGCGTTCTCAATAGGAAACCTTTCGTAAAGGCTCTCAATAGGAATAGTTTTGCACACGCTCTCAGTAATAACTATTTTGTAGAGGCTCTCACTAGGAATCCTTTCGTAGAGGCTCTCAACAGGAATATTTTTTTTGTTGTTCTCTGTCGCTCGCGCGTCGCTGTGATGCGTGGCGCTGCCCTGGCCACGGCGCTGCTTAAACTGGCTCGAGCGAAACCTCGCTGCATCTGGTTCAAATGTTGTCAGTCGCTGCTGGACTGCGGCCAACACATCTGCCAACGCCCGACTGGCGCAGCTGTGCCGCGCTTACCGCACCGGCTGGAAGCGGGCGCGGGCACCCCTCACGCCGCGGTTGCGGCTGTCCCTGCGGTCGCCGAGGAGCTCCAGGAGGTAGAGGAACAGTTGGACGATGATGTCGATGTAGAGCATGATGGCCGCCGCGGCGTACTCATCAACCGAGAACTTGTGGTTTGGGTGCTTGTTCCCAAGGATCATCTGGGTGTCGTACACGATGTAGGTTGCAAGGAGCAAGGCGCCAAGCCCACACATGCAGAGACGGGCGGTCTGGAAGGCCGCGCCCGAAAGACCGAAGATGGAACCGAATATCAGACCGAAACTCATGCCGAGCATGACGAGTGATCCGCACATCAGGTACGACGCGAAACCAATAAAATCGCATTTCTTCTGGACCGTGAACGCGGTCAGGCCCGCCTGGATGAAGCACGCCAGGCCGAGGACGACCAGCACCGACTCCTCGCTGTACTGGCTGCAGATGAAGCCAACCATGACGCTTTTGGCGAAGGTGAACACCCCCAGCAGGATATAATTCGTGGGAGAAAGGCGCATCACCTGAGGACAGCACCAAAACACCACCATGGTCGCAACCGAGCCCAGCAAAGACAGGAACATCAGGACGGTGCCAATCTCCGGGTCCATGGACTCGTTCTTCTTCATGACGGCCCCGCCCAGGATGCTCTCAACAGGAATCCTTGTGGATTGGTTTCCACTAGAATGTTTTTGTAGTGGCTTCCTTTGGGAATCCTTTTGGTCGAGGCTCTTAGTTGGAAGGTTCAAGAAGGATCCTCCACGAGGAAGTTTTCAGGAAGGTTGTTTGGAAGGTTCCAGGAATCCGATCTGCTTCCTGAGAAAAGTTTTAAGAAGGGTTTCTGAAGGTTCCAGAAATCACGAGTTCTCCCCGAGGAAGGTGTTAGGAAGGTTTTTTTTTTTTTTTTTTTTTTTTTTTTTTTTTTTTTCTTCGAAGGTTTTAGGAATCCTGGACTCTTCCTGAGGAAGGTTTCAGGAAGGTGTTGTTGGAAGGTTCTGGGAATCCTGGACTCTTCGTGAGGAGGATTGTAGGACGGCTTGTCTTGAAAAGGTTCCAGGAATCCTGGAGTCTCCCCGAGGAAGGTGTTAGGATTTTTCATATAAAACAGAATCCTGAAATCTTCCTACGGAAGGTTTTTGGAACCCTTTTGTAGAAAAGGGAATCTCAATAGGAATCCTTGTTGTAGAGGCTCTCAATCGTAAATAGTTGGCTTCCAATTGGAGTCCTTTTGTAGAAGCTCTCAATCGGAATCCTTGCGTAGAGGCTCTCGATAGGAATCCTCGTGTAAAAGGTTTTGAATTCGAATCCTTCTCGTAGAGGCTCTCAATATGAATCCTTTTGTCGAGGCTCGTGACGAGAATCGGTTGGCACAGGCTCTCAATAGGAATCCATTTGCATGGGGTTTCAATAGGAATCCTGTGGTATTGGATTTCAAAAGGGAACCCTTTGTGTAAAGGCTCTCACTAGGAATCATTTTGTAGAGGCTTTCAATAAGAATTGTTTTGTCGAGGTTTTAACAGGGCTCCTTTTGTAGAAGCTCTCCAGAGGACTCCGTTCGTAGAGGCTCACAATCGGAATCCTTTTTTCCCGTATTAGCCTGTACTAAGAAACCTTGTTGTAGAGGCTCTCGATAGGAATCCGTTTTGTAGATGCTGTCAACAGGAATCCTTTTTGCACAGGCTCTGAATAGGAAACAATTTGTGATGGGTGTCAGCAGGAATCCTTGTGTATTCGCTTTCAATGGGAATATGTGTTGTAGAGGCTCTCAATAGGAATCCTTGTGCACAAGGCTTTCAATAGGAATGATTTCGTAGAGGCTCTCAATAGGAATCCTTTTGCAATGGCTCTCCAATAGGAATCCTTCTGCGGCGTCTCTCAATAAGAAGCCTTTTTTTTCGCACAAGCTCTCAATAATAATCAACATGTATTGGGTTCCAATCTGGATTATTTTGTATTGTCTTTCAATACGAATATTTTTGTAAAAAAGGCTCTCAACCGGAATCCTTTTGCAGCGGCTTTCAACATGAATACTTTTGTAGAGGCTCTCAATAGGAATCCTTTTGCACAGGCTCTCAATAGGATTTTTTTTTGTATCGGCTTCCAATCGGAACCCTTTTGTAGAAGCTCTCAATAAGAATATGTTTTTTGTGGAGGCCCTCAATAGGGCCCTTTTTGTAGAGGCTCCCAATAGGAATCCTAGCGTAGACGCTCTTAGTTGGAAGGTTCCAGGAATCCTGGATTCTTCCGGAGTGTGGTTTTAGGAAGGTGTTGTTGAAAGGTTCCAGGAATCCTGGATTCTTCCCGAGGAAGGTTTTACGAAGGTTTTTGTTGTCCTAAATGTTCCAGGAATCCTGGATTCTTCGCGGGGAGGGTTTTAGGAAGGCGAGGAAAATTCTAGGAAGGCTTTGTTGGAAGGTTCCAGGAATCCGGGATTTTTCCGGAAGAAGGTTCTAGGAAGCTTTTTGTGGAAGGTTCTGGGAATCCTGGATTCTTCCTGGGGGCGGTGTTAAGAAGGTTGCTTTTGGAAGGCTCCAGGAATCCTGGATGCTTCGTCAGGAGGGTTTTAGGAAGGTGTTTCGGAAGGTTCCAGGAATCTTGGATTCTTCTTGAGGAGGATTTGGGGAAGGTTTTATTCTTGTTTTTGAAAGGTTACAGGGATCCTGTACTGTTCGTGAGAAGGGTTTTAGGAAGGTGGTTTGAAAGGTTCCAGAAATCACGGATTCTCCCTGAGGAAGGTTTAAAATTTTTCTGGTTCGAGGAACCCTGGATTCTTCCGGAGGAATGTTTCAGAGAGTTGCTTTTCAAGTTTCCTCGAATCCTGGATTCTTCCAGATGAAAGTTTTTTAGGAAGATTTTAGGCGGGCGGGCGGGCGGGCGGCGGGCGGGCGGGCGGCGGGCGCCAAGCGCGTGCGATTCCCCCCCCATGATCCACCCCAGGGACCCTCGCCAGGATTTTGACACCCCCTCCGGCCCGAGACCACCCCCGGACGAACATGTCATTGGGGCATAACGTGCTTCAAAACGGGCCAAGTGGACTCCAAGAAGCCGGAGAGACGGTTCCAGAAGACCCCGAAGCGCCGAATGATCCTTCCAAGCCTGCCGCGCCGTGGCGGAACGCCATCTTCGCCCTCGCCCTCCGCCTCCGCATCCCCCTACCCGTTTTCACCCTCCTCCTCCTTGTCGTCGCCCTCATCGCCATGCGCCCCCACCCTTTCCCCCCCCTTCTATCAACCCCAAAGACGAAGATCGCGCCAGGGCTCAATTGGGCAATCTATGACTTCCCCAGAAGTCCAAAGGCCCCCGGGCCCCCAACAAGACAAACTTCTTTGGGGTCGGCGGCAGAGGCGGCAGCCATTAAATAAATCTGAAACATGTTTTGTGGGTCTGCGGGGGTCCCGGTCCCCGGAGCCCTCAGAGAACCCCGAAACGCCTCCGGAGGGCCCCCGGAAGGGCCCGAAACGGCACCGGAGCTCCCCAGAAGAGCCCCGAGACGGCCCATGGAGGCCCCGAGACGACCCAAGACGGCTTTCAGGCGGTCCAAGATGTTCTCAAGACGGCCCCATGCCCCAAAGACAGCCCCGGACGGCTCCAGGCGGGTCCAAGGGGTCCCCCGAAAGGGCTCCATCAAGCAAAAATCGTCACAGTCTCTGTGGAAAATTGTCATTTTCAGCAGATTCGGCTTTTTGGTCTTCGAAGCGTCCAAAACGGCCCCAGAGGCCTCCAAGATCGCCCAAGACGGCCCCCAAGAGGGCCCAAAGATGGCTCCAGACGGGCCCAGGACGGCCCAGACAGTGCTCCGAGAAGCCCCCCGGAGCCCCAAACAGCCCTCATAGAGCTCCCAAACAGCTCCGAAGAAGCTTCAAACTTGTTTCTAACAGAGGGGGGCGGACGAGAGGCGAGCGGCCCCTCGCAGGCGCAAAAAACACATGTTTTGACGCTCTGGTGGCCCTGGGGCGGCCCCGCTGCGCTCCCTACTTTGCCGCGACACCGTTCCGACGCCTCCGACGCGGCCCGAGACGGCGCCGCGTTTGCCCGAACCCGCTCCCGCGTCCGCCGCGATCCCGGCGCGAATCTCCCAACGTTGCTCAGGCCTGGACTCCTGAATTTCTGCCTCTTGCGAAGCTCGAACACTTCGGCCCCCGTTTCGATGCATTGGGCGCCTTCGGTGGGGGAACAGCACTAGAACAAGCTTCAAGGGATCTACGGCAGTAGCTGGCAGCATCGCACCACCCAGCGCGCGCCACCATGCTTCGATCCGCCCAACTTCGTGGATTTAATCCACGGGTCCACACTAGTATGTGTATATATATGTATATATATATATATATACAATGCGGATTCAGTCCCTAGAAGCTCCCTACCCGCATAGCCGATTCAGTCCCGAGAAGTTCCCAGTTACCGAAAAGCAAAAAAGACAACAACGCTTGGATTGTCAGCCCGCCACAAGGGTCCTACAGCTACGCCGCACATTTGGCACGACGTACCCTGCATGTCGAGAAGCGCCCCCCCCAAAGTTACCTCGGGCAAAATCGCGGGAAGCCAGCGATCGTGCCAAAATACATCCTGAGTCCTGAGACGTGCGCTGGAAGCACGCGGCCTGGCGCTCCGACCAACATTTCTTCAGGCCAGCCGCCCCCACCACATCACCCCCTTGTGCACAAATCGGCTCGAGTGTCAGGTGGGGCGCGGAGGGCCTGGAATACCTGCTCTGCCTTCACGTGCAAGCCGTGTGGCCTCTTCCTGGTCCTCATCTCCATCTCCCGCCAGGTCAGCTCTCGCATCGTAGAATGAAACAAAACGGCATACCCATAAAATGTCGGAGCTCTGGGCGGATTTCTTGGATCGGCGCTGGACCCCCCTCCCTGGCGCGCGGAGCGCGCCACGGGCGGCGACGGAGGCGCTGCCAGGGGGGCTCAGCGCAGATCCAAGAAATCCGCGCGGAACTCCGAACCTTCATGCTCATCCCGCTTTGTAATATTCGACATTGTCCTCAGAGCCTCCATCGCTTCAGCCGGGCTCTTGCCGCTCTGGCGCAGGAGGACGTAACAGAACGTACCGGTGCGGTGGAAGCCCGCTCGACAGTGCACGGCGACGTGCTCGCCTTGCCGCAGCCACTCCAGCGCCAAGCTCGCCGTGCGGAAACTCACGACATCCTCCGCAGAGACCGGCCTGCTCGCGTTCGAGATCGGCTGCACTGGCGCCACCTGCCACTTCAGCCCCAGCCGCTCCTCTCCCTGCCTGAGGACTTCGATGCCACGCTCGCCTCCGTGAAGGAGGGTCACCACAGCCGTCGCGCCCCAGGACCTCAGCTCAGCCAGGTTCGTCGGCGCGGGCCGTGCAGACAAGAAGCCTCCTGCCACACCAAGCCAGTGGGACACGTCCTGGAATTTGTTCTCGTCGCCCTGGTACGCGTCCGTTCCCTGAGCAGGGACCAGATGCAACGTGACGTCTCGTTTTTGAGGCTGGATTAATACCAGATGGGTCCTGCAACGGCAGTAAGCTGGGAAGCAGGCCGCCAACTCATCAATTTTCAAACGGCTGGACATGAACTGAATCCGACTCGGAAATCGTGGACACAGTGTGGTCAGGGCTAACTACCCGCGTCGTGGGAGAGAGCGTGCGTATCACTGAGGCCGATGCTTGAGCAACAACTGCCTTGAGCCCCAAAACGCCCGCGATCGGCCCGAGAAGGCGGTATGAGAAACACCTCCCACGGCCTCAAGATAGTTCGACACGACCCCGAGACCTCCCAAATGCCCCTCAGAGACCCGTAGACGGGCCAGGCGTGTCTGACCACGGTGAGCCTGGGCTGCGCGTGGGTTCCACGACCTAGATCTACAGAGCGGCCCCCACGCGTCCCGACTGCGCCTGGGGGTGATCTGCCTTGAGGATCTGGTACCTTGCTCGTCGTCACCGTCCCCCTCTGCCACCTTCCCCTGGTCCTGCTGTTCTTCCGGCTCATCGGGCTCCTGCCCCTGGTCCGTTCTTTTCCTCCTGCAGTGGTGCGCCACCTCCTGCGACTCCTCCTGCCTCGTCAACCCGTGGCAAGTCCGCCTCCTCAATTTTCTGCGGTGTACACAGAGGCCCCTCTTTCCAATTACACAACCCACGATGGGTCAACTGCTGCAAACGCCACGTCGGCATAAGATCCGCAAAGGCACCCAAGTCGGCGGCTCCTACCTTCTCTCCCACCCTCCCTCCTCCCCCCTCCCCTCTCCCTGTTTCCCCCCCCCCCCCCCCCCTCCTCCCCCTCCCTCCTCCCCCCTCCTCCCCCCTCCCCCCCCCCCCCCCCCCCCCCCCCCTCCCTCCCTCCCTCCCCACTCCATCCCTCGCCCCTCTCCCCCCCCCCCCCCTCCTCACCCCTCCCTCCCTCCCTCCCTCTCTCTCTCCCGTTCTCCCTCCCTCCCTCTTCATCCTGCCTCCTCCCTCCTCCCTCCCCCCCCCCCCCCCACACCTCCTCCTCGTCTGCCTTCCCCTCCATCATCCTCCTCCTCGGTCGGCGGCGGAGGCCGGCCTCTCGGAAGGGCAGGCGTGGGGAGGCGGAAGAGGGGAGGCCTTCTTGCCGTGTACGGACAGCAGGCCGCTGAGGATGCACTCCTTGAGTCCCGTGCCGCAGACGATGACATCGTACTCCTCGGGGGGTCCCTCCTCCTCCTCCTCTTCCTCCTCCTTCTCCCTCTCCTCCTCCTCCTCATCCTCCTCCTCCTCCTCCTCCTCCTCCACTTTCTCCTCCTCGCTCTTGGTCAGCTTCGGGTTGCGTACAAATCCTTCTAGGTAGTCCCAGCTGGCCGCAACAAGCCCCCCAGGATAGCCCAGAGCGGTCGCGACCCCCTGGCGTCGCCACTGTCGGCGACCTTCAAGCGTTTCCCGCCTCCAGGTTGATGTGCTGAGGCCGCCATGGATTACTGTGAGGGGGCTATTGAAGCCAGTTGGGCGGGCACCGTCTCCCCCGACCACTGTCACATCATGCCGTGCGCTCAAATTGCGTGTGCTCATCGCACAAGATTATGTTCGAACACCCCGTGCAAACCAATACCACGAAGCCAACACGCGCGTGCACATGCCGAGCTCATGCTAAACACATTGATTATGCAAGCGGTTCAACATAACAAAGTCGAACATATCTAGGTTTCCACCAACAATATTGCCGCAATTTTGCCCGCGCGCAGTTGCTGACGTCATGCGGGAATCATATGAATTTACAATTTTCGTCCAAAACTCCCATGCTCAACCCACCACGCGGTACATCCGCGCTGATCTAGCAAGCGGCCAATGCACACATCCATATCAACTAATACCATGCGGGCCAAACGCGTGCGCCGCCAAGCGCGCGTGTTGAACTCCTTTCAGCACCATTGGAGCGCGAAACCTTTCAAGATAGAGCCCTTCAAATACAGCAGAAAAACGCAAACAACTATGTTTCAACGGAGCGCCTCTCCGCTAAACTGCGTCAAACCATGGGGGTAGCAGATTGCTTCGCTCCGATTAGCGGAACTCCGCTTCGCTGATTGGCCGCGAACCAGCGGATTACGATTGCTTCGCTCCCATTAGTGGAGCGGCGCTCCGCTAGTTGGCATCGAGCCAGGGGGTTACAATTGCTTCGCTCCCATTAGCGGAGCGCCACTCCTCCGCGAATGAAAGCCCCAATACAGGGGAATACGATTGCTTCCCCCCAACAGCGGCCCCCAAGGAAACCCAAGGGCCGTCCAAGAGGCACCCAGAGGCCTCCAAGAGACCCCCAAGACGCTCCCAAGAGGCCCCAAAACTGCCCCTAAGAGGCCCCCGAGAGCGCTCCGAAAAGACCCCAAGAAGTATCCCTAAGAACCCAAACCCACAACCCAAGCACCTTGGCGGGATGGGTCGAAGGCCACTAGATACACACATACATAAGTACGAACCCAAGACTTCCACCACTCGCGCTACATATCGATCGAAATCACTGCGTCGTGTGTAACCATCAATAAATCGCGCTCCCACTACTAACCGACCGATCAATATCACTACAAATACGTCGCCCTCACAAACTACCTGTCCCACTATCTATCGACACCACTTGTGGATCGATCTGGGTACATGCTCGAACGGACTCCAATCCTCTCTTTCTATATATATATATATTACGATGGGGCAATCTACCAGGCTGACTTTTTATTGTCTTGGTGTACTATGGATATATCAAGCTTGAGGCGACAGCAGCAAGGCACCAACCGTTGGACAACCATCGGGACAACCACAGAACAACCGCGCCACAACCACAGAACAACCACGGGACCTCTTGGACAAGCTTGGCCCTCCGGCGCGGCAGAGGCAATCCGCTCGCGCGCACTAGTGGCTGGGGCGACGCATGCTAATTGCCTGGCAATGCGATAAAGAGAGAGAGAGAGAGAGAGATGGAGAGGGAGAGAGACCGGACAGAAGGCGGCCGCGGAGCAAAGGCGAAAGGGGGGAGCCCCGGCGCACACGGGAAAGAAGCATTCTGACGTGAACCACCCCTAACTAGAGCAAGATCTCTCTTGCTCTCGCCCGCACGCACGTCGCGCACGACACGAATCGATGCAAAACGAAACCGAATTCGCAGTTCTGGGACACTCCGTTTGACGTAGATCTCATTCCCAACACCCAATACCTGATTAATCATCTGAGTTGCCTGTGTAGATCTGTTTGCATATATAGCATTGTCTGCCGATTGGGGCTTCACACATCGAATACTTCGTGATCTCCCCGTGCAGCGAGGGAGCGACAAAGCAGACAGCGAGAGCCCTGTTGGCACATGAGCAGGCCTAGGTTGGGAATTGCCCACCATTCCCTACAGTCGACCCGCATAGTAAGGATGAGCAGCATTCCAAGGTTACCCTTGCATCCTCGCCCCTTGGATCCATCCTTAGCGACTATCGCTGGTCGACCTTGTTCGAAAAACGTCAACATGGCCTTCCAAAGCCCTTGCATCCTTGCCGCGCATCCTTACTGCACGGGTTGACTGTACCTCCCTGCCCCACCTCTTCTACCCCCGCCCCTTCCAACTTAGGACTCCGCCCCCTCGCATCCCCACACCTGCTCTTGCCCACAGTTTGGCCTAACCCGCCTGCCTCTTCCATCCTCCCCGCCTCTCCCCTGTGCGTTCCCCCGACCCACGGCGCCGCTCCCCCTCTCGCTCCTTCCCCCCCTCATTCCTCCCTCCCCCGTTGCCCTTGTTTCCCTCCCCCCCTGGTGCTCCTTACGCTGCTTCTCCACCCTCCCCCCAAACCCTCCTCCTCCTCCTCCTCCTCCTCCCGAGCCATCACCACCACCACCACAACCATCTTCATCATCATCATCATCACCACCAACAACATCATTATCATCATCATCATCATCATCATCATCATCAGCAGCATCACCAACACCACCACCACCACCACCATCATCATCATCATCAGCATCATCAGCATCATCATCATCATCACCATCATCATCATCCTCGTCATCATCATTAGCACAATTAGCATCATCATCACCACCACCATCATCATCAACATCGTCAGCATTATCATCATCGTCACCATCGGCATCGTCATCACCTTCAGCATCGTCAGCACCATCAGCATTATTATTAGTATCAGCATCAGCACTTTCATGATCATCAGCATCAGCAGCAGCATCTTCACCGTCATCACCATCACCATCACCATCACAAGCATGGTCAGCATGAGCAGAAGCATCATCATCAGCAGCATCATCACCATTCATGACCATCGTCAGCATCGTCATCGACATCGTCACAATCACCATCACCATCACCATCGTCGTCGTCACGTCATCAAACACATCATCATCAACATCATCAGTATCATAATCATCATCACCACCATCGTCACCATTATCTACCATCATCATCCTCAGCCGCAGCATCCTCACCATGATGATGATCATCATCATCATCATAATGTCTAGCATCGTCATCAGCCTCAGAATCGTCATCATGATTATCAGCATCATGAACATCGTCATCAACATCATACCAGTATCATCATCAGCAACATCATCGTCATCAGCAACATCATCATGACAATCTTCAACATCACCATAACCATCATCATTATTATCATCATTATCATCATCATCCTCATCATCACTGCCACCAAGACCAACGCACCATCTCTACTTCTTTAACCACCATCGTCCCGATCCCGCATCCCCCATCCCTCCTCCCTCCTCCCTGTTGCCTCCGGCCTCTTCCCTCCTCCCCCCATCCCCCCTCCTCCAATCAACCTCACTCTGCTCCCTTCCGACCCCCTGCTTGCATCCAATCCCACCCCTCCTCCGCCCCGCTCCGCCTCCACCCCCCCGTGCCCTGCTCCCCAGCCCCAGCCCGAGACTGTCGTCTCTTCCCACGGCGCATGGAGGCTGATGTGTTTGTGGATTTGATATTCAGTTACAATGGGGCTCACATGAGCGACGAGAAGAACAGGGTCCTACGCACGATGACGGGGCCACCTGACGACGTGGCTTGCGCGGGCCGCCGGCGCGGTACGCTGCACGAGAAACGGGGGCGCTCACGCGCGACTTTACGCGGACAGCTTACGCGCCAACGTCGGTGAAGACGACCCTCGTTCAGTGCGTCGACCACTCGTCGGCGACGCCCATGCGTCGCCCACTCACAGCCAGAAGAGCCTATGGAAAACCTGCATAAAAGGGGGGACGAGGACAAATCCTACGGATTCAAAAAAGACACATTGTTCAAGCCGCGTCCAAGCGTGGCGAAGAGGGTGTCCCTTCCTCCCCCTTTTCTGCAGGCCGAAAACATTACTAGGCCACCGCAGCCCCTCGCAAGCACTTATCCTCGTCCTCCTCCTCTGGCCTCCTACTCCTCCTCCTACTCCTACACCTCCTCCTCCTCCTCATCATCATCATTATCATCATCCTTATCATCCTCCTCCTCCTCCGCCTCCTCCTCCTCCTCCTCCCCTCCTCCTCCTCCCGTCCTCCTCCTACTCCTGTTCCTCCTCCTGCAACTCCTCCTCGTCCACCTCCTCCCCCATTTCTTTTCCTGATAAGAAACTTTTTTCTGTCGCACCCAGAGGCCAGTTAGTAACGCGGACTGGGCGTTTCGCCTGAGAATTAATCACCACTTGCGACGTAGGGCGGGCCGTTTCCAACATGTGGCTCTCGCTTTTGCGCCCCGCACATTGGTTGTAACATGTTGTACGAGTTTCACGCATCGAGGGCGGCAGGATTTCAAACTGTGTTTCTCGCCTTAGCGCCAACCGTTAGTTTAAAACATGTGTTGTAAGAACTTCACAGATTGACGGCGTTTCCGTTTCAAAATGGTGCTCTCGCCAAAGCGCTGCGCACATTCGTGCTTGAAGTTTGAAAGTTTTTCAAGGTTTCCCATGATCAGCGTACCAACATGCTGTTTGGGAAGGATTCGGGATTATGAGGGTGCAGCAGCTACATTGATTCGCGGTGTTGAAGTCCCAGGAACGGCGTATTGGCACGATTCAGGATCATCACGATGCAACACTTAAGTTGACCCGTGGCGTTGAAATCCCCAAAGCGATATTTCGGCATGCTTTAGGGTATTCAAACGGCTGTCTTCCAACGAAGAAAATCCTTCAGTGGGAATGACCCGTTGTAGTGTAGGGGCCAACGAAAAAGGGAGCTTGGAGGGAAGGTTCATTCCAACATCGTTGATCACCTTTGGGTTTACACTGGTCCTCGTCCTCCTCTTCCTCCTCCTCTGCTTCCTCCTCCTCCTTTTCCTCCTCCTCCTCCTAATCCTCCCTCGCTGGTGCTCGCCCGCTCCTCGTCCATGGCGCCGCCCGACGAGGCCGCGTGGAGGCGAGGGGCTGCGCGCTTCGGGCCAAGGCTCTCGCGGAGCGCACAGCGTGGCCCTCCTTGCGGCGGGGAGACGCTGAGGCTCCGATCTGTCCTGGTTTCCGTATCCTGGCAGGCGTGTGCGGCCACAAGCACACGATGCAACGCCAGGAACTACTTGGCACACCTCCCCAGAATGATGAACAACTTCCCAACAACTTTTACGTAAACGGTGTTAACAGATCACGCGCCTTCTTGTGGTGAGGCGGGTCTGGGGGCCTGTGAACGCCCTGCTGCCGTGCTTGTCACGGCGGGGCCTAACATGGCAGCGGGGCCATTGACAAGAAATCGAAGGCAATTCTTATCGTGCGCGTGTCCGAACATACGACAATCCAACGTTTCGTATTTGAAATCATTCGGATAATAATGATAGTCACACCGTCCAACCCTATTCACCTACCCAGAAACGCTGCTACCATTTTCGGTGCAAAGCAAAATGGCTCTGCCCAAACGATCCTGAACCTGAAATGGCGCTGGATACATTTGTTGGTGCACCACTGGTCCACAGCTCGTTCAGGAGCTGGCCTGCTTTAGCAGTATCGTGCAAGGGGTGGTGAGGAAGTGAGGGAGCACGGACCGCACATCTTCAACATTTTGGGGTTAGGGGGGCATCGCAGGGTGGAGAATCGTGCAAGGAGGTACTGGGGAACTGCAGCTCAAGCCATAATCCCTGAAACGCTTTCATGCCCAAAATTGCGTCCTGGAATAAGCTCGCGGCTGATGAGCGTGCACAAAACCGTTTGCAAGGTAGGTAGTCCCTCTTTTCGATATAAATATTCGGATCTATCTCTCGCCCCCACACTCCAGATTTAAAGGGCCACATTTTTCGCATCGTGCCTCGCATGTGCTTATACGCACTCGCCCATCCTAAAAAATACTTCGTCCCACCCCAAGGCAGCGACTGATCGTCCAGCCCCCCTCATCCTCGGCAAAATCAGCCATTCTGCGCGCAAGCTCTTAAAACCAGAAACCATCACTGTGCACCGATCCTTCGCAGAAGCCGGGGCGAAGTGCTCGCGCACGTGACGTCGCGCCCGCAAGCCAACATCTCTCCAAAACCTCGGGGTTCGTAAAGATGCCGACATCGAGCGCACCGAAAACATGAAGTCACGGCGTCGCAACGGAAATGTCAACTCAATTGCTCCGACGGTAGGACCCTGCACGATAACCTATTTAGCATGCCATTCGCCTTTCTCCTGCTCGACTGGCGCAGACTCGCTTTCCGCTTCTGCGTCCTCCGCCTCCTGCTCATCATCGTCTTTCTCGCCCTGCCCATTATATTTAATATCTTCCTCATCCTCCTCCTCCTTTTCCTCCTCCTCCTCCTCCGACTCCTCTTCCTTTTTCTCCTCATTTTCCCCGTCCTCCTCCTCGTCTTCATCTTCGTCGTCGTCGTCCTTCACCTTATCCTACATTTCCCCCTCCTCATATCCATCCCGCCCGCTCTCCTCGTGCGCCCCCCGTTCCTCCTGGCAAGGGGGCGCATATCGAGTTTCCTCGGCGCTCTCGCCGCCGCGCCCGGCAGGGGCGCGTTCTCCGACGGCAAAATCGCGAAACCGTTGGGGCAACCCTGCGGGCCAGGCCCTCGGGAAAACCTCGCGAGCCGCTGGGGTGCGGGGGCCAGCCGTTGGGGCGAACGTGCAAGCGCCGAGCTAGTCGCGGCCGGGCTCAGGAAAGAGGCAGAGCGACACCCTGAGAATTCATCGCGATTCGGTCACATACGAGGCCCTCTGCCGAGACTTCCACTACGTTCAGGCCTGAGGAGCCCCAAATTCATGCCATTTACAAGATTTGGATGACCCGCCCGGATTAGAACATGAAGTGCGGGCCCCAGAGGAAGGGGGCTCCCGCCGAACTGCAGCCCAATCCACACCGCCTGCACTTGATGCAGGCCTTCAGGACATCAGGGTCATGCACTGCGTCTCGCAATCTGCAAATACGCTCGGACAGGGAGGTGGCTCTCGATGGTCAGAATTCTCTTCAAAACTTGCACAACTAAACCATCGGCACGCAAAACCTGAGGAGCGCAAGCTTCGCCCGCGTCGCCCGCGCCCGCCCCCTCACTCTTATCCGCATTTGCGGGGTGCTACGGTATATATGTTTTGTCTACGGTCGCTCTCGGCCGCCCCCTCTGCCTGCCGCTGCCCTGCCGGCGCGCCCCGCGCCCGCTTCGGAGATCAACTGAAGAATGGTCAATCCAGACCTGGGTCAGTCAGCCTTTGCAGGAGCCCGCGATATCCTGCTGGCTCCTGCAAGATCCTGCACCCAAACCCGGGTCAATGCAACCCTGGCTCTGCAAGATCCTGCAAGATCCTGCGCTCTGGCTGGCCCCCGTTTGCATGGACCCCCGTCTCTTGAGCCCCGACCGCGGCCTCCCGCTCGCGCCCCGGCCCCGCCTTGACCGCCCTCCCCGCCGCCCCTGCTCCCGCCGGCCCGGCTGCTATTCCAACTGCTCCGTAAAGTTGAAGGATGCAAGAACGCCCCTACCCTGGGTTGCAAGTGTGTGGTCCGTAAACCTCCTGGAGCTCCCGAAGGCCAAAGAGCAGCCAGGACGCCGCGCGACACGCGCGATATGCAGGATTTACCCTGTCAGCCCACAGGAGGTTCAGCGCACAGCGCCTCGTAAACCAGGGTTGGGGCGTTTTTCACGCCCTTGATAAAGGGCCGAATGCTCAGCTCGCCCCGTGCTGCCAGTGTGGCGATGCGCCCACCTGCGAACGACCGAACAATGTGTGGTGTGTGTGTGTGTGGTGTGTGGTGTGTGTGTGTGTGTGTTTTCTCGTGCCGCCGGAGTGCGGATTGCCTCTGCCGCGCTGCGCCGGGAAAAGTGTGTGTGTGTGTGTTTTTCTCCGCGGGCGGCCAGGCATCTTTTCCGCCGCCAGCCCGCGCCGCCGCGTCGCGCCGCGCGCACGGGTCCGGCCGCGGGGGCGAGGCCGATCCAGGCGAGTCCAAGGAACATCTGAGCCGCGCGCGCGTCTCGAATTCGCAGCGCAAGCCAGGGAGGGGGGGAGGGGGGGGGGAGGTGTTTCCATGCCTCACTGCTTGTTGGAGGAGCTCATGAGCTGAGAGATCTCGCGCATCTCGCCCTTCTGCTGGTCCGAAAGCTTGAACGGGAGCCGGAATACGGCCACCCTGCCGCTGTCGCCGCTCCTAGAGGCCTCCTAGATGGGGTCCGAGTAGGTAGGGTCGGAAGATCGCGCCGCATCGCCAGTGCATCGCCAGTCCATCACCGATGTATTGGCGATGTGTTGGCGATGCATGGGCGATGTCGGAGATGCATCGGCGCCATCGGCGTGGAGACACTCTGGCACCACATCGAGCCGCGTCGCCGATGCATCGGCAATGCGGCACGATCCTTCGACCCCACCTACTTGGACCCCATCTGGGAGGCCTAGAGCTCCCAACTGCCAGGAGGCCCCGCTGCTTGGGGTTGAACGCGACGCTCGTCACCTTGGCAGTGGGGCGCCAAGGACGCACGGGCAGTGGACACCGATCCTGGCTGGGGGCCAGTCCTGGGCCCAGGCCATCGGCGCACACGCCCGCATGGCTGGGCCAGGAGGGTACCATCCGCCGACACTCCTGGACCCAGGAGTAGGAGAAGCATTGCACCCTCTGGCAGCAGAAGCCTTTGAACAGCACAGTCAAAAAACACATGGAGCGTTCAGCTGTACCCTACATACGGGAGGCCATACGAGAAAACATGTACGGGAAACCATGCGGGAGAGCATACGGACAAACATGCGGGAGAACCTACGGGAGAGCCTGCAGGACAACATACTGGAGACTACACGGGAACACATACGGGAGACCATATAAGGGAGACCAAACGGGACACTTCACAAGAAACCATATGGGAGAACATACGGAAAACCATGCAGGACGGCACACGGGAGAGCATACGAGAGAGCATACGGCAGAGCATACCGAGACCACGGGCCACCAATTCCGCATCCAAATTCGCTAACTCTCAGCCCTCGAAGAATTAGGCAGGACCCTTAGAGACAAGCTGCTGAGGGGAAAAACAAATCCTCAGCGCTGGGCCCCCTGGAGGCGCCTCTGGTGCCGACGATGGCGTGCTCCGCGCGCCAGGGACGGGGGTCTGGCGTCCAGCGTCGACCCAAGGAATCCGCGCGGACCGTCAAGCTTTCATGCTTGTCAATTACGGCAGGTTCGTGCTGTGACCCGCGGTGGAGTCACTGTCGCATCGGCACGACCTGGACCTACAGTGGTCCAGTATTTTTCGAAGGATGGGCTTGGCCTGGATCGCTGCTGGTGGACGAGGGAGGCCCCCCGACCCTGCCCGGCGCCTTCTGCGCCTGCGCGCCCGGGAGAGGCAGCTGCAGCGCCGGCTCCTGTTTGCTGTGCAGCAGGTCGTAGACGAAGACGCCGCCCATCTCCATCGCCACGGCGAACACGCACGGGCGGGCCGACGACCAGGAGGCCGAGGCGACCTGGAGGAAAACAACAAGTTGCACAAACACAAACTCTCGGAACTCCGCGCGGCTGGGCCCCACCGGCGGCGCCTCCGGCGCCGGCCCTGGCGCGCGCTCCGCCCCCCGGGGAGGAGGGTCCAGCGCTGATGCAAGACATGAAGGGCAACAGTAATTAGGGGGGACTGGCACAGGGAGGGACTCATCGACCTAGAATCGGAGAAATACATCGCCGATATGTCTGCAATAGGCCCCGACCGTGAATCCACACCTTCATAGGCAGGTTGGGGCTATCGGGCCCCTATCGATGATCAATGGGCGATTGGAGATCGTGCGCCCCCCCCCATGCATATCCCCCCCAATCGTTACCCCCGAAGACGCCCGCGCGGAGCTCCAAATGTGTCTGGTTATGCAGCTGCTCTGTCTTCCGGGACCGCGCACGTGGAGAGGTGCTTCGTGGGCGGATAGAAGGTGACGATCGCCCTCTCGGGGGAGAGGGATCTCATCTCTGGCGTCCACCCGCCCTCCGATGCACGAATCGAAAGCTAGCCCCCGTGTTCCGCCCAGCCAAAGCTAGCCACTCTTTCCGCCCTGAACCAGGCGGGACAAGAGGCGGTGGCCATCATGGGAGGAGGAGCAGGGCGAGTTGAGACAACGGCAACTGAAAATCCGTCCCCAGACCCCTCCCGAGGTCCAAGCACACCAATGCCACCAGCCCTTTAAGGCGTAGGTGGTTTAGGAGGTTGTCTCTTCCAGCCCCTTTTTCCCCTTCTGGGGGGGCCACCCGAGATTGCAGTCCGTCGGGGCGGTAGCTTGATCACTGCGCCTTATCGATATACACCCCCTCCTCCACCCGATTGGCGACAAACTCAGGCAAATAATCCCCCCCGCCATCCCTGTCAAAAATCATGCAACATACACACTGCGGCAAAATCTGCACCGTGCGCTGGAGCCCCGGGAGCCTGCGTTGGTTTTTCAAAGGCACGACAGGACTGCCCTCACAATGTCCGCTCTGCGCAGGCCCACCATCCCTGTCAAAACACCATGCACAGCACACTGCCCGCCGAAATCTGGACCGTCCCCGTGATCACTCTGCAATAGTTCCCAACCATCCTGTGGTGTTGGGTCCTCGTTTTGAAGAGACGGTGCCCGCGTCCTCTCCTCTCCTCCTCTTCCCCCTCCTCCCTCCTCATCATCATCATCATCATCATCATCATCATCATCATCATCATCATCATCATCATCATCATCATCATCATCATCATCATCATCATCATCATCATCATCATCATCATCATCATCATCATCATCATCATCATCATCATCATGATCATCATCATCATCATGATCATCATCATCATCATCAGCATCATCGCTGTCATCATCACCATCACCCCTCACACGTTTCGTGGCCCCATGGTGAGCCCCACCGAAGGCCCCAGTGGCAAGGTCCGCATGCGGTTCCACCCCCATTTCGGCACACCCCTCACACGTTCCGTGGCCCCATAGTGAGCCCCACTAAAAGCCCCAGTGGCAGGGTCCGCATGCGGTTCCACCCCCATTTCGGCACACCCCTCACACGTTTCGTGGACCCATAGTGAGCCCCACCGAAGGCCCCAGTGGCAGGGTCCGCATGCGGTTCCACCCCCATTTCGGCACACCCCTCACACGTTCCGTGGCCCCATAGTGAGCCCCACTGAACAGTGGCGTTTCCATTTCACGCAGTGGACCCATAGTGAGCCCTTCCACCCCTATTTCGGCACACCCCTCACACGTTTCGTGGACCCATAGTGAGCCCCACCGAAGGCCCCAGTGGCAAGGTCCGCATGCGGTTCCACCCCCATTTCGGCACACCCCTCACACGTTCCGTGGCCCCATAGTGAGCCCCACCGAAGGCCCCAGTGGCAAGGTCCGCATGCGGTTCCACCGTCATTTCGGCACACCTCTCACACGTTCCGTGGCCCCATAGTGAGCCCCACTAAAGGCCCCAGTGGCAGGGTCCGCATGCGGTTCCACCCCCATTTCGGCACACCCCTCACACGTTTCGTGGACCCATAGTGAGCCCCACCGAAGGCCCCAGTGGCAGGGTCCGCATGCGGTTCCACCCCCATTTCGGCACACCCCTCACACGTTCCGTGGCCCCATAGTGAGCCCCACTAAAAGCCACAGTGGCAGGGTCCGCATGCGGTTCCACCCCCATTTCGGCACACCCCTCACACGTTTCGTGGACCCATAGTGAGCCCCACCGAAGGCCCCAGTGGCGGGGTCCGCATGCGGTTCCATTCCCATTTCGGCACACCCCTCACACGTTTCGTGGACCCATCGTGAGCCCCACTGAAGGCCCCAGTGGCAGGGTCCGCATGCGGTTCCACACCCATTTCGGCACACCCGTCACGAGGATCGCGGCCCCATAGGGAGCTCCACCGACGGCCCCAGTGGATGGGTTCACATGGCGGCGCCTTGTCGATTTCGGGGCGCCCCTCGCGCAGATCGCGCCCTCGAGGGGGCGTCACATATGCCTCCTGTGGACGGAGGCTCCCGGAGATCTCCAGGCTGTTCAGATCAGGACGCGGGACCTGTGCACGGCGCAAGACCCGTGGACCTCTCGACCCCATCCTGGGGACCAGTCCAGGGGCCTATCAGGTGCTTCCGGACGGTGAGATCGAGGAAGCACGCATGTCGGCCGGACACCGGAGGGCTCACCCTCCGCCCCGCCCCCTCCTCTTCCTCCTCCTGCTCTCTCCCGCTCACTCCTCCCTCCCCCTGCCTCCTCCCTCCTCTCCCTCCTCTTTCCCCCTGTGCTCCTCCCTCCTCTCCCTGCCTCTCCCTCCTCTCCCTCCCCCTGTCTCCTTCCCTCCCTCTCCCTGCCTCCTCCCTCCTCTTTTCATGCGTTCGCTGTCCTCTCTCCCTCTGCTCGCGTTCCTCATCTCTTCTAGAGGATCTGGTTTTATTATTTTGTGTTTCTAGTGTGTTTTTTTGACTCCCGGGGTGGCTTGAGGCCCACAGGGGCGGCCGGTGGGGGATTCGAGAGGGCTTGTGGAAACCTCCAGAGATCTCCGGAGGCCGTCGGAGGCCGTCGGAGTTGAAGTTTTTTTGTGGTCGGCCGACCCGTCGTCGCCCCTGTCGCCGCCGTCGCCGCCGCCTCCGTCGTCGCCGCCGCCGCCGCCGCCGACGACGGTGACGAGGATGACGACGACGACGACGACGATGACGACGATGACGACGACGATGATGATGATGATGATGACGATGATGATGAGAACGGGGAGGACGGATATCAGAATGGAGCAGAAGAGCAAGGGGAGAGGGAGAGAGAGAGGGAGATGGGGACATTGAGCAGGCTGCGCAATTGTTTGGGCTCAAACCCGGGGCGGGGTCTCCCCCCCGCCACGCCATCCCCAGACGACCCCCGCTCGTTGCCGGGACTCCTTTCGGGGACGACCGGCACGAGCCGGGGGGACTCTGAGCGCCGGCGCGGGGCTCCAGCGCCGCGCCATGTCGGTGAAGATGGATCCCACAGCTGCTCTGGATTTGGTTTGCGACATCCTGGGGTGCCGCGAAGAGTTTCCTATGAAGCGGGCCGATGTCCAGTGTCCGATTTCTGATCGCCTTAACGACCTGTGCGCCGCCGACGGTGCCACTCCAGCGTTCAAGCGTTTCTGGGCGCACAGCGTGGACTACAAGAAGTACGACAATTCCGTGGGGAATTGGGTAAAGAAGACCACGCAGGCGGACAAGATGCAGGTGCTCCGCGAGCGGAAGCTCAACCACGAGGAGACCGACGTGTGCACTCTTCTTAACCTGGAGACCGGCAAGCGCATGTCCAAGCACGAGAGCTTGCACCGTAGGATCTTTTGCGCCACGATGAGCTTGGTGAACTCGCGGGAGTTCTGCATGCACGTGCACGAGCAGACCCTCGGCGAGCAGAACGTTAAAGGTTCTCGGATAATCGCTCTGGCGCAAGAATTCATGGGGGAGCCCTTCACGGACAGTTTCGACAAGCGTTCCTTCTACCTGGAAGCTTCGCAGAAACAGGACCGGAAGCGAGCTCGGCTAGAAGCTATCCTCAAGACCGAGGGCAACTGCGCGTTGGCGCTCAAAGATGACTGGAGGCGGTCTTTCTGCATTGCCAGGAGCCGCGCGTACGGCGGCCTGCTCGGCAAGAACACAGTCGCCCTGTACACGTTGCTGCTGGCGGAGGAGCCGACGGGCGGCTTCGCGAAGCAGGACGGATGCATCCCGGGGCCTGGCGCCCGGTCGGGGCTGCAGTTTCTCCAGGGCCGCTCGCTCGGCATGGCCGGTGGCAGCACACGCTGCGGGGTTCTTTCAGACGAGTTTGACGATGCCCTCGGGGAGTACAAGAAGCTCCGCCGACGGTTGCTCGCCGTGAAGAAGCGCTACGAAAGCTGCGCGGCAGCCGCCACCTTGACGCAGGAGCGGGACTTCTGGGAGCGGCTGGCCGCGAGGATGGAGATCTGGCGGACGTCCGATGATCTCCGCCTGCAGTTCCGGCTGTGCGAGTCGTCGAAGGTGGGCGGGATCGTGCTCGCGAACCGTGGCCGGTGGCGGGGCGGAGCAGGCCCGCGCGGCGCGCCCGCGCCCGAGGACGACGAAGGCGACGCGCTGGAGGACGAGGTCAACGCCGAGCCGGCCTCCGGTGAGCACGCCGCGCCCGACGCTCTCCAGCGCCTGGTTGACGAACTGCGCGCCCGGGAGGCCCGGCAGGAGCAGCGCGGCCGCAGGGCCGGGGCCAACAGCGAGCGGAAACTCGTGGAGCGCACCCGCAAGCGAACGCCAGCCGAGCCAGCGGCGGCGGCGACCCCAGGGCCAGCGACAGCTGAGGCGACGCCTGGGCTGGCGGCGGCAGCGGCGGGGGCCGACAACGAGCAGGGGCTCGAGGAGCGCGCCCGCAGGCGGCCGCCAGCTGAGCCAGCGGCGGAAGCAGCGACGCCCAGGCCAGCGGCGGCTGCAGCGACGCCCGGGTCAGCGGCGGCGGCGGCGGCGGCGACGCCCGGGCCAGCGGCGGCGGCGGCGGCGACGCAGGGCGCGTCGACCGAGCTGGCGGCGTCGGCGGTGACCCCGAGCGCGGCGGAGATCCCGATCCCCGCGCCCCGGGAGCGCGCTCGCAAGCGGCCGCGGTAGGTTGTCGCCAGGGAGTTGGCCTTCACCGAGATCATCCGCGAGGCCAGAGAAGCGGCCCGCCCAGGCCTCGCCTTCTGTCGACTGCTCCATTGTTTGGCTCCGCGCCGCGGACGACCCGCGCGCGTCGCTGGGACCCTCTCGGGGCGACCAGCGCGCGTCGCGGGAACTTCGTGCTGCGCTCAGCCCAGCGCCTCGCTCGCCCGTCATCGCTCGGCCTAGCGGCCGGAGCCCTTGCCGCTATCAGCCAGCCAGCTAGCTCTCTGTGCTCGCGCAGCGGACGACCCGCGCGCGTCGCTGGGACCCCGTCGGGGCGACCGGCGCGCGTCGCGGGGACTCCGTGCTGCGCTGCGCCTGCAGCCTTGGACATTGGAGCGCACGGGCAAAGAGGGAGCAAAAGAAAGGAAGGAAGCGGGCGCGATCCCCGTGAGGGGCATTCCGAAATGGGCGTCGCGGCGCGCGGCGCTGCCATCGGGGTTTCCGGTGGAGCTCCCTGCGGCGGCCACGCTCAGTGTCACGAGTACTCAGAGTCTGGAAGGTCGTCACTATCGCAAATTTTCAGATCGTCGTTGTCCGCGTATTTTGTGTCAGAGTGGAACAGCGTCCTTGAGCTCGGCTCTATCGCAGGTTTTCAACGACGTCACGGATTTCCCTGCTTCTTTCTCAATGTCCGATTACTCCGTTCTGTGATCGGGCTGTCGCGTCTGTGTTGTTACTATCGCACGCGTTCAAAAACGCGGCTCGCCTCGCAATTTTCGTTTCCCAGGTCGGCCCACCCTGTCTTCTGTTTTTTGTTATATGTGCGTTGTGACCGACCACCTCTATGTCGCAAATGTGGTTCCCAATGTCGGTTTGTTTTGTCTTGTACCCCGCCTTGCCCGCTTCCCCGTCTGCGCGCCGGCGCGCGTGGCGTGTCAGAGCAAAATCCACTTGGGGAAAAATCCGCGCGCTGAGGTTTTGATGTGGACCTTCTATTGGTTTGTTTCGAACTCATTGCGAAAACGTTGCCGGGACACCTCCAGGATTTTGACCATAAAATCCTGGAGGTCTCCTGCTTTTCACCGGGTTCCTATGGCGACGTGAAAAAAACGTCGCGCATGCGACTTGCGCAGTTGCTTCGAATCCATAGGGCGTCAGCCTTAATGTCGCGGCGACGCGTCGCATGCCGAAAATTAAGGCCCCCGAAACTACACCCAAGCACGCCTAAGTGGAACGCAACATGTCTCGTCCGATGGCTCGTTACTCTGAAAGCAGCGGGCCTCGCGTGCGCCAGGTGCGCCAAGTGTTCGGGTGCGCCAGCACGCATCGTGCAGCTGTTGCAACTTTCCTGCGTTATCCTCTGCTTCCTCCTGTTCCTCTTCCTCCTCTTTCTCCTTCCTCCTCCTCCTCGTCCTGCTCTTCCTCGTCCTGCTCTTCCTCGTCCTGAGGACGAATAGGAAAAGGGGACGGGCGAGGGGGTGGAGGAGGAGGAGGAGGAAGATGAAGATGAAAATGAAGAGGGGCCCCGGGGATGATATTATCGAAAACGCCTACGGCGAATCACCGCCGGCCCTGCTTTTGTGGGAAGCGCCTCTGTGGCCAAACGTTGGACCCCAGCTTGGCCAAGCTGTCGGACTATGTATTCCTCCTGCCGTTCTGGGGGATTTTCGGGGAACACCTGGGGAGGACCAGGATATGTAGGGGAAGGAGGAGGAGGAGGAGGAGGAGGAGGAGGAGGAGGAGGAGGAGGGGGAGGCCTCTTGGGAGCCTCTTGGGGCATTCTGGGGCCTCTTGGGAGCTTCCTGGACCTGGGGGCCTCTTGGAGGCCTTTTCGGGGCCATCTTGAGCCTTTTGTGGGTTTGGGGGGCTTTCTGGGAGCCTCTTTGGCCGTCTTACGGTGTTCCTGGCCCGTCTGACGCCGTCGGGCACCGTCTTGGGGGCCTCTCTGGGCTGTCTTGGGCCCTTCTGGGGCGCTTCATGGCCGTCTTGGAAACCATTTTGGGCGTCTTAGGCCTCTTGGGCCGTCTTGGGGCGCTCTTGGGGCCATCGTGGGGGGCCCTTGGGCCGTTATGGGGCCATCTTGGAGGCCTCTTGGGCGATCTTGGGGGCCTCTTGGGCAGTCTTGGGCTGTAGGAAGGCGAATAGAAGCAAAGGCCAAATCGTCAAAAACCTGAGAAAAAAACAATGTTGTTGGCCTCTTCGGGCCCTCCTGGAGGACGTCTTGGAGGCCTCTTGGGGGCCTCTTGGCCCGTCTTGGGTCATCTTGGAGGCATCTTCGGCGGACTCGGAGGCATCTTGGATCCTCTCGGGCCGTCTTGGAGGCTATCTTGGACGCCTTTGGGCCGTCTTGGAGGCCATGTTGGACCATCTTGGGCAAACTTGAAAGCCATCTTGGCCATCTTGGAGGCCAGCTTGGGCCATCTTGGAGCCATCAGGAGCAGAACAAAACCTTTGCAACCGGGTCTTATGGTCCCTTGTGCGGCCTTCCGGGTGGCCGGCGCGCTGGGCCGGAGCCCCAGGGGGAGTTCTTTTGGAAAAGAACAAAAACCTAAGCCGTAAGAAATTTAGCACGCCAGGCACCCCTGTGATGATCAACAGGGGGCGGTGGATCCTAATGGCCTTCGGCCCATCCCACCGCCGTGCCTGGATTGTGGGTCAGGGTCCTCATGGATGTTTCTTGAGGCTTTTGCGGAAGGCTCTCGGTGGCCTATGGGGGGAGGATTTGAGGCCTCTTGGACTCTTGGGAGCCTTTTGGTGGCCTTTTGGGGGCTCCGTGGAGGCCTGTCGGGGATTCCTGGCGGCCTCTTGTGAGCTTCATGGGGCGTGTCGGGAGCCTGATAGGGGGTTCTGGGGGCCGAGAGCTCGCAATGTCGGTTCGGGTTCCTCTCTGGGGCTCCTCTTGAGGCGTTATTGGGGCCCGCCTGGGCTGTGTTGGAGGCCTCTTAGGGCCCTTGTGGGCCGTCTCGGCGCGCTCTTGGGGGCCTCTTCTTGGGCCGTGGACAGAAGACTACCAGGGGCCTGAGGACACTCCAACTCGTGCCTCGCGGCACGGTGGCGGATGATCACGGGTTTCAGTGTCCATGCTCGTCGGCTCTCTGCAGCTGTCCGCGAGCTCTCGGTGCAGGATGCCGACGCAAGTGTTGACGAGATCCTTGCCTCTACGATTGTGGAGGCTTCAGACGCTACCAGTATTCGCTTCACATTTCTATGTCTGCTGCTGTTTGGAGCGGTACATCAGTTGTCACAGCTGCTCCAACGATGACCCGGGGAGGAGAAGGATACTGAGGGGGGAGGAGGAGGAGGAGGAGGAGGAAGAGGAGAAGAAGAGGAGCAGCAGCAGGAGGAGGATATCCGCCATGTGGGCCATTCGAAACGCAAATTATTGACGCTTCGTGTATCCCCACCAGCCCATCCAGAAACCATGGGAGGCTGTCTTGAGGCCTCTTGGAGACTATCTGGAGCCATGCTCGGCCAGAGGCTGTCGGAGGCCATATTAAGCTATGATCGGCTATCTTGGGCCCATCTTGAGACTGTCCTGAGGCCTCTTGGAGGTCTGGCGGAGGCTATCTTTAGCCATGCTCGGCTGGCTTTGGCAATTTTGAAGGCCATCTTAGGCGATCTAGGGCCCTCGTGGAACCATCTTTGGCCAAAAAGGAAAAGGGTGGAGGGCGGCGTAGAGGGTGGGGGAAGGGGGGGGGCTCTTAGAGCCCTCTTGGGGCTCTTTTGGTGGTTCTTGGGGCCCTCTTGGAGCTCATTGGGGAGATCTGGGAGGTCTCTTTTGGCCGTCTTGGAGGCCACACCTCTGCCAGCGCGCGTTGCGGCTCAAGCTGGCGCCGTTGGCCCGCGGGTGCGCGCCTGGCGCGCGTCGCCGCGGACAACCCCCGCTCGTCGCCCGAACTCCCCGCCCAGGACGACGGGCGCGACTCGGGGGGATTCCCGGCGGCGGGGCCCCTGCGGCGCGCTGCCGAGGGCGCCGCGCAGATGCCTCCGAAGGGCAGCGGGGCCCAATGCAGGGTCGGAGTTGTCCAGAAGACACGTGCCGCGGGCCCGAAGTTCCAAGTCCGCCTGATATCGAGCCAAGGATCATATGTGCATGGGCCCTTGCGGGACACCGAGCACGCGGCCGCGGCGGACCGGAGGCGGATCGAGCGCGCCCCAGATCGGCACGCGGAGCTCCGTCGTCTGAAACAAGAGCCTGCGCAGGTCCTGGAGGGCGTCCCGCCGACGCCGCAGCGTGTTCGGGAGGGCCCAGTTCGGCGCAGGATGACGGGCAAGCGCGCGGCGTCGCCGCGCCCGCCCCCGACGCCCGGCGCCCCCTTGAAAGCGGCTCTACAGACGCCAGGCCCTCCTGCCGCGGTCGCGCGCGGCCGGGGGCCTCCCGGGTCGGCGCGCAGCCAGGGGCCGACTCCCCGGACAGCGGGAGGCCGACAGGATCGGGCTGCCATGGCGTTCCGCGAGGTCTTGGCCTGGCATGAGCAGCACCGCCGCATGCCCCTGCGCACCCATGACGGGCCTGAAGATGAGCTCGCGCGGAAGTGGCGCAGGTGGAGAACCTCCGCGCGGCTGACGCCGGCTGCGCGGGGCCTGAAGATGCGCATCGAGGCGCTGGCGGCGCAGTCGGAGGCAGCAATGCAGGATGATCGTCGCGCTGCGCGCGCAGAGCAGGCGCTGCTGATGCTGCACCAGCATTGGTGCGAGGGGAACGACGTCCACGACGAGGACCGTTGGAGGCAGCCTGCCCTGCATCGGTCTCGCGGCGGCCAGCACCCGTACCCGGGCCTCTCTAACTTATGCAACACCTGCTACCTCAACGCGCCTCTGCAGTGCCTCCTCCACTGCCCCGCCGCGCGCGCCGCGCTCCTGGGGGCGGAGGGCGAGGGCGAGCCGCTGGTCGTGCAGGACGCGGGGTGGGGGAAATCTCGTCGATAGCTTAGCTCCAGCACGGCCCCTTGTTGACTTAATTTGGCGTTATTCCCTCCGCAGGGGGGGAAGGCGATTGGCGCGTCGCCAGGGCAGGGGGGTGGGGGGCAGTCGGCATGGTTTCACGCCCCTTCGCGAGGAGCTGCGCGCCCTGGCGACCGCCTGCGCGCGCGGGGCGCCGCCGCCGGCGGGGGGCGTCGGCGGCGCCGCGCCAGCGTTAGTCCGCGTGGACCGTTGGTCCCCGCACGCCTTCGTGGACGCGTTCCTCGCGAAACACTTTCTCTTCAAGCTGGGGAGGTACGAGGACGCGGGCGAGGCGCTGTCGTTCATCCTGGAAGACGCGCCTGGTCTCGCCAGCCTCTTCCAGACCGGATACGACGAGGAGGTCACGATGAGGCTCCCAGCCTTCGTGGGCGGGGCAGACGACGGCGACGACGCCCTGTCGCTGCAGGACTTCTTCCTCGATGGGGGCGCGCAGCGACTGGATATGCGAGAGCTGCTCCGCCGCGGCGCCTCCATGGGCGGGCGACTGCGATCGAAGCCCGAGTTGCTGGCGGTCCACGTGCCCCAGAAGTGGGAGCGCGGCGACGGCGCGACGCTCTACCTCGGCGGCTGCGACATCGCACCCTACTGGGGCGAGCTCCCGGAGGTGGCTCTGAGGGCGGGGGAGGAAGACGTCGTATACCGCCTGCGCGCCTACGTGCAGTACATCCAGCCCGAGGGATCGGAAGCCGTCCCATCCCACGTCCTGAATGACCCCCACGGCCATTTCGTGGCCAACTTCGAGGAGGAAGTGGGCTGGTACACTGCAGACGACCTGGGCGATCGGCCGCACGTGGTCCAGTGGGCGCCTGGCACCGAGCACAAGATACCTTGCATGATCTTCCTTGAGAAGGTGGACTCCAGGGCGGCCCGCGCCGAGGCATGCCCGTGGCCGCCCGGGCCGGTCGTCGACGGCGCGGAGGGCGCGGGCGGCGACGGCGACGGCGACGCGGACGGCGAGGTCAGCCCTGGCCTCGGCGGAGCGTCCGACATGGACGAGGGTGGCGGGGCCGGCGACGTTGGCGGGCTGGGCGCGCGGAAGCGGCCCGCGGCGGCCGCGAGGAGCGGCGCCCCTCCCAAGAAGCGGCTCCGCCTCCGACGGAAGCAGAGCGTGGCTGGGAGGCAGCAGAGCCGCGCCGGGGGGCAGCAGAGCCGCGCCGGCAGGCAGCAGGAGAGGCAGCAGAGCCGCGCCGGGAGGCAGCAGGAGAGGCAGCAGAACCGGGACGGTCGGCAGGACCAGAAGCGCGGTTTCAAGCCGGAGGAGGTGCTCCGGCAGGGGCGGAAGCCGAAGAGCAAGGGAGACAACGCCGACGGGTCCCGGCAGGACGCCCAGAACAACGCCGCCGCCCCGGTCCTCCGCAGCAGCAGGGAGGCGAAGGGCTTGCAGGCGGCGTGCGACGCGCGCCGGGAGTGCGGCGACCTGTTCTTGCTCTTGCACCTCCTGGAGCCGCTGGCCGCCACCGACGACCTCCTTAAGCACTACCCGGACTTCTTCGTCTACGCGGGCGACGACTGCGCCTACCGATGGGCGACGTTCCTGCGCGCCCCCGATCGGCCTGGCAAGTTGGCTGGCAGGCTGCGGGAGGCGCTCGGGGTCACGGAGAGAGAGATTTCCGACGCCAAGCGCCGATTGGAGAGCGGGGAGTGGCACGTGCACCACGTCGCGGAGCTCCTGGACGAGCGTCTGGATTCCGCCCACAGCGCCCACTCCGTGGCGGCCGCGGTCCGCTTGGCCGTGGGCGACAGGCCGGGCGCGCAGGGCGACGGCAACCCGCTGAGGGCGCACCTGGCCGATGCGTGGCAGCGCAGACCCTGCAACCGCGGCCCGCCCCGGCACTCGGCCATGCCTGCGCGCCTTCGGGATCGCTCTGAGTGGTTCCAGTGCCCCGCGCCTGCGCTGCATTATGCCTGCCGCATGTGCGAGGCCGAGTTCCCCAACAGGGAGGCGTTCAAGGCGCACCAGGGCAGAGTCCACGGGGGGCAGCGGTGGTACCAGTCGCAGTATGTGGCGCGGTGCGAGCTGGAGCCCTACCAGCCGTCGCCGACCGAGGAGCGCCAGGTGAGCGGGCGGCGGGGAACTGCGCCCAGCCCCCGGTGACGTGCCCTTAGCGCTGGCGTTCCCGGCGCCAGCGATAAGGGCATCGAGAGCGCTGGGGGTCGGGCGGTGCTCCCCGCCATCGCTACAGGTGGTTGCCAGGTTCCACATTTCCCAGTGCTGCGCCACCGTCGACCCCGTGGACGAGCCGTTTGTCCCGAAGCCCGAATCGGAGGTGCAGAAGCAGCTGCTCCACGCGGAGATCGTCGGCAGGATCATCGGCAAGATCGGTCAGGGGGGGCCCGCGGAGGAGATCTCCCTGCAGGCGGCCGGCGCGGCGGAGTCGGCAGCCCGAGCTCAGGCGGCGTGTCGGGCGAGGGGGCCCCGCGCTTTCCAGGCCTGCGTCTGCTGCGCCATGCAGCAGTGGTCCGAGAACCTCCACTCGGAGTACCTCGTCGGCGACAAGTGCACCATAAAGAACCGAGCCCAGTTCGCGGACTGCCTGTCGGCCGAGTGGTATCACCAACGATGGCCCCTCATACCGCGCGACGAGCTGATGTCGTCGGCCGTGGACTTCCCCCACAACGACTGCGAGGGCTCGCCGACGTCCACGAATATACTCTTGCACAAGAGGCGCGTGCCGCCAGAGGCGCTCGAAGGGAAGGTGCCAGTGAAAGTGTGCGACGATTGCCGGAGAGACCTGTGGTCTGATCACCCCAAGGTGCCGCTGATGGCGCTGGTAAACGACCTCTGGCTGGGCCGCCACCACCCTCTGCTCAGGAAGGCCGCTCTCGCGCACCAGTTGCTGCTCGCGCTCGGCCGCGTCGTGTCCACGAAGATCTACTTGTCCAGCAAGGGCGCCGACAAGGCCGTCCGGCAGGAGCAGCAGTCGTGGAGGCAGAAGTTCTTGCAGTACGCCATGCAGGGCACCGCCATCGTGTTCGGGAACGGGAACGTGGACCACGCGATGCGGAGCTTCCCGCCGGAGCCCGACATGCTCAAGGACACGTTCGTGGCCGCATTCGCGGGCGCCGGCGATGACGAGGAGGGCATCCCCCTGACCGAGGAGCAGAAGCAGGAGAGGGCCCTGAGAGCCATGAGGGAGGAGGTGGCGCTGCACGTCGACAAGGCGGAATACGACGCCCAGGCGCGGTTGTTGAAGCAGCACAACTACGTGTACAATGACCCGGGCGTGCAGTACCGATCGGACCTCGTGGACCGGTTCCCCCCGCAGCCGGACGTGCCCGACTTCATGTTGGCCTGCGCGAAGTATGTCCCCACGGACGCGGCGCTGGACGACATCGCGCAGGCGCAGGGGCCCGCCTCGGCCACCGCTGGCGCGCAGGCCGAGATGGGCGCGGCTGCCGAGGACGCGCAAGAGCTGACCAAGTGGCTGTCCGTCCTCGAGGACCACATGGACGACGTCAGCGAGCTCACGTCCCTGCCGGCGCTCCAGGGCATGCTCGAGAGGATGGAGAGTCAGGCGGGGCGCGTGGTGGCCAACGAGCTGATGTCCAGGCTCGAGGACCAGAGAGGCGAGGATAGGGCGCTGCAGCTGGACGAGATCGGGCGTCACCGCCTGCGGGACCTCTGCCAGGAGTTCCACGCGCGCTGTCGGAAGATCTCCCCGGGGGAGGACATGGCGAAGCTGCACTGGCGCGTCCAGGCGCTGGAGACGAACAACTGCCAGGCGGGGGAGGGCGTGGGCGACCCGGCGCGACCTGCAGGAGTCGCGGGGACTCCCGCCGAGGACGACCCGCGCTCCTTGCAGGGACCGCCCGGCCCCGACGGCCAGCGAAAGGCGAGGCTTCGGGTGCCCACTTCGAGGAAGGCGGAGAGCTGGTGGAATCCGAAGTACTGGTCCATTGCCAGGCCCACGGACTTCTGCTACGGGGACTGCGCCTGGGGCCTCGGCCAGCTCCCCCCAGACGGAGACGAGGGCCCGCAGAAGCAGAAGGAGGGTCGGCTCTGCTTCAGCGTGGCGCACTTCATCAAAAATCTTCTCACGCGGGAGGAGATGGAGTACGACGTGCCTGCCGACGAGGAGAAGTACGTGGCCAGGCCCATCAGTCGTTTCCGGAGCTCCTGGTACGACGTGCACCTGCTGTGTTCCTTCTGGAGAGTCACGGAGACGACCAACAGCACCTACGCCTTCATGAAGACGCCCGGGGCGTTCGGGGCCGCTCGCGCCTGCGCGGACATCACGCCGGAGATGATCGAGGAGGTGCAGCTCAGGGCGCAGCAAACGGGCGGGAAGGCCACGCTGCACGGCATCCTCAAGGACAAGGACACCCCGAACGAGGTGCGCAAGGCCTTCGCCACCCTGGGCCAGGCCACTGCCAGTCAAGTCGGGTCCGACGGACACAGGCGGGAGCTGCGCGGAGAGGGCGAGGCGCACACCCTGCGCTTCGGCCCGCCCGTCCAGTTCGTCACCCCGAATCTGGCAGACACCAAGCAGCCCCTGATCCTCATCGTGCAGGGGGAGGAGTACACCTTCGGCAACGACCTGACCGAGGCGGAGCAAGTCACGTTCAGCGAGATGTCGCAGCGCATCGCCGCGGACCCCGTGGGCCAGGCCGTGGTGTTCGAGCTGATGATGAGGCTGTTCTTCGTCCACGTCCTCGGCCTGCGCCCGGAGACCGTCGGGTGGCGGCGAGGAGAAGTTCGAAAGGCTTCCGAACACTGGATCTCCGACGGCGTGGCGGCCGACCTCATGGGCGTGCCCACGGTGTTCGGCCCCCTGGCGGCGGCCTTCGGTCCGGTCGAGGCTCAGGGCCGCGGCTCGCTGCACCCGCACATCCTCATCTGGCTGCTGCAGGGTCAGCTGCGCGTGCTCTTGGACATGCTGCAGCGCGACGAGGCGCGCTTCCAGGAGCGCTTGAACCTGTGGATGCGGCAGGTGGTGCAGGCCGTGGTCGCCACTCAGCAGAGCGCCGTGGAGCTGCTGCCCCTGCAGCTGCAGGGAGGCGAGAACAAGTGCGGGGTCGCGGTGCCGCCGCTGCCGTTCGGGCCCAACGAGAAGCGGTACTTCAGAGCCGACGGGGGCGCGGAGATGGCGACTGCAGAGCAGCTCGGGGTCGAAGGCGAGACGGAGCCGCAGGAGCTGTGGTTCTACGAGTCCAAGGCAGACGACTACCACAGGGCGATTCGGCCCGATCTGCCGCTGCGCAACAACGACGGCGAGGCCGTGGACGGCGATGCGGCGTGGACAGAGCAGAGGGCCGCGGAGAACAAGGGGCACTGGCGGCGGCCGCTCTCCAGCAGCGCCTCCGGCATCTTCCCGAGGTACCGCGGCGGGGGCACCCTGGCGGAGTCTCTCCCGAGCGACGAGTGGGTTCGCGAGATGTGCCGTGACGCGCGCGAGCTCGTCATCGGCTGCGGCATCCACGTCTGCAGCCCCTCCTGCTACAAGTACCATTCCGACAAGACGCGCGGCTCGCAGATCTGCCGCCACAATTTCTACAATCTGGTGACACTGTGCACGTGGCCCGAGGGGGGGGGCTCCCAAGAGTGCCGGTTCCGCACGCGTGGGAAGGCTCTGCGCGGCTGCATCGGCATCTTCCGGGAGACGGACTACGGCATGGCCGGGCGCATCGTCACCTTCCAGCTCCACCCCTGGGAGACCTCGACGAAGTACGCGGCGGTCGTCTCGGCGCGGTGCAACGTGGACGTGCAGGACATGAGACGGGTGCTGCCCCCGCGCCTGTGGATGGATGCGTCCGAGCTGGAACCGCCGGCGAACGAGGAGGACCGCAAGAGCTACAACCATGGCCTCTACCCTCAGCGCTACGCCGACTTCTCGGTGGGTGCTCGGGAGGACTGGGGATGGTTCCAGCATCTGAACACCACGTCCGCGGAGAAGTGGGACCTCGTCGTAGTCACCGACTGGCACGAGATCTTCAGGGAGCTCGCGGACCGCGACAGCCCCGCCATGGACGGTGGCGACGCTGCGCGCGCCGATCTCCAACGCGACCTGGAGCGGCACGCGCTGGCCACCTTCGTGGACGCCCACAACACGAGCTACTACGTGAACTCGTACACCACGAAGGTGAACCCCAGCATGGACGACGTGCTCTGCAAGCTCCTCGACGGCGTGCGCCGCCTGAAGAGCCAGTGGGACGACAGGGAGGCGCAGGCCGCGGGCGGCGCCGGCGACGAGGCCCAGTCGACCGCCGCAGGAAAGCGCAAGGAGGATTTCAAGCGCACGCTGCAGGTGTTGGCCCGCTTCGAGACCTGCTTCCGCAGGGCCTCCTGGAAGAGCGGCAGCGAGATGGTCTTCCCAATGCTCTTCGGGCACCTCTCCTTCATGACGCACCGTTGCCGGAAGGTGTTCATGCGGAAATCCATCTACCTGGCAGCGGAGTCCTGGCGCAGGCGATACGGCCAGGCCGAGACCGCGGAAAGCGCGCCCGCCGCCTCGATCACGTACGCGGTCCCCAGCACTGGACAGCAGGTCGCGATGCCGGGGTGGCGCGAGGTGCAGCGCGAGGGCGAGACGGTGTACGTCAGCCCCGACGGCGAGGAGTTCGACACGATCGAGTACGCGCACCAGGCGTTCCAGATCGCGAACGCCAGCGGCGGCTCGCTGCGCGACGTGACGAAGGCGCTGAACAAGATGCGGGAAGGCGAGGCCGAAGAGGTGCCCGAGGCACCGGGGCCGACTGTCGAGGGCCTCGCGCAGGGCAAGTTCAGGGGCGCAGTGCTGAGCCAGCACGACGACTGGATGCACCGCGGAGACCACCCTATTGTCCGAGACATGAGTTTGTACGTCTACAGCATCTGGGTGTACCGCGTGGAACTGCCGTTGCACGCCCTTCCGGCCGGGGAGCTGGATCCCGAGGGCAGCGGGGGTCGCACCCTGCACGTCGACATCGCCTTCGACTCGTCCTACTCCGCGGCGCGGAACTGGACTCAGAGGCTGGCCGTCGAGCCGCGCATCCCGAAGGCCGACGGCTTCCAGTTCGTGAGCGCGGAGTCGAACGTGGAGACGCACTATCTCATGAAGTCGGTGCTGCTCCGGCCAGTGCACCTGCCGGACGCCGACGGGCCCAACGACACGAAGGAGCTGCGCTACCTCCGCGCGTACGAGCAACTGTGCGCGGCGCCAGAGGGCGAGCCGGAGTGGCCGGCGCAGCCGGCGGGGGAGGGCGTCGCGGGCCCGTTCCAGCGCGGCTGGGAGACGTTCGCCACCGCCCAGGAGCAACTGGCGAAGACGGCCCGGGCGAAGTGCCTCAGGAATGACGTCGGGTCGTGGGCGACGCCCAGCATCTGGAACACGGGGGAGGTCGAGTCCGCGCTGCGCGAAAAGCGCAGCGACCGCCGCGAGGACGTGCAGCCTCCTTGCCGGTGCGCCCAGTGCACGGAGCTGGGCAACTGGCTGGACAGCATGCTGACGGTGCAGGAGTACCTGGCCCTGGAGACCACGAAGACCGCGGCCAACTTCGACGGCATCTCCAAGGCGAAGGCTTCGAAGCCGAAGAGGCCGCAGAAGGACGACGTGCACGTCGCGGAGGCCCCCGTGTTCCGGGAGGGCGCCGAGGATTCGGGGGCGGGCGCCGCGCAGATGGAGGCCCAGGGCATCCGCGCTCAGGACGGCTTCGCGAAGCTGGGCGCCAACGTTGTCCTGGAGCATCACTTCGACCCCGAGACGCTCGGGCAGATCTTGCGCTTCGACACCGCCGAGCGCACGCAGGCCTTCGTGAGGGAGCTCAAGAAGGCCGCCACGATGATGGAGAACGGAGCGCTGCCCGGGCCGACTGACGCCGACGCGTCGCGGCGCGCAGCCCGCGCTCTGAAGGAAGACGTCCTCGCTCCGTTCAGGGCCTTGCGCGACCTCGACGCAGACGAGCTGAAGGACCTGGTGGAGACCCAGCGGAAGAGGTTCGCCAAGGGGGGCACGAAGGACGCGGACGTGCCCGCGGAAGACGCCCCCGCGCCAGACGACGTCGGGGCAGCGGGCGCTGGCGCGATGCCGGCCGAGGCGGCGCAGGCGCGGTGGGAGCCGTCGGAGGAGTTGCAGCGGCCCAGCGACCTCGTCAAGCGCCTCGTCAAAAAGTTCGAGGACGGCGCGGTCAACCCGATCGCCGGGAAGCAGGAGCGCCGCCCTCTGAAGCCCGACCAGGCCCTGTTCGTCACGGCGTTCGCGAACGCCTGCAACGTGGTGTGGGACGAGGAGCAGAAGATCGAGGACGGCAGCATGGCCAAGCACGCGAAGCGGAAGACGTTCCAGTTCCTGCTCCTCGGCCAGGGCGGCAGCGGGAAGACCGCCATGGTGCAGGAGATCGTGCTGCCGGCCATGGACGCGCTGTTCCCTGTGGAAACGGGCAATGCGAAGTCCACGCTGATAGTCTGCGCGAAGTGGTCTCAGGCCGCGAACATCTCCACGGGCGCTCACAAGGCCGTCAGTTGCCACCGGGCGGGAGTCATCGGAGTGCAGTCCTTCAGGAACAAAGACATACCCGCGGGGGGCAAGCTGAAAGCGCTGCAGGACACGTGGGAGGCGGTAAGGTGCTTGATCCTGGAGGAGGTGAGCATGATCTCGCCCAAACTGTACAACATGCTGGCGTTCCGGTCCTACCTGGGACGCAAGGCCGAGTGGGGCGCGGAGGAGCGGGAGTACGACCAGGTCGGCGGCGCCTTCGGCCGGATGCCCATCGTGATCCACCTTGGGGACTTCCTGCAGCTGAAGCCGACGGGAGGCAAGGTGTCGCTCATCTCCAGCTTCGAGGAACTGGCGGCGGCGGGCATCAACCTCGCCCCAGAGTACCAGGCAGTGATGAAGCTCTTCTGCAACACGCCGCTGTGCTTCGAGCTCCAGGCGTCCAACCGCTTCAAGGACCCCAAGCTTCGAGATCTCATGGCGTTCCTGCGCAAACCGGGGAAGCAGGTCCCTCCGGCCATCCGGGCCACGTGGAACGCCATGCAGCTGAAACCCGATGATCGCCGGCTCCGGGAGGAGAGGTTCCAGAACGGCCACATGATCGGGTCCTACTGGGACACCGTGGCGCGGTGGATGAACATGCGTGCTCAGCGGGACGCGGACGTCCTGAAGAAGCCCCTCTACCTCGTGCAGGCCGCCGACAGGTCTGCGCCGACGATGAGCGTCAAGGACGCCGCCAAGATGATGAACAGTGCCAACCCGAAGAACACCGGTGGCATGCACGGGCTGCTCCCGGTGCACGTGGGCATGCGGATCCGGCTCCTGGAAGCGCTCGACCTCAAGAACGGCCTCGTCAAGGATGCCGAGGGGCAGATCGTGCACATCGTCGTGGACCCTCGAGATCGGGACGACGTCGAGAGAGCCGAGAGAGAGGGGGAGAAGAGGATCTACCTGAAGCGCTTGCCGCTGGGGTTCTGGGTGCGCATGGAGAAGTACGCGAGCGCGCCCTTCGTGGACGACCTGCAGCGCCACGACGACAGCCTCACGGGGGACCTCGCGGGCCCGCTGGTGTTCATCGAGCCCCGCACGTCGGAGCCGTTCACCTTCCGCACCTCCAAGGTCACGCGGACGGGCTTCCCGTTCTCGCACGGCAGGGTCATCACCACGGTGGCGTGCCAGGGGCGCACCATGCGAGAAGGCGACGGGGCGGGGGAATGGCGCTCTGGGAACGGCCAGACCTCCGGGGCGCGAGCAGTCCGCGGCCAGACCTCGGTCCCGCGGACTCTCGCCCTGGGCCGTCAGCTGCCCGGCGCACTGCTCCCTCGGCCGACGTCGCCCAGGCGTGATTCTGGACTGCGGCCGCCACGAGGTCGGGAACGGCAAGAAGGAGGACGACGACTGGTGGCTGGAGCTCTATGTGCTGCTCTCGCGCGCCACGCGCCACGAGGACCTCCTGCTCATGCGGGCGCCGCGCATCGAGTTCTTCCTGGCAGGGCCGCCGGAGGGCTTGCGGAAGCAGCTGGAGCAGTTTGCGGCGCGCACGAAGCGTTGCAGGAGGGAGGCGACGGCCCTCGCCGGGGAGCTCGGCTTCACCGAGTTTATCCGCGAGGCCTGACCTGAGGAGCGTCCCCCCCGAGCCGCGCCTTCTCTCGACTGCCCGACTCTTTGTTTGGCCTCGCGCCGCGGACGACCCGCGCGCGTCGCTGGGACCCTCTCGGGGCGACCTGCGCGCGTCGCGGGAACTCCGTGCTGCGGGGCGCCCGGCGCCTCGTTCGCCCGTCGTCGCTCTGCCCAGCAGTCAGAGCCTTGCCCGCTATCAGCCAGCCAGTTAGCTAGCCAGCTCTCTGCCCCGCGCAGCGGACGACCCGCGCGCGTCGCTGGGACCCCGCCTGGGGCGACCGGCGCGCGTCGCGGGGACTCCGCGCTGCGCTGCGCCCGCGGCCTTTGATTTTTGGAGTGCGCGGGCAAAGAGGGAGGAAAAGGAGGGACGAAAGCGGGCGCGATCCTCGCAAGGGGCGTGCCGACATGGGCGTCGCGGCGTGCGGGCGCTGCCGTCGGGGTTCCCGCGGAAGCTGCCTGCGGCGGCCACGCCCAGAGTCACGAGCGTTCGGACAGGCATGCCCGAACCATTCACATTCATATACATTTACATTGGGCGTGGCCATGATGGCATCCACGCAAATCTACTCACTCCCACGCAGACTCATTCACACTCAGACTCACTCACGGTCTGACTCGCCCGCGTTCAGTCTCTCGTAATTCGACTTGTCGTATTCCTTTGCATTGTGTACCCCGCCACAGTTCGGCACACCCCTCATACGGTTCGTGGCCTCATAGGGAGCGCCACCGAAGAAGATATTCACAATTGCGGTACTCACAACTGCATATGGTTGGGTCCTTCGCCAGGATAATTTTTGACAGGGGCGGCAGCGGTGCCCTCATATGTCCGCCCTGCAAGGACCTACCATCCCTGTCAACAAACAATTCAGGCTACACTGTTTGGCAGCGCCTGGTTCATGCGCGGTCCTCCCGCGATCATGTTGAATGTGTGTTCGCAAGGGGGGGCGGGAGGAAAACTCACGTCGACTGCTCCACGCAGGGTTCCCATCCATGGTGAACCTTCTACCACGTGGACTTTGCGGCGAGCTCTGGATCGTGTGCGGGCGCCCCGCGATCACTTTGCCATGGTTTTTGCCCAGGCAAGCAGACGTGCCCTCAGATTGCCTCCTCTGCGCAGGCCCACCGTCCCTGACAACAAACACACTGCCAAGTACGCTCTGCGGCAAGATCTGGATCATGCGCGGGCGCTCTGCGATCATGCCCCATGGTTTTTAACAGGGACGGCAGGAGGGTGCCTCACAGTGTCTGCTCTCCGCATGTCAACCACCCCTGAAAACTGAAACACTGTATAAAGTATCCATTGAGGACAGCATCTAGATCATGCGCAAGTGTCCGATAATGCTTTGCATGTGTTTTTGGCAGGGGCGTCGGTGGCACCGACATGTGAATGGGCCGTTGTTTTGTCTTTTGGGAAAGGTCCCTTTGGAATCCCCCCCTGGTCCCCGCAGGGACACCCGAGCGCGTGAGATCAAAGGATGCTCCGAGGTCCGAGCCGGGCTCTCCGGAAGCTTCTGGACGTCTCCGTAGTCCAGAAAACGGGCAAAACAACGCCGCAACAAAAAACACAAGCCCGAAAATCCGTCGACCCATTCGGCGTGTGGAATACGCTCTTCGGTTGGTTGTCGCCGTTGTCGTCGTGTCGTCTCCGTCGTCTCCTCGTCGTGTCCGTCGTCGTCTCCGTCTCCGTCGTCTCGTCGTCGCCTCCGTTAATCGTCGTCTCCGTCGTCGCCAGTCTTCTTTCCCTGCGCGCTCCTCCTCAAGCGCGCCAGCCAAACCGACATTGAGCAACGTCGTAGCTGAGTCGAACGGAAGCCCATTCCCTTTGTTCCCTTCTCTGCGGGGGGGGTCCTGGGAGGTGGGTCACCACCCACATATGCATCCCCCCCAGCGGTTCCGAGGCCCAGAAAAGCCCCAAGACGCGGAAACAGTGCCCCAAGTTTGAAGGGGGCTGGAAGGCCCAGCCAACAGCTTCGCCTCAGGCGAAGCCAGGCTCCAGCTGTGTTGTATCGTGGTAACGATAGTCCCAGTATCGGAGGAGATGCCATCTCAAGCGCTAAGAAGATCCTTTTGGTCTCGATAGCGATTGTGTGCTTCGCACTGAAAGACAGTCAAATTTGGGCGGCCGGCCGCTTGAGCCGACGCGGCCGCGGGCGCACGCTCGCTTCCACTCCTTTCGTCCCTCCGCTCGCTTTAGAGTCGGGAGGGGAGGGGGACGAAGCGCGAGCCCGTCGCCCCATACACAGCAGGCGTAGCAGCGAATCTACACAAAGACAGATAAGGAAGCGGGCCCAAAAGGAAGGTGGACCCGCTAGCAATTTGCCTCGCATGTGTATGACGCACTTATCAGGCGGCGTCGGAACTTGATGTCTGGCCGGCCCGATATGGAGCATGTCTCTTCAAGTCATGTTTGAAGGTCTGTATACATCCCATGACTTGTAGGAGCATTTCTCTGTCGATGCCCTCCTTGGTGTGGCCATCCGCAGTCATATCGCGGGTATCACACCACTGAATGCTGTGCACGCTTCCACGCTCCATCATCTGTCGTATCCAACTGATGTGTCCTTCAAGTCCTTGCTTGACAAGGAGTTAAGACAAACTCAGCACCGATTGTCAGAGTGACCGTAATGCTCAGGCCACCCAACTCAAGTATATATTTCAACTGAGCGGGCGCGAGCGGGCCCGCGTGGAGCTCGTGCAGAGTCACGATCGTGGGATAACAGTCCTCCAGATTACGGGCTGCTGCAAATGTCCCTGCTGAATAATTCGGGCGGACCTGCAAGCGGTGAGACTTGCAGTGCGCATCAGGCAGGTGAACGACAGGCTTACCAGATAACGTGGTTCCACGTCGTAGCAGGTTTGCCCCGCGAGTACCATAACCTTTGACGTCGCCATCGGCGTCTCCACTCAGGCGTCGATATCCTGAGTCGCGATGTAAGTCGACCTCGCCCGTGGGGTTCGTCGCCTGGTAGACGATCTTCTTCGGGCAAGCCTGTAGCTTTCTGGTGATCGCGTTCAGTCGTCGCACTTGAATGTTGGTCGGTTCTTGGACGCGTTGTAGCGAGACAGCATGCACCATTAACCGCACCTGGGTGAGTAGTGCGCATGCCGGCGCACCCCTGAGACTGACGAACATGTTCGCCACCATCTTGGTTGCTTGAGCGTCAGCGTCGGCGCCGGTTAGTTCGGGATGTTGTATTGGACGGAGCTGTTTGATATATTCATATGGATCCAAAGTGGCATTGCCGTCCTCGTCCTTGGTGTATCTCACAGCACAATTGGTACATGTGTGCTCGTTGAGTTTACACTTACCGAACGTATCTTCAAGGCATTTGACATATTTGTCAATGGTGTCCTCAGTGCCGGCCATATTAATGTCATCAACATGGTTGGCCGTGAGCAAGTTATTGCTCGTCTCGAACTCCTCTTCGTAGGACGTGGGTCGGAGGCCAAATCCTCTGGTGGTTCTTCTGAGCTTAAGTGAGAAAGCCCGTGGAGCGTCTTTAGTGCCTGTGCCCGGTTTCAAGAATTGCAGGCAGTGCTTTGACTCGTCGTAGCGCTCGAATCCTGGAAGAGCACGGAGCACGGTGGCCGATCCAGGCGGCAAAGTAAAACATACCACACGTTCCTTTTCACCAGTAGCCTCAGCAAGTTCCTGATAGGCCAATCCCTTCAGGAAGGCCATGTTGATGTCGAGGGAAACAATGATCCACTGCTTCTTGCACGCTCCCGTGCTAGCGAGTAACCTCTGGCTTGACCGTCTTGCCTTCCCGAAAAGGCTTCAACGCCGACGTCTTCAAGGTCCATGAAGCCTCGGAGGACCGAGCGTAGTCGGATGGTACGTGCCATCTCGCCCTTCTCGTTCTTCGAATTTCCATTGGTACACGTGTATCGAAGCCATGATGTTCGACGCTTTGGCTATCTCCTGCATCTTGAAGCGTTAGTTGTCCAACCATGTCTTGAGCTCAGTGAAGAGGGCCTTCGATACTATATCGGAGTTAGCCTGGATGTCAGCTTTAGCGACGAGGTCGTCCTCCTTGACGACCACAGCTCGCTTTGCAGCGGCGGTATCGTATACTCGCATAGTGGTCACCCGGTCGGCATATAATGTCACATGTTGCTTCTCTGACAAGCCTACCTTCGACACTTCTGTCGTGAAGCAAAGTTCAACGCATCGACCATTTCGTATGAGTCGAGTCCGTCGCTGTCGTCTTCGACCATGGTGCGCATGGGGGCGTAGTACGTCTCCTCGGCATCGGAGTCGCGAGTGCGCCCCCACTTCGGCAGGTGTCCCCGCTGTTCATCAGCTACAGTGATCAGCACGCTCTGATCTGGAACCATCTGTGTAGGTATGGTAAAGGGGTCCTCGGGTGGAGTTGCCTCCAACAGTTCCCTGTCCTCTAGCAGTTCTGCGCACCGCACCTCCATAACCTGCGACTCAAGATCAGCTTCTGATTCTGCGTAAATCGTAGAGAGCCGTCCGCCATCATGTGATGGTTCGGCTGCTGAGGCTTCTCTCGCGGTTCCATCCGGTGTCGGCGTATCAGCCAATTCCTCAAATTCTGACATGTCCTGATCAAAACCTGCTTGAGGTTGAGTGGACTTCAGGCATTGGGTGATTCGTGAATGTGCTGATCCAACTATACCATGTATATTCAGAACAATACCTTCTGCTTCGTCGTGATGTAATCCTGGATTCACGTCGATGTCGTAATGAACCAATGTGCAGTTGTCGGCATAAGTAACCGGAGGTAGCTTATGGGTTCTCTTGGCTAATCTGACTGAAACTACATTCTCGATGCGAGAGAAATTTCGGATAACATGTTGTAGGGCCAAATGTACCTTGGGGGATAGACGGCTTGCGGTCGCCCTCTGAAGCGCTCCTTTCTTGGCCGGCACATAGCCAAAGGTCAAAGCAGGCCTCCCCGAGGATAGGCTGGCTACGAATGTCAACGCTGTGCGTAGTACAACATTGTCGGAGCCAATTTCTCGGGCTATGAGCGCTTCAATGTATAATGAATGCCTTGCATCGCTGTATTGTACTTGAACATTTCGATTGCCCACTCGGATGACGATCTGACCCCTTTTCGGGGTCATTCTTTACAACTGGGAACGGGCGATCCCAGCCTCCCCAGTCATCCTTCGTGGTCGTAGGGCGATGGTAGTCGACCAAGTCTCCTTCGTCATAATAGTGCTGACCGGTAATTGTCGTCGTAGTGCGCAAGGCGCGATTGGTCTTAGCTGCTGCTGTGGCCTGTGTGATAGCTTGAATACATACCCTGCGTACCGTCTGTTCACGAGAATGATCCGATGTCTCCGTCGGCTGCTCGTGATCCAGAACAGGAAGGTCAGGGAGCATTGCTGGTTGCCGTCCAGATAGAGCGCTGTATGGAGACACCTCGCTATAGAAGGTGAACGCGCTGGCGGCGAACAAGGCTTCGCGCAGTAGTCGGGTGAACACAAGAGGTACGTCTAACCTATTGAGTTCAGCCTCCATGACGTGAAGTCAATGGCGTAGGATGCCATTTCTGGCCTCGAACGTTGTAGCGTGCTGTCCACGCGTTCCGCTCTAAGTTCAGCGCCTGTTGCCTTGAGGACTGCTTTCGCAGTGTCGTTGTTAAGGGCACCCTCTCCATCAGAGAAAAATACCCGGGCCGGTCCAAACTGCATGCAGCACTGATGCTAGGCGTCCAGGATGCTGGTCATAGTCTTGTCTGGTATTTCAATCCCAGTAGCACATCGCATACAACGATCGATCATGTGGAATATATTGTGTTCTTGTTTGTAGAACATCCGAACACATTCCACTTCCTCATTGAATTTGCTAGGTAGCGCAATAGTGGGCATAACCGTGTGTCCAGGCTTGTCCCAAGCTCTGCATTCTCGGCATGTGTCACAGACACCTTTGATGAGGTTGAGTCTGACACTGTCCAGACCTATTTTGCTTGAGATGAATATCATCTTAGGCTCCTTCGCATGGAACCAGAGTAAGTGTAGCTTTCGCAACTCCCGTGCTACCACGCTAGGGTCAAGGCTTCGCAGGTTTTGTACACTGAATTGTACATCGAACCGTGACCAGTCTGGTAGTCGTGGTCGTGCAGCAGGGTTCCCCGCTGGTGGTGGTGGAGGTGCTTCTCCACCTTGTTGTCGACCACGTCTGACTCAAACCTGCGGTAGTCGGAGATAGTCATCCGAACTACCAGCTCCGCTCGAGGCAGGTTGCCCTGCAACAGGCCCAGCAACATGTCTTCCAGCAGAAATCTCGTGACTGCTTGCGCCCGCGGTGGGTCCGGCTCTCGAGCCAGGTCTCGGTGCTCTCAGTCGCGTAAGTGGTGATGCTGCTGACGCCTCGGGTGGTGGTGCTGCTACCTCAGCAGGATCTGGAGGTGCAGGTCCTGCTGCCGGCTCGGCGGGAACCGGCGGCATCTCTCCATGATTGTCGGGCAACTTCCAAGGCTTGGCAAACTTGCATTTGCCAAGTGCTAGTGCGTGCCCAGGCTCGTTCTTCCCGTAGTTCTTCTTGTAGCTCGGGCATTCCAAAGGGTAGTCGGCCTTATCGCACCACCTGCAGTGTCTCGGGTCTATCATGAGAGGGAGAGTGCATGTTAACGTTGTCCGCGCAAGCAGGAAAACCCAGCCCCCCCGATGGTGGTCTCGCAATCGAGCCATCAGGTTGTCGGGGAAGACTCGGGTCATCCAAATCGTATCCCCTTGCGTTGGTGACCAACGCGGTGGGCGAATGCGAGTAGCCATGGACAGGATCGCGAGATGCCTGGGAGATCGTGCGCGATCTGAACAACCTCGACGAAGAGTGACTGCATCTTTGAAATATATTGCGCAGCCATGGGCAGTTCCTTATTGCATACAGACGCGCGTTGGCGATGGCCACTACATCGTTATCGTTCAAAAAGGGTTTAAAAAAAGATGGTTGGCCATGATCTCGGCCGGCTTTCGCATCAGTACCCCATGGGGATCACGTAAGCCAGTAATGCATTGATCCACGTTCACCTTGCAAGTGCCCTTGCTTTTGGCCAACGTAGTCCATGGTGGTATCTGATCCACCCAAGTCCCTACTGGTTGTTCTCTGAAGTATAACCGTCGAAGACCATGTTGACGTACAGCCAACTTCCCGCATAACTTGATATGTGGCAAATCTTATTTATGCTGTTCATGCCAGGTGTCGCGGTTAACCTTTGCATTGAATTAGGAAGGTAAACCAGTTGTTCTGCAGATGGGCGGCAGTAGGACAACCCTGACAAAACAAACGTCTAGATAATGCATCACTGCATCTTGGACCTCCCTGTTGCCAAGATCAGCGAAAGCGCGTTTGTCGAGGTTTCCCCCTGAAGACAGACCTCGGCGGAATGCTAGTCGGGAGATGCCTCCAAGTCTTCCGCGCAGTTCTAGCACATCTACCCCGTTGTGTCGTCCGTGGCACAAGGTGGGGTTTACGGGGGGATGCGTCTGCATAGGATTCAGCAGGTTGCCCCGCAAGTAGTGCGATGAAAGCGCCCTCTCCATCGTCGCTATCCGTGTCGGAATCCAGAGGTGCGTCGGTGTAGTGCGTGCTGCGCCCGAGTCCTTTCAGGTCGTCGTCGCAGTCGTCTTTGCCTTTCATCGACTATTTTGGGTATATTGCGTGGTGTGATGCCAGCTTATATGTCTGCTTTATGTTTTTCTTTCTGTTCAATTCTGGCATCTGTTGGAAATGCTGCCTGTCGCTCTGTCCCAGGTGGGCTAAGTGTCGGAAATTCTGGAATAGAGGGGAACAGAAGGGGGAGGGAGACGATCGCCATCGACGATCGCCACTCGCCTTGAGCGTGGGCGTGAGCTGCCGTTTCCCAAGAGAGTCGATTCTGGCTGCTCCCAGTACAATCAAGTACGGATGTTGGTAACACCATTGGGTAATGGTGCGTTGTATAAATGCCCAGTCGGCTTGTTCTGGATCTTGATGTCCTGGATGATCGAGTTGTCGCCCAGGTTCATCGTCGCCCGCCCCGCAAAATGGTCCCACTCGGGGCCATGCTTAGGAGACTGAACGTAAGTTCGAGCTCCTTTATAAATGCGAATATGGATACTGAGATGCACGGCGCCTGTGTGACTTCTGTGCGCTTTATGTAAGTCCATTTGATCAATTAACCCTGCGGTCATGATCGCTAGCGTCTTATTGCGCCATTTGGCCTTCTGAGCACCTTGTCCATACCAGTCTAGAATGTGCTCAGTCGGTTCTGCAGGTTTCCCTGCTATACTGCGTGCGCATCGCCATGAGTTGGTGGGGATGCGCGCGCACGTAGTCGTCACTTGCAGATATGATTCGCTGGGCAACGTGTTAGCGCGGTCGTACTTGAGGCCGAAGTGGCAGAAACGCATGCGCAAGACTTGTACACCAAGACCTTCAATCGCATCTCGTATGGGGCCGTGTTTCCAAAGGTATCCTGGTCGCCACACAAGTACACAAGTCGCACGTAGAGCCCGAGCCTTGGACATCAGATTTTGGATGCGCTGGTAGCGTGGCCCCGCCCTCTTGCCAGGCAGCCTCGCACGCCAGTCAGAGGGTGGCCCGCAACAGTTGGTAATCGCCCGAGAGTAATGCACCCACATACTGTGTACCAGTGGAGGTCACCACCTCTGCACGTGTAATATGATCACACATGTGTCCGCGGGCTCGGAGTTCAGCGCAAGCTGTCCGTATATTCTCAATGACAAATGCACGAGAATGATAATGATGCGACAATCCTTCTTTTCCTGCAGCGGCCGCGCAGCCGGGCCCACTGCTGTTCGCGGGCTTGCCGCGGCCCCCGGCGCGCACGGGCGGCGCCTGGGAAAGGAATGCAGGTTGCCCCGCGTTTGCTGACAGCACATGAATGTTCGGCATGTCTGAGCAAGCGCGAGTGGCCGTGGCACGCGCCTGCCCCCGTCGCTCGTTTGGCGACGGGGGCGCCCAAATGCCTGTGCCATGCTGCGCTGCAGAGCCGCTGCTCGAAGTCAACGTATCAAACTTCTCAGCGGCGCCGCCCCCTTCCGCAGGTGCCCCTGCCTGCGCGTCGGGAGGCGTCGTGTTCGCACCCTCCTCGTAGATGGCCTGATCGATCTTCGCCTGCAAATAACGGAGGGCGAAATCTTTGTCGGCAGAGGTAGGGGTAGTCCCAGAGGACACATTTTTACGATGCCATGTCTTCAAGGTGTTGTTCTCCAAAGTCTGGATCGTGAAAGTGAGCGTCTCGTCGTTGATAAGGAAACGGGTGCCCTTCGTATCCTGTGACATCATGTATGCGTGAACACCATGCACAGCGGGTGCCCCTGCGATTGACTCCGGATCGGATACCTCCTCGACGAGTAATGGAGCTTCTTCGCGCTGAGGATTGGCAGTCATAGTAAAAGACATCGACCCTTGATCCTCAGTAGCCATCTCGAACTCGTCGGCCTTGGGTGCCAGATGTCTGGAAGGTGTCTTCATCCGGTCGAGTGCCCTGGCACCTTTTCCGAGTAGAACCTCGTGCATCTCCACGCCCGGGATGGTGATCTTCTTGTGCCCCTGCTCAAGGATCAGGATGGCGCCCATGTTGGACATGCTCCTCATACCCAGGATGGCAGGGGGGGCCCCCCAGAACCCTCAGCTACATTTGCTGAGTACGCGCCAAGTCTCGGCGCGGCAGGTTGCCCCGCAGGGTCTCTCCTTTCTTCGCATGCAATCTTGCAGCGCATGCATTTAGCACGCATGCGCAACTGACCATCAGTAATTATCATAAATACCTTATGCAGCATGTCGCGTTCGGATATCCCACTATTGCCACTGCGCATGCTTGCGGGGCTCTCCGTCCTGCGCTGACTGCGTGGACGGAGATCTCGCCCATAAGGTATGTATGCGTGCGAAGACTGAAGCCACTGAGCACACCTGTCGGTAGCCCCTTCCATGCGCCTCAACCACGTATCGTTCACCGGCACCCAAGGTGAAGCTGATCTAGCAGGTGCCCCTGCGTTGTTGTCGGCTTCTGTCACGAATGGCATAGGCGTGTCTATAGCAGGTGCCCCTGCAAGTGTGGTTGCCTCCGTTACTAGCCCCGCGTTGGCTGGCGACGCAGGTTGCCCCGCTGGCGCCGTCATCGAGACTGCCGCGGTGCCCGTCGTCATCGCAGTATCGCGGTTGAGCTCTTCACGGGGATCCCTGAGCTCGTTCGCCCCTCGAAGTATATCCTCATAGCGGCCGAGTGAATCCTGATCCCCAGCAATGGCGCAGTGAAACTCGGCAGTAATGAGGCCAACACCCCTGCATATAGCGCAGGGGGGCCTCGCTTGCGGAACCTGCCATGTTCCCAGCCAACTGTCTATCCGCATGAGCGTGCGCCACTCGATCCCAGCATTGCGCGTGGAATATGTGACCGCGCTGGAGGCGCCAGACCTTGTCGTGGTTCATGACCTGGTCCAAGCATATGGCACACTTACCGAAGCCGCCGTCACTGATGGTGGGCGGCGTTGCCGATGGCCTGATGCGCGTCTGACGCTCCAAGGTGGATTCACCAGCCTCGAACCGAGTAGGTGATACCGTCGATAGCTGCGTTGATGCAACCATGGCTGGACTACTCGCAGGTGTCCCTGCTATAGTGTGATTAGCAGGTTGCCCCGCGCGGCTCAGCATTCGGTCGGCCGGACGATCCTGACGTCGGCGCTGGCGAGTAGCCTGCAAAGCCAAATTTGCCTGCTGCGCCTCGTGCATGGCTAGGATCTCAAGGCGCAACTGTCCCATGGTCGGCGGCAATACTGGGCCTGGGGCTTGTTGCTGCACATCTTGATCCAAGGAGGGAGCCAGATAACCACAGTGAGGTATCTGTCCTGGCACACCTGATGTATACCCTGAGCCACGTATCAGCTGCGACTGGTAGAAGTCGTCGGCCGTCGCCCGAGCATATGGGTTCTCGGGCCGCGTTCCCACCCGAGGAATACCACTCACATGGGCATGATAGCCAGTGGATGATCCATTGGCGCTGCTGTGGAACGATCAGCAGATGTTGGATCGTAAACCGGATGACTGAAAAATGCTGGCGCATAACCGAACCGACTGGGGTTGTCCGGTGATGGATTTGAATCCGGAACATACTCCCACGGCGGCGTCCATCTGGCACTAGGGAAGTCAATGCCGTCCCTCTGCATGCTCTGAGCGGCCTCGCGCATGTGCCGATGCATCCATGTTTTGCTGACCGACTGAAGTTCGATGTGTGGCGTATTGGTCAGGAAAAGCAGGTTGCCCCGCATGTGGACGTTGCGATGCAAATAGCTATGTCACCTGTAAAGCCTCATAATACTGCGGAATCATCCGGATGCTGTGGAGCCTCGTCTGCAGGCTGTTGTTGCTCCCAACACTTTGTGGAGTACCAAATTTCAAATGGTGTAGTAGCTCTGCTCATAGGACCAAATGAAGCAGACTGCCGCGCAGGTACTGGCACTTGCTGTACATGAGCACGCCACGGACCGTTGACGTACAAAGTGTCGGAGGGCGTTATACCACTTGGTGTGATACCTGTCACATCGGCGCTCTGAGCCTGTATCCATGGTCCATAAGATCCCCTTGCAGGTGTCCCCGCATGATATGCGTCCATCATGAGCACTGTTGAGAGGCCTCCAACAACACCCAGGCCTCCCTGTCAATGAATTGATGTATGCCGACGACACCCTTTTCGCTGGCGCAGACGAGGACGACATACACAAATTGATGGAGTGCGTGCGGCGGGCCGGGGAGCAGTATGGACTGGCATTAAACAGGAGAAAATTGGAGATTTTGTCCGCGAGCTGCCAGACAACGATGGTGACGCCAGACGACAAAAACATCTTACAGAAGACTCATATTGTGTATTTGGGTGGACTTCTCAGCAATGGCGGCAGTAGCGGCCCCGAGCTCAGCAGGCGATTAGCCATGGCCAGCAAGGAATTTGATGCATTGTGTAGAATATGGAAGCACGTGAGAATGAGCTTGCAGAAAAACGTGCGCATCTTCGAGTCTTGCGTGGTTTCGAGGCTGTTATATTGCCTACACACCATCCGGCTGAACAAGGCGGAGCGAGACAGATTGGACGCATTCCAACTGTCTGGCACCCCGCACTCCTACATCAGCTGGGTGAGCAACGCTTCCGTGCGGCATGCGTGCAGAAGCCATGTTTTAAGTTCTCTCTTGTCCTACCGCCAACTCGCACTCATGGGTGACATTGTTCAGCTCCAAAACGGCAGCCCAATCAGGTGTATCTTTGAGCCCGGCACCGCCGATTTGGCCCGCCCAGGCGGGTGGCAGACCAAAAAAAACGTGGACGCGTTGTGTTTTTAGCATGGCGTGCGAATTGGCTAGCGGCAAAGACGCCCTGCGCCAGATATGGCAGGAAGGCCGGATGGCATGGCGCGCCCGCGCAAAGCGCTTCTGCCTTCAGGCACTATAGCTGTTCAGCCCCCTTCCTCCTCCTCCTCCTCCTCCTCCTCCTCCTCCTCCTCCTCCTCCTCCTCCTCCTCCTCCTCCTCCTCCAATGCTTAGCACGCTTGCCGTTTCACCCAATTGTCTAGTATGTCTCACAACTTCTGCCAACGCACCTATGATGTGCATGGCGTCTGTCTGTCTGTCTGTCCAGAGGTCTGGTCCTCCCGAGGTCTGAGCGGACGCGGACACGGGACGGACTCCCGCCTTTGTTGCAGGACGTCATACAACCTCACCGAGCCGTCGGTGGACCCGGTGAGCAGCAACTTGCGGTGGAAGGGCGAGAAGGTTGCCACGGTGACCGGCCCCGCGTGTGGCTCCAGGTCCGTCGTCTTCGGCGGAGGAAAGATCACCTTTCGAGCGGAAAGAGAATAACAGCATAAAAGGTAAACCGTTGGAGGTCCGCGCGGACTTCTTGGATCGGCGCTGATCACCCCTCCTCGGCGCGCGGAACGCGCCAGTGCCAGCGCCGCAGGCGCCGCCAGCGGGCCCAGCGCCGACCCAAGAGATCCGCGCGGAGCCCCGAAGGTTTATGCGTTTGCAGCTGTTTGATCGAGACGGAGGGGTCGAGGATTCTCCCCTGTTTGGTCGGGGAGACATAAGACTCGGGTACGGGGGACTCGGGTTGGCCTGACGGGGCCATCATGAAAATGACGAGACCCAATCTGAAATTTGACGCGAACTCCCGCTGCAAACAGACGCGAACTCCCGGCGAAACTGGACCGTCTGAATCCAGCACGCGCTCGTCAAAAAACGTCGGCAAACCGGAGATCCAGCTTACTCGTGTCTTACGTTTCCCCGATGTCGAAAGCTCCAGGGACCCCTGTTTCCGAACGCCCTTCCCCCAGCCACGACCCACCATCTCTCCCCCACTTGCCCAACCCTTCCCCCAGCCACCATCCGCCACCTCTTCCCTCTCCCATTCCCTTCTCGTCTACACGTAAGCGTGACCCTAGGCAAGAGTGACCCTTGGTGCGCGGCTTCAGGTGGCCTCGGGGACGCCAGACCCAAGCGAGCAGACCAGCGCTGGGGGACCAATGTGCTCGCACAGATCAGTAAAGGCCTCCCAAATCGGGTCGCAGTAGATGGGGTCGGAAGATCGCGCTGCAACGCCAATACATCGGCGATGCATCCAAGACGTCGGCGATGCATCGGCACCGTCTGCGTGGAGAACATCGGGCTCCGCATCGAGCCGCATCGCCGTCGCATCGGCGATCCTCCGACCCCATCCGTTCGGGTCCCATCTGGGAGGCCTAGAACAAGTCATTCAAGCGAAAGGTCACTCTTACGCAAAAGCTTGGCCGACCCCCCCCTCATCCACCCCCATGAGGGAGGAGGATGACCAGCCTCGACCTTACCACTATCCCAAAGATCGACAAGCCCCAGGCGATGAACATATTAGGGATGTGATTTCGGAACTACGGGAGTCCTTAAGTTCGGCACCAATCACTGGGAGATGGATATGCTGCAGGCTGGTAAGAGGAGGCCCTCCCCACCACCCGCCCGTGACGCCCAGCCGCCCAGACGCGTCGCCATGGGGTCCGGCTTGGAGGTGAACACCACCTGCCGGCCGCGCGCGCCGATAATCGCGCGCGGCGCCAAGGGTGCGCAGGCCGATCCGGCGGGGGGGAAGCGAAGGGAGGACAATTGGGATCTATGAGCCGTCGGCGGATGCTGCCACGATGCTGCGGTACAGCTGGCGCGGCTAGCATTAAAAAGCCTAAAAACTGGCTGCGAGGGTGACGTTTTCAGCCAGCGCGGGCCGTGAGGAGGCGGAGGGGGAGGGAGGAGGGGGAGGAGGGGGAGGAGGAGGGGGAGGAGGAGGAGGAGGAGGAGGAGCAAAACATGTAAGAGGCGGAGGAACAGATGGGTTGCGGATGGGTCGCGGGGTGCGTTTCGGGTGGGTCGCGGGTGGGTCCTGGGTGGGTCGCAGGGTGGGTCGCTGGTGGGTCGCGGGGTGGGTCGCGGGTGGGTCACGGGTGGGACGACGACAACAAACAACAACAACAACAGCAACAACAACAACAGCAACAACAACAACAACAATAACAAAACAGCAACAACAGCAACAACAACAACAACAGCAGCAGCAACAACAACAACAGTAACAGCAACAGCAACAGCAACAGCAACAGTAACAGCAACAGCAGCACCACCAACAACAACATCAATTATTGTGATATTGTTCGCCCTTATCTGCTCGAGTGTCCAACAACGCGTACTTTCCAAACCCTCAAAACCCGCCATCTTCGTCTTCGATCGAGCCCTTTTTGGGGGTATACCTTTCTTCCCTGCAGGCCGGGCCCCGGCAAGCGGCGGGGCGGTCGCGGACCGTCGGCCTGGCCAGCGGCAGCGCTGATCGGCGGGGCGACCGCGGACCGTCGACCCGACCCCAAGAGGGACGGACAGGGGACCGACCACGACGACGACGACGACGTCGAAGACGACGGCGACGACGACGGCGACGAAGAACGAACGCGAGAGAGAACGACAGCGGGGCCACGAAGGTCACGAAGTAGGCCACGAAGGGCGACAGCGGGGACACGAAGGGAATGCGTATGGGGCCACGAAGAGCGCGAACGAGCGGGGGCCACGAAGGGCAGATAATGCGGGGCCACAGAAGGCAACGATGGGGCCACTGAGGGTAGCAACTGGGCCACGCAGGACATTGAGGGGGCCACAAACGGCGACAGCGGGGCCACCAAGGGCATGCACATGCGGCCACAACGGGCGCGACTCCTGGTGCCTGGGTGTCGGGAGCGCGGCGCTTGAGCAAATTGCAAGAAATTCCAACGCAAGGCCATTCTTCAGTAAGTTGCAAGCAAACCTCCAGCGAGAGCGCGACTACAGAGCGCCGGGAGAGCGATTCCTGTATAAATTGTAAGGAAGTCCCAAGCGAGAGCGCGATTCCTGAATAACATGCCAGGAAGTCTCCGGCGGGAGCGGGGGTCCTGGCTAAATTGTAGGGAAGTCTCAGGCGGGAGCCGTTGTTGTTGTAACCCGGGGGCCAGGGGGCCAGTTTGAGCAGGAAGACTTTCCGTGTCAAAAAACAAGGTGCGAGCGTCGAGGGACACACTTTGATTGTGAAAAAACAATATGCACCGGTGAGGGGGGATCAACAATAATAACTCTCCAAAAATGAGAATTCAACAACAACAACAACAACAACAACAACAACAACAACAACAACAACAACAACAATTACTAGCACGTGGGGACACTCCGTTCTCACCAGTGCCAGGGTTTTCATAGGAGGCGGGCAATACCCCCACTTTGTGGGGGGGCCGGTTCAAGCTCTACCAAATTTCCAAACGACTCTTCGCCACCACCCACACCCAGCTTCCCGCCCTATGACGTTCGGACACTTCACTTCGTGGCATGCGGACGACCGTGGCTACTATTCAGGGCCCCGCGGCCGACGACGACGGCGTGCGCGCGCGAAGAAAAAACGAATGTGTCCCGCATGGTATGATTTGACAGGGATGATGGCCCTGGCAGGTGCGCAACCGTTGTTGCAGAAGTTCGAAGCACGTGAAAAAGTTGCTCGCAAAAGCCCTTTTTGACAGAAATGTTAAAAAAGTGTTGGGTTTCCTATGAATCCGCAAGAGCGCGCGGGATAGATTTTTCACAACTTTTTTTTGAAAAACCATTGGGCTTTTGATGTTTTTATGTTAAGATCGCTACGAAAACTAAGGTTTTGGAAGGATTTCGTCTTGCGCGCGCGAATGTGCACTTTGTGTCATTTTATACAATGGATTCCTGAAGTTTGGTTATGTTAGAACAAGAAATGTCATTTTATATTGTTTTTTGCAAGGGAAAGCGGGGGGGAACAAAACAACCGGATCTGGATCACATCGTTTTGTCAAGGGCTTTCGCTCGAAAATGATGAAAAAGTGGCTGCGGCCTAGGCGCGGCGGGGGGGGCGTGCACCAGGGGTCCCAACAATAATTATTCTTTAGAAGTAATAATGTTCAACAACAACAACAACAATAACAACAACAACAACAACAACAACAACAACAACAACATCGACGACGACGATGACGACAGCAACAATAACGCAACAAGCCGAATTCTCACCACGAGTTCATTATTCAGCTACGCACTCATGGACAATGAATGAGCGTTCGCCCCCCTCACTCTGATTCTAATAATATTTCGTGCGAGCCACAGGAGGTTCTTGGAACATGTTTTGGTGGGCCTATAAGCAAGCCAAAACACTTCGCCACTCCTTGACTACCGTCCCCACCTGTCGACGCCCGCCCCCGAGGCCTCGGCAGTGATCTCCTTCGCGCCAGAGGACCGGCAGTGGTCCTCCACGTGGTGCTGCAGCTGCAGCCGCGAGTTCGCGGCCAACTTCGCGCGCGCGCAGCGGCGGCGCGCCGCGCGGAGAGGAGGACAGGAGGAGAACAGGAGAGAGAGGAAGAAGATAAGAAGGAACAGGACGACGACGACGACAGCGAGGACTACGAGGAGGACGAGGAGGGAGACGGCGAAGTGGAGGAAGAAAGGGGAAGACAATGGACTGGGCGAAGAAAAAAGAGGGTGGAAGGACGAAACGGAATAATTACTCGACGCGAATATCCCCATATGTGCATCTCATAGTGATGGCATGCTTCGGTAGAAAGCATTATCCTTGCAAGATCTGAGCGTCAGCGAATCCACGTGGAAGACGACGCCGACAGAGACGCCGACGACTACGACGACTTGAACTTGGCGTTTCCTCCTTCTTTCCTCTTCCTCCTTGTCCTCTCCTCTTTCCCCTTCTTTTCCTCTGAGCACCTGTCAGGATAATCAGTCCGTGAAGACGAGAATGCCAAGGGAACTCGAACAATGTATGCCAGGGGAACTCGAACACTGTAAAAACATTGGAAAAACATTGAGCGACGAAGCTCGAGTCAGGAGCCTCGAACCTCGATCCTCTGGCCTCGGCCAACCGAGTTGCCCGTTCGGTGGCGAGAACACTCTTTCTGTTTCCACATGCGTCCTGCCCATGAGACGTGGGCATTCGAAGATGGACACAATTATGCAGGATCCGGGGGAGATGCCTATAGACATGGTGTTGGTAATATCATCCATGCACGGTGGGCGAAATACGTACGACGATTGAGTCATGTGAGTGGCAAGGTTGCATACGTTGACGTTGTTTCGAAGAGCCTACGGGCAAGATTCATACCAACGTATTTCCCACACAAAAAAACGATACTCACATCCAGACCATGTACGACATGCTCTCCAAGACCCTCCGGAATGCCAGGAAGCGTAAGCTACATGCCGTCATCGGGGCAGACTGCAACGCAGAAGTTGGTCCATCTTTTGATTGCGACAACAGGCGGGTATGCGGAAAGCACGCGTATGAGACGGTGGTTGAAGCAATGGACGAACGGCGAAAACCTTGTGATTACGAATCCATTGTTTCAAAACAAAGAGTGTCATTTATATACCTACCACCACTCACGGCATGGATTCAAACAGCTGGACTACATCATCGTATCAGAGGCCTTTTGGCGTACGACGAGCGACTGCTGCACAACAACGGCAATGGATTTGGGATCCGACCATGTGGCTGTGAGGCTGAACAGCTCAATACTGAAATGATTTTCCGGATCCATCAACAAGTAGAGGGAATGGTCAACACGTGTCGCCGCTAAGGTGCGAAGGTGCGACCTTGGCCACCACAGTCGATTTCTTCTTATGTGGATGTTTTGGAGCAGTCCGCCATTGCGTCTGATTTTGAGGCCAGCGACGTGGACGGCAAAGCCTCCAAGATCGAAGCCTCCATTCGGGAAGCCATGGAGGCGGTTGGCCACGACCCACAGAGACGTTCCAATGATGCTCCAGCTGAGGATGCAGTTCTTACCAGACTTCTGGAACGCCGCAGGTCAATACCAAAAAGCAATGCCCGGGAACGAAAAGACGTTAGCAAGACTATTAAGAAACACCTCTCCAGCACAGAGCAAGCTAAGCGTTCAGCTAAGATTTCGCGCATTCTCGAAGATTTCACTGGGCTGCAGAGAATAACAAACATCAAAAGTTGCAAAAACGGGTGCACCTTACGTTACATCGATGCAGAACCGAAGCGGGAAAGTGACTCACGATAGGCGAGAGATGGCGGATGTATTTACAGATTTGTATGAGGCTTTGTACGCATGCAACGACGATTTTTTGCCACTGGACACACGGCGACAAGCCGAGGCGAGCGAGCATGACGACATAGCGATCCCACAATTTGTGATGGAAGAGCTGGATACAGGGCTGCAGCAGCTCAAAAATGGCAAGGCCGCGGACACCGCAGGAATTTCAGCGGAGATGCTAAAGAACGGCGGCCTCGCCTTGAAGATTGCACTCCTGAGTCTTTACATCCATGTCATCAAGCCCGGAGCTACCGCACCATCCGCTTGGAAGAAGACGAACTTGAAGTTAAGGTTCAAGTCTGGGGATTCGCATTTGCCAGAAAACTACCTGTCTATCTCCATCATCCCGCTGATGTACAAGATTTTCTCCAGCATGCTTCATAATCGGCTCGAACCTTTTCAAGAATGTCACCAACCACCAGAACAGGCTCGCTTCCGGAAGCATTACAGTGCTGATGATCATCTGTTCGCGCTGATTATGTATCGATACAGTATCTCACAAATCCCTTTGCGCAGCTATGTCATCGCAGGGCGTCCCTTCACCTTACATCGCTCTTATTTCCAACTTGTACAGCGGACAAGCAGCAACTGTGGTTACAGATGTGGAAAGCAAACCATTCAATATAGATCGCGGGACAAAACAGGGAGACCCGGTCAGCTCTCTGCTCTTCAACTGCTTGCCCGAAAAGATATTCAAAGAGTGCCGGGCCAAATGGGGAAAAAAACGTAGATACGGTATGCGATTGTGTGTATTCGACAAAGCAGGCTTGATGAACTTGAAGTTCGCTCATGATGTGATATTGGTTGGGGCGTCTTTGACACAAGTACGAAGGATGCTGGAAGACGTTGTGGATGCATCCAGACGGACAGGCTTTGAATTACACCCGGAGAAAACGAAGATGTTGCACAACATGGAAGCCCGGCGGCCGATAACAAATCCAGAATACAGCAAGGTTGGGAACTGCGACGTTGAAATATTGGCGTACGCAAGAACACACAAGTCTTTGGATCGACAGCTTACGTTTTGCAACCAAATGAAATTGGAAACTGACGCACGTATTCAAGCCGCTCGGGAAATTTGGGTTGTTCAAGCAAGAACTGCTGTGTCGGTCGTATCCATTGCGCGACATATTCAGACTTTTTAATGGCGTCGCGACACCTACAATGTTGTACGGATGTGCATCATGGACGATGACAGCTGCTCTGGAACAGCTTATGGTGGCAACTCAACGCCTTATGTTACGGATGCTATTCGGTTCGCCGCGGAAGCGAACGACCAATACCAGCGACAGCAGCACGAAAGGCAACGGATTCGGCTTGGACTCTTGGGTGGATTGGATCCGACGCGCCACGCACAGTTCCGAGCAAGCATTCGCAAATTTGGGTTTTGAACAATGGGTTGGCATTCATAAACGCAGGAAATTGGAACGGGCTCAGAGGATCTCGAATTGCAGCCCGGATCGCTGGAGTTACAAAGCGTATCGCTGGGACCGACACGTTTGCCAACTCGCAACGCGGCGTCCACACGGGCCTCGAAAACAATGGGCTGATGCAATCTGAGGGGCGTAGGCTACGGCCCCGCCGCCGACCTCTGTAGGAGGCGCTCCGGGCGCGCGCACGGAGCGGCATCGGCGCTCGCCTCGCCTCGCCTCGCCTCGCCTCCCCTTTCCTCCACCTCCTTCTCCTAGTCCTGCTCCTTTCTCTTCGCCATCCCTCCCCAATTACGTGTTCCCCTTCACCGCCTCCTACTCCAGCTCCACCTCCTCCGCCTCCTCTCGCAATCTGAGCCCTGCGGAATGCTCGGGCCAACGATCCGCCGGATAATTCCTCACGGCTTGCTCTGGGCGCAGACGAGTCTGCCCACCGACGCAGGCAAATCGGTTAAGACATCCTCGCAATCTGGTACCCGTGGGGTGCCGGTAGCAGCGCCGCGCCTGAGATATCCTCAGCATATGCTCAAAACGCAAGCGAAATTGGCTACGAATTTAGCAAACAGCATGATATTGCCTCGTGATCTGGGGCCCTCGGGGCGCTGAAACCACCGCCTCGCCTGAGACATCCTGTTGCCTGTTCCCTGTTTTTCCCAGCGGTCAAACTCATGAATATTTCGCCCACAGATGAACAAGATCCGCCAGGGCTTGCCGCCGATCGGGACCGTCCGCACTTGGCATCGGGACGATGAGACAAACGATCGCTTACACGGCCAAAGAACACTTGCCGTCAGCACTTGCCATCGGGGCGGCAGCCGAGGCCGGCTTGCGCAACGGCGACGGAAAAGCCGATCGGGCGCCTCGCTTGAGACCTCCTCAGAAACGGTTCTGAAAGCAAGAGGTGTTGTGCACCGGAACAGGCAAACCGCCGAGACATCCCCGCAATTTGGGCGCGAATCCTGGAATGTCCTGGCCCCTGTCGCCCCCCCTTGGGAATGCTGAAACCAGCGCCTCGCCTGACACATCCTCAGAGAGGGCTCAGAAAGCAAGAGATGTTGTGCACTGAAACAGGCATACCGCCTTACACATCCCCACAATCTGGGCGCGAATCCTGGAGTGTCCCCACCCCTGGCGCCCCCCTTCGTAGGTGCTGAAACCAGCGCCTCGCCTGAGACATCCTCAGAAACCGCTCCGAAAGCAGGAGCTGTTGGGCACCGAAACATGCTTACCGCTGGAGACATCCCCACAATCTGGGCACGAATCCTGGAGTGTCCCCACCCCTGGCGCCCCCCTTCGTAGGTGCTGAAACCAGCGCCTCGCCTGAGACATCCTCAGAAACCGCTCCGAAAGCAGGAGCTGTTGGGCACCGAAACATGCTTACCGCTGGAGACATCCCCACAATCTGGGCGCGAATCCTGGAGTGTCCCCACCCCTGGCGCCCCCCGTTGGGAGTGTTGAAACCAGCGCCTCGCCAAAGACATCCTCAGAAACTGTTCCTAAAGCAAGAGCTGTTGGGCACCGAAACATGCTTACCGCTGGAGACATCCCCACAATCTGGGCGCGAATCCTGGAGTGTCCTGACCCCTGGCGCCCCCCTTTGGGAGTGCTGAGACCGGGCCTCGCCCGAGACATCCTCACCACGTGTGTGTGTGTGTGAGTGAGCGCGGAGGTGGTGAGACTGACTCTGAGTAAGGAATGAGTGAGTGTTAGTGTGAGTGTGTCAAAATGTGAGTGAGTCTGGGCGCGAAACATCTTCACCACGTGCGTTTCGCTCTGAGTGCGGAAGTGGTGTGGCTGAGTCTGAGTGAGGAAGAGAGAGGCAGAATATGAGTGAGTCTTAGTGCGAGTGAGTCTACATATGAGTGGTCCCGAGCATGAGAAACCTGAGTACCAGGAATCTAAAAGCGAGTGCATCTGAGTATGAGTGGGTCTGAACATGAGTGAGCCAGAGAATGATGACCTGAGGGTGGGAGGTTTGTTCTCGTTCTCCGCGCGGTCAAGGTAATAACAAGAACCCCATCCTTAGGACATGGGGAACAAGATGATGACATCGGCGAGGTGGAGGGGGGGGGGGAACGACGAGCTTGACGAAGAGGGGGAGGGATGGCGGGGGCAGCGCGCAAGCGGCGAGCCACAAACAGGGGAGCGGCGACAGGGAGGGGGAGGAGGACGACCAGGGCAAGGTAGGTGGTGGAGCAGAGCTACTGGAGATGGGCATCGGACGCCCCTAGGTCGTACGAGAAAATCCGGGCACAGCGCACGCACGGTACAAACACTCTGCAATCCAAACGCGCACGCATGAGTGCCAGACAGAACCCTCTGACGAATAGCTTGGGAACATCAACCACACATGTCAACATCACCTTGCTGGCGCACGTAGTGCAACTGTGGATGAGGAGCTGGGCTCCAGCCAACTCGCGCAGAACGGGGACCACCTCGTCCAAGAACCGATGATTGGGATCGCGGGGATAGGAGGAGGGATAGAGAGAGAACGAGAAACAGAGAGAGAGAGAGAGAGAGAAAGAGAAACGGAGAGAGAAAGAGAGAGGGAAAAACGAAGAGAGAGAGAGAGAGAGACAAAACAGCGGGGGAGATAGAGGGAGAGAGTTTGGGACAGCATATCTAAATACCACATTCAAGACGCACACTCATGCTGAGGGTTCAGGGTGGCGCAGCGGTACCTGCTCATAGGTGTATCTCCCCTGCCTCCAGGGGAACAAAGCACAAGGAAAGATCCAGAACACGAGTACTACAAAACGGCCACGACCTCCCCCTCCCTTCCCCCCGGGACCCCCTCCTCTACCTCTTTCTCCCCTCTCCTCCTTCCTCTGTGTCCTTTTCTCCACTCTTTCTGTACTCCATTATTCTCTCCCCGCTTATTCCCTCTCCCGATCGCCCCTTCCCCCTCCCCTTCCTCCACCTCTTCCGCTCTCCTCTTCTCAACTACCCCGCCCTTCTCCAAGCCGTCTCCCGCTCCCCCTCCCTCCTCAACCGTTCCCTCCGTCCCTCCAGTCGCCCTCTCTCTGCCTCGAAACACCACTCCGACGCAGTCGGGCAGCGTCTCGACCCCAGCAGGACGGATAAAGACATGAGGAGTGGAATGCTGGGAAACGAGACGAGGAGGTGATGAAGACTCAGCAGGACTATGGCTCAACGATCGAGCACATCAGCAACAACAAAGAGGATAATGAGATGAACAGGACGAGAGGGAGGACGAGAGGGAGGGGAAGGAGAAGACTCGGCAGGGCTGCGGTGTCGTGGGCGCGCAGAGCGAGAAGAGCGAGAACAAGGGCGAGGAGTTCGAGGACGAGGGGTGAGGACGAGGAGGGACGACAGAGAACGAGGACGAAGAGGACGGAAGGGAAAAAACAGCGAGCCCTCCGACACCGTGTTTTGTTCAGTCCGCGGGGCTCCACAATGTTCGACCCCAATGCTAGGGCCTTTGTTTCATTTCGCCGCGGGGAAGGTCCCCTAACGGGCTTGACGACATCCGCTGTCACTCGGCTCGCCCTGAGTCATCCACGGATTGCTGCAGATCTTACGGGGGATCTCAAGATGTACAACACGTAACTGAACATTATTACGCCTAAGAGTTATCGGGCTAATTTCATGCAGGATGGCTGGAGGAAAGTCGTCGAGCCCTTCGGGAAATACTCGTTTTCAGACAGATGCGAACAGAAACGAACAGATAAGCATTCATGCCTCCGACATAGGCCGATCGGTTTTGACTGCTCCCTGGCCTCCGGAGAGTCTCTCTGAGCGTGTTCGAGGCCCTTCCTTCCTCCTCCGTCCCCCTGGCTCCCGGCTCCCTCCTCCTTCGACCTCCTGTCCCTCCACCCCCCTCATCCCACCCCTCCCACCCTCATAATCCCCTCCCCCGTCCTGCCCTCCCTCCCTTCTCGGTCTCCGTTGCCCCCACCCAGCCCATCTCCTCCCTGCGTAGTGTAGTTCGGTTCCCTTTTCCCACAGTTGGCTCATGCGACCTACGCACCTTTGGGAGGGCCCTCGCCCGTCACTCAGCACAACGCTGAGTGACCCTGGCGCCCCCGTGGTGCCACCTGGTTACGTGGGGACTCGTGACCGACGCCAGAGTCTGACAGTCCCCTCGGGGCCCGTCGGTGCCCTACGGGGCTACAACACGACGTTTTTCGGCATCGCGGCCACGCGCGCGGCTGCGCGGCACAGTGAAAGACGAGCGAAGAATAGGCGCGCGGGCCGAGCCACCTCACACAGCCATAGAGGAGCCGGATCCACCATAGGGCCATAGCGGACCAAACGGCAACACTCGCGAGGGGGCCGTCGCGAGGGGAACGCGGGAAGTGGGAAAAGGGGGAGGCCGAAGAGGAGTGAGGAGGCCATGCTGAGAACGCGGGGGAATGCGGACAATGACACACACACACACACTTACACAAGATGTCAGACATTGTTGTTGTTTCAAAAGCTTGCTTGTCAAACGAACCGTTGAGTTCTAACCAATTGAGTTCCTGCTGTAACGCTGACAGCAGATCAGGGTCGGTCGGCAGTTTTCCCGCGTGTTTCAGATTTGCTTGTCGCAGCGCGGGCCACATTTCTGGATCCGACTCCTCTCGTATTTGCCGACCCTCTCCTGGTCATCCTTGTCCTCATAGTCTTCCTGCTCATGGTGTTGCTCCTACACCTGCTCCTCAAACCATCAGATCAAAAAAATCAGAGCAACGGGAAGGGATGGGCGGGAGGGGTATAGCTAAGGGTGCCAGGCATGGCACGAACGCGCCTAACCTGCCCATCCCGCCTCTCCCTTCCTTCTCCGGAGACGAGGCCAGTACTGGGACAACATCGGACCAGGACACACCAAAGATCTCTCTTAGATCAGGCGGTTCTGGAGGATGTCTCGCGCGGAGAGGTCGCTCCATAGCGCTCCAGAAGGATCCGAGCGTTCCGGAACTCTCTGGAGCGACGTGGTCTGGTCATAAGAAAACAGTATCCCGGCAAAGCAACCTAACAGCGATGTGTATCAGCATATCTGGAAGCATTACCCTTAAGATTCAGGTGAGAATCCAGTTGTAGAATCCTGCTACTGTTCTCGCAGTCGCAGTCGCATTCGCAATGACAGTCGCAGTGGCAACGGCCTTAGGATCCAATGGAATCCTAAGGATTCCTAGGGATTCCTAAGGCATCCTTAGGCATCCTTAGGAATCCATAGGAATCCTCAGGAAACCTTAGGAATCCTTAGGATTCCTGATTCCTAGGGATTCCTAAGGATTCCTGAGGAATCCTAAGGATTCGGAAGGATTCGCCAGCCTCGGCCTCAGCCTCAGCCTGGCTCAGCCTCAGCCTGTCTCAGCCTCAGCCTGCCTCAGCATCAGCCTCAGCCTCAGCGAGCCTCGGCTTGCCTCGGCCTCAGCCTCAGCCTGCCTCGGCCTCAGCCTCAGCCTCAGCCTGCATCAGCCTCAGCCTCAGCCTGCCTCAGCCTCAGCCTCAGCCTCAGCCTCAGCCTCAGCCTCAGCCTCAGCCTCAGCCTGCCTCAGCCTCAGCTTCAGCCTCAGCCTCAGCCTCAGCCTGCCTCAGCAGCCTGCCTCAGCCTCAGCCTCAGCCTCAGCCTCAGCCTGCCTCAGCCTCAGCCTCAGCCTGCTTCAGCCTCAGCCTCAGTCTGCCTTCAGCCTCGGCCTCAGCCTCAGCCTGCCTCAGCCTCAGCCTGCATCAGCCTCAGCCTCAGCCTCAGCCTGCCTCAGCATCAGCCTGCCTCAGCCTCAGCCTCAGCCTGCCTCAGCCTCAGCCTCAGCCTCAGCCTCAGCCTCAGCCTCAGCCTCAGCCTCTCAGCCTCAGCCTGCAGCCTCAGCCTCAGCCTCAGCCTGCCTCCTCAGCCTGCCTCAGCCTCAGCCTCAGCCTGCCTCAGCCTCAGCCTCAGCCTCAGCCTCAGCCTCAGCCTGCCTCAGCCTCAGCCTGCCTCAGCCTCAGCATCAGCCTCAGCCTCAGCCTTGCCTCGGCCTCAGCCTCAGCCTGCCTCGGCCTCGGCCTCAGCCTCAGCCTCAGCCTGCCTCAGCCTCAGCCTCAGCCTGCCTCAACCTCAGCCTGCCTCAGCCTTCAGCCTGCCTCAGTCGCAGCCTCAGCCTCAGCCACAGCCACAGCCTCAGCCTCAGCCTGCCTCGGCCTCAGTCTCAGCCTGCCTCAGCCTCAGCGTCAGCCTCTCAGCCTCAGCCTGCATCAGCCTCAGCCTCAGCCTGCCTCAGCCTCAGTCTCAGCCTGCCTCAGCCTCAGCCTCAGCCTGTCTCAGCCTCAGCCTCAGCCTGCCTCGGCCTCAGCCGACGTCAGCCTCAGCCTCAGCCTGCCTCAGCCTCAGCCTGCCTCAGCCTCAGCCTCAGCCTGCCTCGGCGTGCCTCAGCCTCAGCCTCAGCCTCAGCCTGCCTCGGCCTCAGCCTGCCTCGGCCTCAGCCTGCCTCGGCCTCAGCGTGCCTCAGCTCGGGCATTCCTAATATGGCACAGGACTTATGTTCTGGGAACACTAAGATCACAAAATGGCCCACAGTTGGCTCCGGGTAATCAACATAATTATGGTACAAGAGTGGTTTTCTGGGAACACGAAGAACACGAAGTGGCCTACAGTTGGCTCCGGGCATTCAAAACCTGGGAATTGTGTTCTGGGAACACGAAGAACACGAAGTGGCCTACAGTTGGCTCCGGGCATTCAAAATGTGGCCTGGGAATGGTGTTCTGGGAACTGGGAACACGAAGAACACGAAGTGGCCTACAGCTGGCTCCGGGCATTCAAAATGTGGCCTGGGAATGGTGTTCTGGGAACACGAAGAACACGAAGTGGCCTACAGATTTCTCCGGGCATTCAAAATGTGGCCTGGGAATGGTGTTCTGGGAACACGAAGAACACGAAATGGCCTACAGTTGGCTCAGGGCATTCAAAATGTGGCCTGGGAATGGTGTTCTGGCAAGGGATTCCGAAGGATTCCTAAGAATTCCTAAGGATTCCTGGGGCTGCACTTTTGTCAGGTTCCTTGTCCGGATCCCGCCCAGACCCCCCTGGGTCGTCAAGATGCTCTCTTTTGATCCCACTAGAAACCTATCAGCAAAATCTGTTTCGTAACAACTGCAGGATCATAAACCGTTGGAGGTCCGCGTAGACTTCTTTGATTGACGCTGGACCCCGCTCCCCGGCGCGCATCAAGGGAGGCACCAGAGGCGCCGCCAGGGGGGGGGGGGGGCAGCGCCGATCCGAGAACTCCGCGCGGACCTCTGACAACTGTTGTATTATGTCTTGCCATCGCTCGGACGTCCATCCCTCGTTAAGTTTTCGGCTTCGCGCGTTCTTTTGCTTCGCAAGATGATCCTAGATGCCCCTCGATGGCCGCCGCCGAGAGAAACACAGCACGCATCCGAGCGATGCCAAGATGTCGTCGAGCCTCCTCCAGGTACTGGGCCCGCCTGGCCTCCGTCCTCCCTTCGGGGAGGCGGAGGCGTGAGACTCGGCTTCGGGGGACTCGGGCTGGCCTCAGGAAAAGGAGGAGACCCAATATGAAATTTGACGCGAGACTCCGCTGGAAACGTCCCACGATAACTGGCCCGTCACGAAGCGTCGGCAAAGCCGAGTCCCGGCGAACTAAGTCTGACATTTGACGCGAGCCTCCGCTGCCAACGTCCCAAGAGAACTGGCCCGTCGCAGAGCGTCGGCAAGGCCGAGTCCCCGCGAGCTCGAACTGTTGGAAAGGGAGTCAGACCCCTCTCGGGTAGGCCAGGAGGAAAGCATAAGGGCTAGACTCCTGAGAAGCCAAAAGGTACTGATACCGCTACTTCTCAGACCTCTCCCAGGGCGCGTTCTGACCAGAATTTCGAGGCGCATCCAGCGGTGGCGACGAGGGCCTCCCAGGAGGCCCATGAAGGGGAAAGCGATGGAAGAGTAGCGGTATGGGTACCCTCTCCTCCTCCGACCCTCAGGGGGACCAGGAATGATGCACAGGGTCTAAATCACTCCTGCGGGCCGATCTTACGTTTCCCAGCATCCTGTAACAGGGGGTATGTCGAACCCTACTAGGCTTCTCGGGGGGCTTCCTGGGGGGCTATTTGGAGCCCGACCCTGGGATATACGACGATGAGGGGTCCATCCTCGATAGGAGTTCGTCCGAATAGCCCCCCTGGAGTGTATCCCATGGTCTCCCCCTTGCTCTGAGCGGCCAAGCTTTTCGGGCGGAACTCGGGGATTGGGTTGTTGATCTTATCGCACTTAGAGACCGCATCCCAAGAATTATATCGAGCACCCAGCAAAGTCTCGAAACAATGTCTGCACGACACTGGCGAGGTGCCGAACGAGTAACGCCCCCCAGGGCCCGGTGCTCGAAATTCCGGTTGGTGATCAAGGCTACAGTAGGTTGGAACATGATAAGGACTAGGGGAGAACAAATCGCCTCGGCGTCGTCGTCGTCGTCGTCGTCGTCGTCGTCGTCGTCGTCGTCGTGGTCGTTGCCTGCGATCCTGCCTTCGCAGGGCTGGGCTGCCCCATGCGGCGGCAGGAGGCGCAGCCCCGGGCGCGGCTGCGACGCGGAAGCGCAGGCCCCCGCGCGCACAGGGGGCCGCGCGGCGGGCGCGGCAGCTGGCGGCCTGGTCCAACAGCAGGACGGCCGAAGGCTTCCTCGCTCGCGCGCACGCGCGCGTCTTCTGCGCCCGCGCCGGAGACGCCGCCGTCGTTGCGGACGCCGTCTCCGCGGTCGCCATCAACGTGGGGGTCGCCACCACGGCTTTGTTGTCGTGGTCGGTCGGTCGGTCGGTCGGTCTTCGTCGGTAGTCTCCCTCCCCTGCGTCGTTCGTCTGTCGCTGTGTTCGCCGTCTTCCGTCATCGAGCATCCTGTTCCTCCCTCCTCCCTCAGCGCCATCCTCCTCCACCTCCTCTCCCGTGCATCATGACACTCCTTCTGTCCCGATGCCCATCACTGATAGGGCGGTCGCACACTGGAAGCCAACAGCTGGCCCAAGACACGGACCACTTCGTCAAGGGCAACACGGTAATTCTCAACCTCATGATGCTCGTCACTCTTCTTCCTCCCCTTCTCCTCTTCCCTCGATCGTTTCGCTTACTTTGACCAAGCCTACTTCAATATACTTCGATCATCGAACTTCGATCCCTCCCGCTGTCCCTCCCGTTCCCCTCTTCTCCATCCTCGCTCTCCGCCGTCCCAACTTTCTCCACCGCCCACCTATATCGTGCCCTCTGCCGTCCTGGATCTCCCACACTCCTTCCCCCCGTCTCTTCGCCCCCTCCTGCCTGCGCAGGATCGTGGATGCAGCATGCATTGACGAGAGAGTCGAAGAGAGAGAGAGAGAGAGAGAAAGACGAGACAGAGAGAGAGAGAGAGAAAGAGAGAGATTAAGAGAGAGAGAGAGAGAGGCAGGGAGAGAGCATACAACTTCGCAAGGCTTAGGACCTTCCCCTCCCGCACCTCCCCCACTTACCCCAGCCCCTCCCCGCCCCACGGGAGCGCGCAATCCAGGCATACTGGCCCTGCGGCTTGCCCATCGACGCGCCGGGCGGCGGGCGAAAGGCGCGCATGACGCCGCCGGTCTCGCAGCCGACCACGAACAGCCTGAAGACCCCAGGGCGGTCGACGTGGTGGTCGCTCGCTCGCTCGCTCCCGACAGACGGCCACATGCGAACCCTGCACCGCACCCCCCCACGATTTCCAGGGGGGGGGGTTCACTCAGCTCCCGAGCAAAGTGAACCCCACCACGCCCCTTACAAAATCATGGGGGGTCGCATGTGGCGTCCTACCTGAGGAGGGAGGGCCGTCGTCGTCGTTGTCGTGATCGGTGTCGTCGTTGTGGTCGTCGTCGTGACCGTCGTCGAATCGTTGTCATCACAGTCGAGGACCACGTGGTCGTCGTCGACCGGGGCGTCTAAATGGCCGTGGAAGAGAGGAGGGAGGAAGAGGAGGGCAGGCGTGCCCGGGGGGGGGGGAGTCTCAGGAGGCCTTTGGCCTTCTCAGAAGCTTTCCAAGCCTTCTCCGAAGCCATCGGGCTTCTCAGACTGCTTCTCAGAAGGCCCGAGGGCTTCTGAAAGGTTCCGCCGCCATCTGAGAAGCCCTGCCGCCTGTCGCTTCTCCCCTCGACGCGCCTCCGACCCGGGTCCTGGACCCCGGCCTAATCCTGGGACCGATTCGTTTCGTTTGACGGTCCCGGGGCCCGTGGAGGGCCCCCCTCCCGAAGAAGCGGCGCAGAGCAAATCCCGTTCGGCCCGCTCCCCTCAGGAAACGTTAGCTTCACGGCGACGCGATCGCGGCGCAGTGCTCGGTGGCGCGCTGCCCCGCGTGAGCAGCACCCTGCAGCACAGGAGAGACGTGCTTGGCCGACGCGTCGACCCCGCACGGTCGCCCTCGCACAAGACCGGCGGGCCCGCTCCCGTACGTTTCGCAGAGGACACCCGTGTCGACGGTGATCGGCGGCGCGCCCAGGGGGGGAAGAGGCAGCGTGGGCGGGACTTCTCAGCAGGCTCAGAAGGCCTGCGGCCGTCTGGAGGGCTGCCCGAGCCCTCTCCGAGGCCACAGACGGCTTCTCGTAAGGCTGGGGGGGGCTTCTGCGAAGCCCCGCGGCCTTCTGAGAAGGCCTGCCCCTCTCGCCTCCCCCCTACGCGCGCCGCTGAGGCGAGTGTCTAAGGGAAGCAGGCTCTGACACGCAGAGGTTGAACAAGCATGGCAGGGCATGGCCATCTTCATCCATCTCCTCCTGGTTGCCAGCGGGTACTGGCCGTGCTAGAGGGGCCGGGTGCCGAAAGGCCTGACGGAGAACGTGAGAGGAAAGGGAGGGATGATAATGGAGGAGGAGGGGAAAGAGAGCGGAAGAGATGGGAACAGCATACCCTCCATTCCATGCCTTGTCCCAGACCTCCAACAGAAGTGGCCAGAATCCAACCTGAATCTGCTCGGATGCCAGTCGAACTCCTGGCAGGCTCTGCGTACTATAGACACATCGTGTATTAAGGACGGGTGGTAAGAACGCAAGACCCTTGGAGGCCGACCAGTAAAAAACGACAAAGGACGGGCCGCAGATAATGACAAAAAGGTACCCTAGATTAAGGCGCGCGTCCTTACTAGGCGCCCGTCGCACACTCCCAAAGGGGGTCACCCCTTAGCTACCTTCCCCCCCCCCTTGGACCTCCCCTACCCGAAGCCCCCCCCCCTCCCCCTTACTTTTTGGTCCACCTCTCGGAAACTCCCCGTTCGCGCTCCGGAAGCTACCACCCCCCCCCTCCCCGCCTTTCCAAAGCGGGGGACGGGGAGTTAGCTACCCCCACCCTTTGAACCCTCCCTGCCTGAAGCACCCCCCACTCACCCGCCACGCCGAAAACCAAAGAGGCGCCGAAAACCAAACAGGCGCCGAAAACCAACGATGCGACGAAAACCAAAAGAGCGCCTCAAAACTGAAGGGGCGCCGGAAACCAAAAGGGCGTCGAAAAGCGCAGGGGTGCCGAAAACCATAGGGACGCCAAAAATCAATAGGGCGCCGACAACCAAACGGGCGCCGAAAACCAACGATGCGCCGAACACCAAAAGGGACGCCCACAACCGAAGGACGAGCACCGAAAACCGAAAGGGCGCCTAAAACCAAATGGGCGCCGACAACCAAAAGGGCGCCGAGAACTTAGAGGGCGCCGAAAACCACAGGGGCTTCGGAATCCAAGAGGGCGCCGAAAACCAACGATGCGCCGAAAACCAATGGGTGCGCAGAAAAAGCAAGCGGAAAATCCAAAGGGGCGCCGAAAACCAAAGGAGCGCCGAAAACCAAAGGGGCGCCGACAACCAACGCAGCGCCGAAAATCAAGGGAACGCCGAAAAACAAAGGGGCACCAAGGGCCAAAAGAAAACCCAAAACCAAAGAGGCGCCGAAATCCAATGAGACGCCGAAAACCACAAGTACGCCGAAAACCAACGGGGCGCCAAAAACCAAGGAAGAAAAGTAGCTTCGGACCCCCCCCCCCCTCCAGCCAGGGCCTTCCAGCTGGGAAAGCCGACAGCACCAGGGGAGGAGGTCGTATCTTCCGAAGCCTCCCCCCCACTTTTGGACAATGGAGCCCCGGCTTACCCCTGGCCCCGAAAAGGAGGCGAGGGGAGGGGGGAGCTTCCAATCCCCCCCCCCTTGGACCCCGCAGCTACCAGATCCGAACAAGAGAAGGGGGGGTAGCTTTGGAAGCCCCTCCCATTTGGTAGGGGGCCCGGAAAAGGGGGGGAGGGGGGGGGGAGCTTCCAAGCCCCCCCCTCCTATAGCCAGGGCCCCCAGCTAACCAATGCATATAAAAAGGGGAGGTAGCTTCGGAAGCCCACCCTCCCTTTTCCAAGGGAAGGGGGGGGGCAGCTTGAAGATGGGGCGCCCCTTTTAGTAAAGAATGTGCGACGGGCGTGCTCTTTCACACAAACGGTGGTGGTGAAGAAAGGTGCAATTTCCGTGCATCTTCGGGAGCCCTTCTTGGGCCCTCTTATGCTGCGCTCGTTCACTCTTGATTTATCGCCCCCCAAGTACGAAACTCGGAACAGGGCAAGCTGAGGCCACGACAGCTCATAATCTGTCCCTGGACCCCTCCAGAGGTCAAGCCCATCAGTGTTCCGAACTGCGACACAGCCATGGCGACGAGGACAACCCCCCCGAAGGCCACCTGCCTTGAGATCCGACGCGGTGAAGCTGCAACACCGCATGACAGATCACGACAATAATCCTCGACCCCAGCTTCCTGCGTCATTTTTCGAGCCGGATCGAGCTGTGATGGTCCTGGGCCCCGAAGCAGGCGAACCCCCCGCTATGAAGAAGACACCCGACCAACTACCGTTGTCTCCCCTCGCCCTCCTCAGAGAAACGCCCAGCCTGCACTCTCTGAGCTGCCCTTGACGGGGGGCATGGCGACCCGCATCCCCAACTTTGTGATGCCCTCGACAAGACAAACACTGCAGGCCCAACTCTAGGACACACGATGGAGGGGCGCACATCATCGATAGGGTGCGTCCACATAGCCCACCTTAAGGTGTATCCCCGACTTTCCCCTCTTCTCTGATTGACTTGATTGTTCGGGGGCAGCTGGTGGATCGGGGATCTACTGACCCGGGTCAGACAGATCAGGGCCACTCAGGCTTTGCAAGATCCTGCAGGATCCTCCAGGATCCTGCACCCAAGCCAGGGTCAGTGCACCCCTGGCTCTGCAGGATCCTGCAAGATCTGGCGCTCTGACTGACCCCCGTTTGCATTGACCCCCGTCTCAAGGCTCCCGAGTGGATATAGGGCGCGAGTTAATGGAGGGCCTAAAGGCGCCCTTCTGGGACCTAAAGGGCCCCTTTAGGGGCCCTTGAGGGCTCTTTTTCTGCAGCCCTCGCTAACCCTCTCCGTGTATCGCCCCTCCCCATCACGCGTCCTCCCAGGAGAAGGAGGGGGGGGGGGCCCTGTTCCGGGGCTGGGCGGCGGGGCGGCGGCGCTGCCAGGGGTCCAGCGGCGAGAAGCTCAGGGAGCAGCCTCCGCGGCGCGGGCCCGCGGGGGAACGAGACGGGCGGGAGGGGGCGGGGGCCAGGGCTGCCAAGAGAGGGTCCCGAGTTCAGGAGCAGTCGGACCTGGGCCAGAAAAACATTCCTCAAGAACATGAGACCCTCCGCCGGCCAAAACAAACAACCAAGAGTACACTCCCCAGGATGCAGAAGCACAACCAACAAACACGAAGAACACTCGGGTACCCTCCCCGAACCAACCTCGAACTTATACCTCGGTCCGACTGTACCCCAACCGAGCCCGAACACAACGGCAGGGGCCGCATCGTGAAAGGGCGCCCTAAGGGCACCCAGGGGCGCCATCAAGGCACCAGGGCAGGCGGCCAGCGAGGCCGGCCCGCCGCACACGGAAGACGCCCGAGACCACGCCCAGGCCAGACGCCAGGGGGCCGGAAGGCACAGCCTGGAGCCCAAAGGACCTCAGGAGGAAGGGGTTCCAGGGGCGCAGAAAGCCACAGCTGGGCCCAACACGCCAGGGGGCAGAAGGCGGGAGCCTGGAGCCCCGAAGGCGTCAAAGGAGGGGCGGCGCCAGGGCCACACGGTAGAGAGGGGGGGGCGAACCAGAGGGTGGGTACAGTGAGGGCTACCGCCCCGGTAGCAGGCCCGATCCACTTCCAACCAAGTCTACAGCACACTTCACTGAAGCGGAATAGGGTTGCCACTCTTAGGCTCGAAATCCAGGCTGAGCCTCTCTACAACAAAAAACAGATTTCGCACGGGTGGATTTCACGGCAGGGGGACTATGACAGGGCTCCTTGCGTTTCTTGAAATACTTTCCCACATGCAAGAAATAGTGACAACACACTTGACAGATCCCTGCAGCACCCGACCGTAACGCACGGTGCCCAGGACCCATTACAGAAAAGGGACAACTCGTGTGGAACAAAGTCCAATTCGACCGTCGTCGCTTTCTTGAAACACAGGCTGCAACGTACCATGCCGTCGTCAACTGCAAAGAATTCACGCGGCGTGATTGGCAATTGTGGCAACGTGATGCTGGCCTCGCCAGCGTCAGTGTGCAATCTGACAGTTCTGCTTGCAAGAAAACTAATAATTAATTGTGCCACTGCATCTTTGAATTTAGCACGATGGTGATCTTTCAGCACGTCTGCGACCCTGATGTCGGCCGGCCCACAATATGCGAACAGGTCTGCCAAACCACTACAAATCGCATGCGAAGCTCTCCCTCCCTGGCTAACGAATTTCATGATGTCTTTGCAGCTGGGCACCCGCTCAAACGGTGTCGGCTGTCAACAGAGGAGGGAGCAGGACGAGGAAGAGGCCAGGCAGAGGGGGTTGGGGGGGCGAGGAAAACGACAGGGGTGGGGGAGGAGGGAGGGAGAAGAAAGGCATGAGACTCGATAAGAGAACCTTCTCATTTAGAGTGCGATTTGGATGGGTCGGAAGATCGCGCCGCATCGCCGACTCATCGCCGACGCATCGGCGATGCATCGGTGCCATCGGCGTGGAGAAGATCGGGCTCCACACATCGAGCCGCATCGACGACGCATCGCTGATGCAATGCGCTCCTCCACCCCAATCTATCCGGACCTCACGAAGGAGACCAAAAAATACACGGTCGAGGGGGCTCCCAAGCTTCCAGGGGTTGTTGTCTCGTGAGCCGCTGCACCCCAAACCTCAGACGCATCGAAGCTGGGACTGGACCGCCGAGAAGAACATCTAGGCGTCCTCCCAGGTCCGAGCGTCTTGGAAGGCGCAAGCCGCTGCGAAGGCGTTGCAAGGTTGTGAAATGGCGTTTCAGCGGGGACCGGGGCCGCCAAAACTGGAGGATCAGGGGGAGCAAGGAGCAGAATATGGGAACGAAGATAGGAATGAGGAGGTTCGGGGGGGAATCGAAATTAATATAGTAAACCGTACCACAGATTACGCTTTAGGCGGGTAATCACAGACCATAACTGATCCATACAGCGAGTATGAGCAGGTAAATGAAACATCAGGGATGGGACGTGGGAGTGCGTCGTCGACGGATATGGGGAACTTCTTTTTCGTACCTCAGATGGGATAGCGTTTCGACTGCGAAGCGCTCGTATTTATACGCGCGCGACGCTGGAGTCCAAGAAGCGGCGGACACATGCGCGTCACCCGCACGTTTCTCTCCTCCGTTGACTATGCTGTGCCGAGGGACAGGCCGTGCGAATCTACATGACATTTGTAAATGTACTAGCAGCGGCAACGGCCGTACAGCGGGCAACTTCTCGATTCAGCCATGAGGTCGCCAACGGAAGTATGAAGGCGTGGAAAGACTTACGGGGTGCATGGCCAGCTGCCAAGCACCGAATTCCCGAAAAACAGAAACGAAACTGCCTTTGACCAGGCTAGGCTTCCAGGTGGCACCGAAACACCGAAAAGAGCAACATGTCCTTAACCAGGTAAACGTGAGCATGTGGCCATTCCATTCGGGCCTACACGCGTCAACCGAAGCCCTCCGTCGACCAGGCTCCGATGAGGCTGACTGGTTGACCCTGTGCGGTACATGCCGCTTTACATCCTTCTTGCAAAAGCCGATTACCCGCCTGTGCTTGTCATGCCAATTCACGAACAGTGCTGCTTGTGGTATGTCCATCGGACGTTGTATCAGGTGTATCATACCACGGCACCCTATGCAAGACACAACTTTCTATCACTTGACAAATCCAATTGGTGCGACCAAAACGGGTGCTCCCAATAAATTTCTTAAGGTCTCTACAAGACAAAAACGTGAAGACAGACTTTGCTTCAGTGGTACTGCCACGAGGCATCGACCACTGATTTCCAATGTTTGTTTGTGAGCTGTGTCGGAGCGTTTCGTTCTGTATTGTGTTCGAGCATGCGCTGCTGCTCGCATCTCAACTGAATAGCTGGAGCGCGCTGGTAGTCGATGCAACTTACACCGCGCAGCGCTACATTGACATTCTGTTCATCTAGAACATCTGTCCGCTCGGCGCGTGTCCACGCATTCGTAGGCTGGCGCCTCGGATGCCATGCTCATTGGATTCGTCGTCGGCATCGCCGTTGAAGCGACGGTCACCGGAACCGCCATGCATGTCCAACTCCCCCGTCGGAGTCATTGCCTTGGGTGTGTTGTCATGGGGCATTGCTGAACTTTCCGCGTTGCGGCGCTGGGTCGTCGAGCTTGCGCGCCAGTCGCTTCTTGGACGCGTTGTAGAGAGACCGCGCATGCCATCGACCATGCTTGACTGCTCAACGCGCGCGCCAACGCAAGCGTAACCTGATGCAGATATCTGAAGCACTTTCCGTCGCCCTTCCTCCCGCGTCTGCCCCTGTCAGCTCTGAGCGTTGCGTGGTCCATTCGTCTTGGTCAAGCTGGACGCGGCCCCCCTTTGCGCACCGCGCCGCGCGCTTTTTGGAACGCCGTTAGTCGTTGAGCTCGCGCGCGCCAAAGGTGCCATCTACACGACTGACGCACTGGTCGATGGTGACCTCGGCCCCGGTCACATTTATGTGATCTGCGTGCTCGGCTGCGAAAGAGTCGGTGCCCTTTTGGAACTCCGTCGTAAGAAGTCCGTTCGAGGCCCAAGCCTCGCGCAATCATTCAGGGGGCGCACGCGATGCTCGTTTATTTAGGCAGTGCGACGCCATGCGGCGCCGAGACCCGCCATGCGACGCGACGCCAAGCAGCGGTCTGAGTGCCGAAACTGGGCCAGATGGGCGCGCCAAGCGCACCGTGCGTCCATTCTCGCCAGCGGCTTCAGCTAACTCGCCCTAGGTCAGGCGCTCAAGCCATATGCAAACCCATGGATGCAAGGATTCATGACTTTTCGCGCGCGGACGCGCATGCGGGCAGTGTCTGACTAGACCGCCTAGCTGCGCTTGAACAAATTTCCACGTCGAATGCCTCGACGTCCCAGAATCCACGATGTACGCGGCGTAGCCCGATAGTGCGGTCCACGTCGCCCTCTTTGTTCTTCGCGAGTGTCCACGCGCGCGCATGCATCGATGTCTTGATGTTCGTAGCTATTCTGAGATACTGCATCCTAAAACAACCCATGTCGAACCAGATGATAAGTTCTGCGCGCAGAACTTTGGTGCATTTCGACGCGGTTTGCCCGTCTGCCAGCCCACGCGGGAAGGTCGTCTTCCTTGGCGACGACAGATCTCTTTGATGCGGCGGACAGGTGCACTCGTATCGCACATGAATGGTCACCGTTAAGTCACGAGTTTCCCGCTGTTGTCCCGCCAGCACGACCTTGGACACGTCTGCTGTAGAGCAGAGCCCATCATGCGGGCAATATTCGGCAGCATCGAGACCATAGGTCTCGCGGTGTCAATTGTCTGCCTGGGGGCAAGAGACGTCTCGGCGATGCCGAACTGCTGGTTGCCCTGTTTCTGCAATGTGCCTGGTTCGCCGCTGACCGTGCTCGCCGGCGCATTTTTTCGATCAAGTCACTGCTGGTGCAGGGTATAAAGATTCCAAAAGAGCGTCCTCCATGGAGCCCCTCCCCTTCTGCAGTTCCACGCGCGTCGGCCGTCGTCCGCGGCGGGACTGGCCTGTCGCTGCCACGCGCAAGCGCGCCCGCTCGATGGTGGCGCGCCCGCGGGGCCCTCGAACTTGGACAGATCCTCGTCGAAGCCGCCCATGGGCTGAAAGGACTTTGTGTTCAGAGCTGCGCTATCGGGCTCGTAGTCATGGCGCCTGAAATAACAGCGCGATCTCGATGTGCGATTGCGCAGGCATCCGCACGAGACGCCGCTGGTAGCCCGCGGCTGCTGTCTAGCGCACCCCCGCCGCATTCTCCATCGAGGAGTAGTTCCACATGAGAGATCGAAAGAAAAAGCGCGCTTCCGGCGCGGGCCTAGTCGCCGAGGCCACGCGAAGGTGCCCTGCGCAGCGGGCAAATAGCCGGGCGCCGCGGCGGGTTTCCGCGCGGGCAAGTGCGCGACGGAAGCCATCGCTGTTCCAACGGCCGTCGTGTCGGAGCCGATCTCGCGGGCGATGGGGGCTTCTACCGTAGGCGCGGGCACTGTGCCAAGGCGCCTCGGCCGTCGACCCCCGCCGCTGCCTGACCTCAGCCCGGGAAACTGCGCGCGGCCAGGCGTGGCCCATTCAAGCCTCCTCAGTCGCCCTGCGGGGTGGTAGGTCGGCGGCGCTCCGCGAGATCACGCGGCTGATAGTCGCGACGCCCAGCTAATGTCTTTTTGGAGAGCAAGACTCTGTCGGCCTCGGCCACTGCAGCGGCGTTGGCCTCGACGCTTACCTTCCTGATCTTCCGTTCGCGTTTATGACCGGACGTCATCACCCCTTGCCCGATGCGCATCGCCGGTAAATCTGGGGTCGTCGGCCACGCAGGACTTGATGCGTACATGCTCCGTCGTAGAACGTAGGACGTGCCAGCGTCGCAAACGAATGCGCACTCGCGCAGTCCCTGGGGAAAACAGAAGGGATGCTCAGCCTGTTGAGCTCACTCCTCCTCCATGGCGAGCAGCGCATGTCGCCGAATGCCGCTGCGCGCTGTGATGGGCGGCATGTTGGCCCCAGGCGCGGACGCGAAACTCCGCGCCTGTGGTGCATAGCATAGCTTTGGCGGCGCCTCTGCTCCCTGCGCCTGCGCCAATGGCGTAGCTTGCCCTCTGCCGTGACACGTTGCATCCAGCACAGGTGTTGGGTGTCCAGAGCAGTGCGCATCGCCTTGCGAGCTGCCCGTTGGCCAGCCGCCCATCGAACTCACTGGTCGATTATGTAAGAAGGATGAATTCCTTATATAATACCAAATCGCATTCGACCTCCCCGTTGAAGGTAACTGGGACTATGGTATGACCAGGTCTCTTCCAGGCTCGACACTCACGGCATGAATCGCACGCGCCCTCGGTCATTCTGATGCGCGCGGTGTCAAGCCCCACCTTTATCAGTATCAGACGCGTTTTCGGTTCTCAAGCATGGCGCCGGCGCAGGTGGAGTCCTCGGATATATGGGGCAACAGGCGCCGGGTTGAAGCTGCGTGTTGCGACGGCGCTTCGCCGCCCAGCTCGCGTCCACGCCGTCCAATGACCCGTTAGTCGCTAGTGATCGTCGGAGCTGCCAACGACGCCTTCCTGCGCGCCACCGCTGGCCCCAGTGGGCCCCGCGGTTCACGCGGCCACGCGGCAGCAACTGGCGCCTGCTTTTGGATCGTAGCCACCAGGGCTTCGACGCGCAACGAAGTGGCGCTCGCGGCTGCGCGCTTGGTTGCGCGGGTACTGCCGCTGGCGCAGCAGGCGCTGGAGCTGGCGCTGGCGCGAGCAGTGTGCCTGGGAAGCAGGTGTCAGGCATTTGACAATACATAATAAGTCGATATATCCCTGGAGTTAGATAGTGGCCCGTCTCTTCGCTTCCGAAAACATGTTATACACCTTGGCCAATTCCTCGTGGCGAGGTTCCGTATCGACGCAGCCGCGCTGTCGTGGGGTTGTGGTTTTCGGTTGTAGATGGGTGGATTCATTTGCGCTTCGCCCCGCGAGCGGCTCGCCCTCTTCTATGGGGCAGTTCCTCGGGGCGAAAGCTCTTGCTGCGTGGCCGAGAATGGCCGAGCATGTCGGTTCTTGGGGCCCGATGCTGGCGTGACATCTCGTCGGCGCACGTGCGCAGTGGCGATGGCGGCGAGGGTGAGTCCGCCTTTCTCGCGCGGGTCGTCCTTCTGGCCCGCGCCCTGGCTTCCTTCCTCGCCGGCCCACGGGCCGCGGGCGGGGTCTTTGTTGGGGCCACCGGCAATCTGGCCTGTAGCGATGAACCGCCGCTCCCCAGGGGCGCTGTCTGGTTGCCCCCTGCTCGGGGCCGAAAGTCTAGTTTGTCTGGCATCGCCACAGTCGTTGACAACGCGAAGGTCTCGTTGATGCGTCTTCGCGCGATGGTCTCAAGCGAGAGGTCCCCAGTGGAACTCGGTGGTCCAGATATGCTCGTCGGCGACGGGCACGCGCCGATCGCGGCCGCCCGCCTCGCCGTCGAAACCGACCCAGGGCCCGGGCGCTACGGCGCGGCAGGGCGGTTCGGACTCCGCGATGGGCGATCGAGGAGGCACCTTGGGCGGCGGTGCTGAAATTTCGCTCGGGTGTCCTCGCGACATGTTGCCCGATCGGCAGTGGTCTCCCGCGCCCCGGCGCGCGCGTTGCGTCTTTCGAACGGATCGGCGGTCGGGGGCCCCCTGGATCCCGACCGCGACGCAGCCCCCAACTGCGCGCCCAACCTGCGTCGAGCAGACGCCTCCGACCAGCCCTAAGCGACCGCGATCGTCGCGGGAGAAGGAAGGGCCCCTGCCTCCCCAGGCAGGGGCATCTGCCGGTGGCGGGGCCAGGCCCGAAAGAGGGCCCGTCGGCTTCGCATCGCGAAGGTAGCAGCAGGGGTCTGTCACCGCCCGACCGCTGCCAACTCGCCAGCAATAAGGCAGATGGCAGCAGGTGGTGGCTGAGAAGGAGATCCACCCTTTTTGCGCCCCGGCAGGAATTGCGCCCTCTTTTCCTCAGTCGCAAAGATCGCGCCCGCCCCCGACGCGCGGCCAGGCCCGACCTCGGCATCGCTGTCAGAATCGGCGCGAACGCGGCCGCGCACAAGGGCCCCGAGCCAATCCTGAAACGGCACGGGCCAAAATTCGCGCAGAACCGTCCAAGTCGTCCGCGCGCCCTTGGGCGGCCAGCGCAGCATCGGCGAACCTGGCCATCCGGCAGTGCGCGGCGCGACGTGCGTTTCTGAAAACCACGTGGAAATTCGACGCGGTTTATATCGCCATCTTATTGGGCGCCCGAGTTATCCGGGATAACTCGGGCCCGGGGCAACTCGGGTTTGGATTCCCGAAAAAGGAGCCCGAGTTATCCCTGACCCGAGTTACCCCTGATGATTCGGGGCTCTTGGACGCCCGATTTATCCGGGGTAACTCGGGCCCGGGGTAACTCGGGTTTGGATTCCCGAAAAACGAACCCGTGTTATCCCTGACCCGAGTTACCTCTGATGATTCGGGGCTCTGATCTTAGTGAGTGTTCTGAAGCCAAACGACGGCATCATGTCCCTTGCCTTTCCATCTCGCGCGCTGTCTGGCAAGGGCGATTGCTATCATAATGTTTGCGCATCATTCGCTTGCCGTGGCGCTTCGTTGGATGGCGCGCACTTCCCATTGCCTCCCCCATTGGCGCGCCCAAGACCCCGGCCTTTCCCGCCGGGGAACAATTGCTCAAAGTCGTGATCAGCACTAGGTAGGGCCATTCCACGTCCGCGCAAACTGCGAGCGCGCGCGCCGCCTTTGCCGATCCCTTTAACCGTCCGATGGGCTGCCCGTCGTGCGTCTTGACTACTGCATTTGTTTGTTTCATGCGTCGCCTCCAGCGGCGGTCAGCCTGACGGCAGCCTAAATATAGGCACTGTGCTGCCTGACCGTCGCCAGCAGGACAACCTGACCTGCCGATCCCAGCAGGGCCCGTGGATGAGATGACGTGCGCTTCGGTCCCTGCGTCGAAGGGCGAGTCTGGGCATTGACCTGACGAGCCCGAAAAAGGGTAGTCGCAGCTGGCGTGAGCTGCGGAGCTGCTGCCGCAGCTGCAGCGGGCCCTTGGCTCCAGTGGCTGTCGCAGGGGACGCTCGCATGTACTCTGTCAATTACATGGCCCGAAAGTGCGGTGGAGTTGTGCAGCTCAAATATTGCCAGGCGTGGCCACAAGCGCGTTGCCCGCGTCCGCGTGGAAAGTACCAGCGCCATATCCTCGAAGCCTCGGCCATTGGAGACCCCGCCGATGTTTCCAGGAGCGCAGCCAAGTGTCCGTAACTGCGCATGAACCCCAACAGTTGGTCGTATTGTTGTTGGATTCGGGGTACATGGTGTTTAGGGGGTCATGGTAGCTGTGAGCTCGGGAAGTGCCTACCCCAAGGCTCAAAACAACAAAAGCGTCAGAATCTGGATGTTCGGGATGTTGGCTCCAGCCGAATCCGTTCCCATTCTGGCTATTTCGAGAGGGGCCCATACCACATCGATGCGTTCACCTCGATCGACGATGAAGTCGGCGAGGGATGTCCCTGATGACGCTGCCTCTCGTCCTCGAGATTTTCGAAGTTGTGCTGGGGAGCTGCCGTTGGTGATTCAGGTCGGCACTCGCATAACCAGGTTCCTAGCTAGGTCGCCGAAGCTGCGCTGCAAGGCAGCTGGCTGTAGTAGAGTCATAACCATACTTGTCACGCTGAGCCATGCGTGTGCTTCGCGAGCGAATTCGAGGAAGGGTGTCTGCCAGCAGGGTCCCAGTGATGGTCCCTGGTGCGCGAATCTTTTCTCTTCGTTGCATGCATCCTACTGCTCGGCCAAGACGTACCCTGATAGCCCCGAGAATAATAACATTAACGTAACGGAGGGCATGGTCAGGTTAGTGTTGTAGGTGCCGTGGTCGTCGTGGTTGCGGGCTGACGTTGCCGTCAGCTTCCGCATGAGTGTCGGGTTCATTTGCGCCTGGCCGCGCTGTGGTAATTTGCCACTCGAGGTGATGGGACAAAATAGACTACAACTCGCTGGCTGATTCTGGGTGGGAACGTAGTGGCTTAGAACCGTGGTTTGCACGTGCAGGCCGACGTGGTCGTCGGTCGGTGCGATGTTCCATATAGGTCCGTTGGAAGGAAGCCGGCGCAGTAGGATATACCACCATAGAAAGAATCCACCATTCTGTGCCGTGGAATGCGCGTATCAAAATCAGAGCCAGCCGCATGAAGATGAGACCAGTTACGCGGAGGGAGGACGGTCGGCGGACGGAAGGGAGCCAGGAGGAAGAGGGGGGGGCAAGTAGGACAACTGGTGGTGCCTGGATTCAAGGTGATTAGAATAAAACGCTGAAGTTATCCTCCCCCGAACATGCGAGGTATGGATTCTTTCGATACGCGATCCCCGAACTCCCGACCATTTCCCCAAGACCGATTTTTCACCCCGCGATTCGATGTTTGCGGTCCTGGTCCTGGTGCCCGGCGAGGGCCCCTGGAGGCCGAAAATGGTGGCCGAAAACCGTGCACAGTGTGTTTTCTTTACGACGCGGGCATGTCTGGGTTCTGCTCCTCCTGCTCCTGTTCCTCCTCCTGCTCCTCCTCCTCCTCCTCCTCCTCCTGCTCCTCCTGCTCCTCCTCCTCCTCCTCCTCCACATCATCATCCCCATTCTCACCTGGCACAGGGGGGGGAAACATCGATCTGGGATCGGTGACGCATCGCCGATGAATCGGCGAGCGACCCCAAAGGCGAAACCGCCCGTTCCCCCGGCGGGGTGGGCTATCGGGCCCCTATCGACGATCGATGGGCGATTTGGAGTCGATGCATCCGCCCCTGAGCCAAAGCCCCCGCAACGTTGCCCCCTGACGCCAGAACTTGGCGCTCAGGCGGCCGTCGAGGCGCAGCTGCTGGATGGCACCCCGAGGCTGGAAAACCGCCGAGAGCCGACGAGAACGTTACAACAAACCTTCAAACTCACAACTCCGCCCCCCCCCCTTGAGAATATCTCGGCGGCGAGCCCGGGGGGAAAAGTGAGAGGGGGCGGGCCTTCTCTGAAGGCTCGGAAGCCCCGCAGCCTTCTGAACAGTTTTCCAAGCGTTCCCCGAAGACACAGGAAACTTCTCAGAAGGCCGTCGGGCCTCTTAGAAGCCTCACCACCTTCTGAGATGGTTTCCTCCTTCTTAATTCCGCCCCCCCGCTCGCCACCGACTCTTCCCCCTATCCGTCGGTCGTCGGTTGGAAGAAGTGGGTAGAAACATGAAGTAGGCAAACGTTGAAGGTAGATCGGGCTTCCGTCCGCCCCGTGAATAGGAGGAGGAAGAGGGAAAACCACTCGACTATTGAAGTAGGGAGGCGGCGAAAACAGACTGGGATCTGGTAATCCAGCAATTCCTGCTTTCAGCGGACGATGAATGGGAGGGAGATGCGTGCACCTTTCGTGCCCCTTACAGTCCCCAGGGGGCCCCTTTGGGGCACCTAAGGTGCACCTTCCTTCCCCCCCCAGGAGGTATCGCACCCCCACCCTATTACGCCACGCCCGATTGCGCTGTGCGCCGATGCCGGAGACTCTGGGTCTTGCCTGCTGGCCCCCTGAGGATGAAGGCGACCCAAATGTTACGAGGAAGATTCTGGAAGCCTCGCGCGGCAACTTCAGGCCCAAACTACGTCGGATCCACGTCAGATTCACGTCGGGTTGACGTCGGATTGCGTCGGATTTGCGCCGGAACATCGCCGCGCGAAAGTACAGTGGAGGCCAGTCCACAAGAACGCCTCCACAAGAAACCCAGCTCTGAGACGCCAGGGCGTTCATTTATTTTTGGTGTGGGCACGTCAGGCTTTCCATCGCAAAACCATCGAAACCCAAGAAGCCCAGGGTACCCTGGAGGCAAGCACGGTGTTTCTTGGTATGGGTCTCCACTGTAGTCCAATATCTGACGGGGCGGACGTGCACACAAGATAATACAACTATTGCGCGCCGCGCGAGGCTCCCATGATGCTCCTCATAGTAAGTGGAAGACCTCGAGAATCGCACATCAGCTGCTCTGGATAGAGTCGGGATGAGGATGGGGAGTGAAGGTGACTGAAATAGATAATATTTTGCTAAAAAAAAGAGAGAGTAGAACTGAACGGAACGGGACGATCGCGATCCTCAGCATTGGTTCTGACTGGCGGCGTTAACGAGTAAAGACGTGATACGTAGACATATCTTCACATTGCCAAGTAGGGCAACGACTTACGATCTGGCTGGGGGGAGACCTGGCCCAAAGCAGGACGGTCAAAGAGAGAGGGATAGATATCAAACAAACAATAAAGAGAGAGAGAGAGAGAGAAGGCGAGAGAAGAGACATATTGAGGAGAAGGAAGAGGAGGAAGTATTGGAGGAGAAGGCAGGGGGAGGACGTTTTGGAGGGAAGGCAGAAGAGGAGGAAGTAGGGGAGGAGAAGGCAGGGCATTGGAGGAGAAGGCAGGGAAGTATTGGAGGAGAAGCCGCAGTTGGGGAAGCTGTGCTCCTTCCCCCCGCCCCGAGGGGGGAACCCATCGCATCGGCGATATCCCGAGAGGGGTGTCGAAGCCGACGGCTCCCCCAGGGAGGAAAGCCAACGAGATCCCTCAGTTGTGCCGTCTGGAGGGGCCGGCGATCAGCAGCAGCAGCAGCACGAGAGGGAAACCAGCTGGCCCGTTTGTCCGCTGCGTGCCCGCGTTCCGAGCGCCAGCCGCCACGAGTGCATGGAATGCAGTCCCCCCTCCCCCTCCCGCCCTGCTGCCGCCCCTCCTGCAGATGCTCCTTCGACAGCGACAACGAAGACAGCGACGACGACCTTTCCCTGCTCCGGCTACGACGACGACGAGCGCGTGTTCGTCTTCGTCGCGCTCCTTCTCCTCCTCCTCCTCCTCCTCCTCCTCCTGCCAACCCGTCCCCCGCGACCTCTCCTACTCACCTTCATGTCCTTCTCTCCTCCTCCTCCTCCTCCTCCTCCTCCTCCTCCTCCTCCTCTCCTCTCCGTACCTTTCCCCCCCCCGTCCCCCTCGCCTATCATCAGCTTCCTCTTCCTCCTGCTCACCTACTCCTCCACCGTCCTTCTCCTCCCAATGAGGCTTTCATGGTTTCGGAGAGCAGCGCAGGGCAGAAGCCTCCAAGCTGGAGAGGAGAGCAAGCAATACGAGGACACGACTCAGGAGATCTCATATTGCAGCAGTCCCAACTTATCGGCGGCATGAACCGATAGAACGTACGCCCACGCACGGTGCTGCAGCTCATGCTGCTGCAACTGCTCATCCACCTCTACCTCCACCTTCTGTCCCAGCAGTGCCAGCTCGGGTAACTAGTGGCGGTTCCTATTCTGCACCCGTCTGAAATTCTGAATTCGGATCTCAATGTGGCCCTGCGGAGACCCCTGCCCGCCTGCCCTTCCCAAACCTCCTCATCCCCTTCCTCTTGCTCCTCACCCCGCCACCTACTCCTCATCATCCTCCGTCCCACACCCACTCCCTCCCCTGGCTTTCGAGCCATGTTTAAGTCGAGCCTCTGACGGCCATTCGGGACAATTCTGGCATCCCCGGAACCCTGTCGACGAGGTGCAGCTGATGGAAACCACCCGGTGTTGCGGGAAATATCGTCAACACATGAAAGTGTTTGAACAGATAACCCGCGCTCCTCTTCCTCCTCCTCCTCCTCCTCCTCCTCCTCCTCCTCCTCCTCCTCCTCCTCCTGCTCCTCCTACTCCTCCTCCTACTCCTCCTGCTCATTCGACTGTCCCCTTCTCCCCCCTCCCGTCAGCGTCGCCCTCCTCTCTGGGGCAACGTCAGGGGGCGACCAGCTCAGGGGGGGAAACATCGAAATAATATCGGCGGTACATCGCCGACAGAATCGGCGATAACCCCCCGATGGCGAAACCTCTCCCAGGCGGGGCGGGCGATTGGGAACCGATGCGTCCCCCCTTGAGACTATCCCCCCCCCCCCCCTGTCGATGCCCTCGGCCCATGGCACAGGTCTCCGGCGGCCGTTCGGGACGATTTCGGCACCCCCGGAAACCCCTCGACGTGTCGCATCTGATGGAAACCACCTTGGGTTGCGGAAATTTCCAGAAACACGCGAAACCTTTCGAGCACCCCCCCATAATCCCGAAGAGTTTCAAACACGAAGAAAAAAAAACGACGCGAACATGCTGCATCTGTTTCCCGTCCCGTGTTCATTGTCTCTTTGTTGTCTCAGGTGCTGCTTCACCAACCCATACGTGTGTGCGCCTTCGTTTAGGGCTTGATCGCGAGCCTAAGCCAGTGAACAACACCCTCCTCCACCTCCTCCTGTCTCCTCCCTCCTCGCCCTTCTCCTGCCCTCACGCCGTTTGCGTCGCCATTCCCCATCCCAAGACAATCGACGATCCGAATTTGCCAATGCACGGCCCCAGACGCCCCGACCACTTCCTGGGGGGCAAGGGTCGCCCGGGATTTCGGTTTCTGAAAACCGAGATAGGTCTTTAGACCCCCCCAATTCTGGAAGCATGATTATCCATTCGACGCTCATCTTGACGGACTGGGGTCCCAACAATAATGGAAAGCAGTCATTTCTCCGCGGCTGCCGCCTCGCAACAACGACGGAGGAGGAGGAAGAAAAGGAGAGGAAAGAGGAGTTTAAACCCGCGTGCCCAGGCGTGCGCATGGGTGCCAAAGGTCTCGGCACCCAGGCCAGGCTCGCTCCGCGCTCGCCCGTGGCTGGGTGGGCCCTCGGCCTCAGAACGCACCCTCTTTACCTCGCCCGTCGCGGCAGACTCCCCGAGTCGCAGCTCCCATCGGGCGGCGGCAGACATGTGGTCAGCGCTGCCCGCCGCGAGCTCAGAGCTCGAGGAGTAGCCTGATGGATGGCCGCTGCCGCTCCTCCCTCCAGGGACCGCTCGTGCTGCGGCTCCCCAGGCCCGTGGGAGTGCTCGGGCGTCTCGTTGCGCGCCTCCGCAGGGCGGCTGGCTGCCATGGGCTCTGGGCCCCCGCTCGGCTTCCAGGCTGGCGCCCTGCGCGCTGCGCTGGCGTTCTGCTCGCCTGCCTCTGGCGTGCGCCGCGGTGGCCAAACCCCATCGCCGCGCTGCACGGGGGCCGCTGCGGCCTAACCCCTCGCCGCGCTGGGGTACTCCGTGGCCTAACCCCTCGCCGCGCTGAGGCCCACTGCGATCTAACCCCTCGCCGCGCAGGGGCACTCCGTGGCCTAACCCCTCGCCGCGCAAGGGGCCGCTGCGGTCTAGCCCCTCGCCGCGCTGGGGTCTGCGGTGGCCTGACCCCTCGCGGCGCTGGGGACCGCTGCGGCCTAACCCCTCGCCGCGCTGGGTTCTTGGTGGCCAAACCCCTCGCCGCGCTGGGGCCCACTGCGGTCTAACCCCATCGCCGCGCCGGGGTACTCCGCGGCCTAACCCCTCGCCGCGCCGGGGTTCTTGGTGGCCTAACCCTTCGCCGCGCTGGGGCCCACTGCGGTCTAACCGCTCGCCGCGCCGGGGTGCTCCGCGGCCTAGCACCCCGCCGCGCATGGGACCGCTGCGGCTTAGCCCCTCGCCGCGCTGGGGCGCGGCGCGGCCTGGCCCCTCGCCGCGTTGGGGACTGCTGCGGCCTAACCCCATGCCGCGCTGGGAGGCGCCCTCCTGCTCGTTCTGGTGGTGCCCGACGCTGTATTCCTCAACTTCGAACTGCTGGTGGTGCTCGACGCAGTCCTCCTTATCTTCGAAGGGTTCGTGAACTTCGATGCCCATGGTGCTGCGTCCTACCGGCGGGGGAAGGGCACCCCTCTGCACCCCTTCTGCACAGCTGCTCGGGCTGCTGTGGGGCTGGCCCGCGTCGTGGTCGTCTCGGAGCGGCGCCCCTTCCCAGGACCCTTTCGGTCATCTTCCTGCGCGGCTCTGCCTCGCGCGGGTCATGCAGCTGGATGTGCATGCGTGCTGCTCCGCTGTTGAGCCAGGCCTGGCGGCAGATCTCCTCCGCCACTCTGCGCTGGCTGCGCAGGCGGCTTGGGCCTGGGATGGCACTGAAAAGCCGCTGGTAGTTGCCCGTCTGCAGCGCCTTGAGCAACTTGGGAGCGCATGCCGCCTGCCATGACTGTCAGCCCTGCTCGCCTGCCCGTTGGAACCAGCATCCCGCCAGAGACTGCATAAGCTGTTCCAGTCGGTTCCTTCCGAGCCAGGCCATCTCTAGCCCTGGGTCCTGGTCGTCGCCACCTCGGTGCTGGCGGAGCCTCGGGTGCTGCATGCCTGCTTCTTTTGGCCTCCTGCGCGCGTTTCATCAGGTCTGGCCCTGACGGCTTGGTGAACTGCGCCGCCCACTGCGCCGCCGCCCTCATCTGGACCATGGACGTGGCGTCGTTGTGCTGATCGGGCCCTGGGAATGTGTCCATTGCCTGATCGCTGCCCTCGCCCTCCAACTCTGGCACTTCGCTGCCTGGGAGAGAGGAGTGGTCAAGGTTCTCAAGTGTCCAAGCTCGGTGCCCTTCCGTCGTGCTGGGGAGGGGCCTGCGCTCGCTGCTGGGGCCGCCGTCGGCCAGGATGCTGTTCCTCCTGTTCAGGAAGGCCTCCATGTGCACCCTGACCGCCTGCTGCCTAGTGCCATGCGGGAGGGGGGGCATGTGCGTCATGAGCCTCCTGCGCGCCCTGTGGGTAATCCTCCAGATGTCCTCGCAGAAGTCCTTGAACTGCTGGAGTTCTTGTGGCGTGACTGCTCTCGTCTGCTCTTAGATGTCCGTCCTGCCGCCAACGTTGGTGACCGCTAGGAGGCAGGGTACACAATGTTCCATCCGCCGTCCATGTCGCCCCACACTTCTTGGTCGACCATGTTCATCCACTGCTCCGCATGCCCTTCCATGTGGTCCACTAGCCTCCAGCTGGCCAGGAGCACCGACTGTGGGTGCCTTGGGGGCTGCTGAGGCGCTGACTGGGGCGCCCCTGCGTCCGCGCTGTCGTCGTCCAGGCCGATGACCTCTGAGCTGCTCGCCCCAAGCCTGAAAGCAACTGTGTGGGGTGCCGCTTGTGCTGCTGCCTCTGCCTCCTCTTCCTCGTATTTGGCTCCTCGCTTCGGCGGCCGCCCCTTCTGCATGTCGGCGAAGGTCCTCCGACCTGCTGCTGTCGGCGGTTGGCATGGCTTTGCCAACTTGCGCGCTACCCCTGCCACGATTCTGCCATTGTGGTTCCCGAGGTAGCCGGTGGCCCCACATTTGTCACACCACAGCCCGCCTTGTGCGCGTTGCGTCTTGCGCGTGCCGTGGACAACCTGCGTGCAGATCGGCACTGTTTTGAAATCGAGCCTTATGTTTCCGTGCTGGCCCATGTGGCTGCTCCCGCGACCGTGGCACTCACCTGTTTCAGCGAGCCAAACACGTACGTTTTGCCCCCTGGCTGGTCCACTGCGGCAGGTGGCACACCACCACCTCGGATGCAACTTGCGTAGATCATGGCCAAGTTGAGCTGTCTTCTCTCGGGCTGCCAGTGGCCTCTTGCGCTTTGCCTTCGGCCGTAGGTTCCAATGCGTTGGGGCCCTCCACTGTCACCGCCACACGGATGCCTAGCAACCTGTCCTGGACTGCCGCCGCGATATGGTCTCTGATCTGTTGCTGCGCGATGATGGCTGGATCCAGCGCTCCGTGCTCTGCCCCCCAACCAGCGTACTTGTCTGCCATCTCGTTGCCGATCACCCACCAGGTCGGCCCAGCCCGCCTCTCCAGCTCGGTCGGATGCTCGATCATGTGGCTGGGAATATGGTGGCCCATGATCGTGTCTGTGCTGCTCTGCAACTGCTGTTTGGTCACGAGCCAGAAGTCGAAGTTCGTGTTCCTGTAGTCGAGGTCCTCCGGATCTTGGGTCTGCTTCAGCGCATCGAGGGCATACTTGCAGTCACTGACGATGTTAGGCCATTTGGCCGTGGCCGCCGTGGTGTACCCAATGGCCTTGCTCATGGCTGTGGGCTCTGCCCTGGGCACAGTGTGCGGCGCCCTGATGGTGCCATGCCAAGCTGCGAACTCTTGCGGCAGGCCGTTCTCGTCGTACCTGAATGCCACAACTGCCCGGCCGCAACGCCGAAGCCTGGGATCCTTTGCAATCGTGGTAGCTTCGCCAGAGCCACCCGTGAATACGTAGTCCGCTCGGACCTTGTGTCCTGACTGGGCTGCTGCCTGGGCCTCCTCGCTGGTGCAGAAGATTTGAGCCGCCTTCGCCGCGTCCTCGTCGGGGCCGCCCTTGGCTGCCCAGGCTGCTGGTGGAATGCCGCGAGTCCAGAAGTGCACTGACGAACCAACAACACACACCCATACCCATGAGGGGGCCGAGAGGGCAGAGGGCGCGCGTTGTCCGATGGGGGCCCCCGCTCGAATGGGCGCGTTCCCCAGGGCCCGACAAACCGCACCCATGCCCATAGCCAGCCCTCCTCTCAACGACGCCCTTATGGGCATGGGTGTGTTGCTCGTTCGTCATGCACATCCTGCGGTTGGTCGGGCGCGTCCTTCGCTTTTCTTGACCAGGTCCATGTCATTGCTGTGGCCGATCACATCATTGGCTGGGCAGGCGTGGAATCGGTGTTCTTCGGTCTCCACCGCCTCGCCACAGCTTGCACACATGTCTTCCTCCGTTTGGTTGAGCTTCGCGGCCCTTCGCCTTTCCCTGGTCCAGATGCCTGCCACTGCGATGGTTTCCAGCATCGCCGCCTCTGCGTGCTGCCCTTTGCGCCGCATCCGCCTCAGGTGCCGCTGCAGCTGGTAGAGGTCGCCGCCTGCTGCAGTCCTGCTCCATGTCGGTGTTTAGCTGTTTGCTGCCAAACATGTTGCTGCGCGCTTTGCTGGATCTCCTGTCGCAGTGCTCCAAAATTAGCGATGCCACCTGGTCTGTATGCCCGCTTGTCTCCTGCCGGGCTGCTCCAGCTGTCAAGCCGCCTGGGGGCCCATCTAAGTCCCAGGAGTTGCACTATGACGCCTGCCATGGGGCCCTGTACCTGGCACCACCTTCTGTTGGGTTCCACGGCCTGGAGCTCGGCGCACAGACTGTGCCATCCCCGCTGGCACATCTTGAGCTCAGTTGGGTGGTCCGCGATCGTGAACCAGAACTGCTTGACCTTGTCCACGATGGCTCTGGTGACGGCTTCCTGCGTGCCTCTCTGGACCAGGGGGGTGGTGGACGTGCGGCGCCTTGCCTTGTGCCATCCTGTGAGGAGCGCGGCCTCTGTGGCCCTGACCTTGGTCACCTCAGTGGGCGTGACGCCGTGCGCGGGTAGGTCCCAGGCCTGCTGGCAGTAGGCCCCTGCCGCGTAGACCTTGGCCGCCCCTTTGGCATCGGTCTTGGCAAGGTCCTTGAGCCTGGCGATGCGCTGCTGTGCCTTCGCCTGTCTGGCTGCGTGGGTCGGTCGCCTGAGTTGTTTGCCCAGGCCCGCGCCCTCCCCGAGGTCGCGGACCACTCCTTTCTGCTTGTTCGGGGTCCCCAGGCTGTCCAGGATGCTGGCGATCTCTGCCTGTAGGTCCTGGTCCGAGGCCACGACCGCCGTCTTGTTGGAGATCGGGATGGAGAGCCTCGCGAAGCCCTGGTGCATCAGGGTGGCCACGTACTTGACCTGGGCCAGAACTTGTTTCCTCGCTCCCTCTCTGTGCAGGGCCAGGTCGTCCAGGCACGGCTGGACGACCACCAGAACGTGGTGCCCGTGCGCTGCATCGAGAATGCTGGCTCGAAGGTGTCCGACAAAAGGCTGTGGGCCATGGTGGCTCTGGGCGCGAGGTGCACCTGGACGGTCATGGCCAGCGGCAGCAAGGGGTTGTCCAGTTCGCAGGCTGTCTTGGTCAGCTGGTCGAAGCCTATGTTGTCATAGAAGATGGCTGCATCGTAGAAGATTCCCGCAGCGTGGAAGCCCATCTGCACTGCCGCCTCTGCCCTCATTAGTCTGCGCATCGCAACTCGGAGCGCCGAGGAGCCTGCCACGGCCGTGCCCCAGAAGCCTACCGCCGCCGTGCTCCAAGTGGCGATGATCGGTCTTCTGGCCGCGTTCCAGATGCGGTAGGGCATGGGCATGAGCCCGATGGGGCGCTCGCCTCCGATGCCTGGCTTCTTGCCCAGGACGAGGTGGGACTGCCGTGGCCACGCCGCCCTCGCCTCGCAGCTGCGCAGGCACTGCGCAAACTCTGTGAGCCCCTGCTCGCCCATGGCCTTGAGCTCTGGGGCCCTCCACCAATCAGCTCCTTGTCCAGCGTTGCGCTTGAATTGCTGGATTATGGAGCCGGCGATGTTATTGCTGAGGGGCTCCAGGGGGCCTTCCTGGGCAAGGGCTGCACTCCGCAGTTGGCTCAGGGCTGCCTTCATCTGGGCTGCCTTCGGGGCGTCCCTTGTCCACTTTCGCTGCCATGCTACCTTGCGTAAGTCCACCAACTGCTGCGGGTGCGCGGCCACCTGGCCCTCGTGCTCCAGGATGTCCTCTATGTGGCTGCGCTCCGCTGCCTTGGTACAAGCGTGGGCCATCTTCGCGCTGCCTGCCGTCGCATCGTGCACCCGGTGGATGTACGCCTTCTTCGCCGCCTTGGTGAGGAGCTTGGCTGCGCTCTTAACTTCGTCGGTGACCTTGCCACTAGCACCTGGGTCCACCAGCGCGCCTTCTGCTATGGAGCTGAGTGCTGCCAAGAGGAACCGGCGTTGCTCCTTTGCCGCGCCTTCTTCTTTGAACCTGCCGCGGTCTGGTTGCTGGCGCTGCAGTGCCAGCTGTCGTCTTGTATTGACCTGCTGCAGCGTCTGGTGGCCACGCTGAACGCGAGCCTGCTGCGCTTGTCGGCTACTCGGGCCACTGCCTGCTCCTGGTGCTGTTTCACGTTGCGGACGCGCTGCATCTTCTGGCGCTGCGTCCGCGCGTCGGCTTGCTCCGTGCCCTGGTGCTCCGCCTCCGAGCGCCTCTCTCATCATCTCTCGCAGCGATGCTAACTCTCGGCAGCGCATCATCTCCAGGTCGCACCTCCCCATCGGCTCCTGCTCCGCTAGGCCTCTGATGAAGGTTTGGCGGCGCCGGGCTGCACGTCGCCGCGCACGCTCGCAGGGGCCCCTGAAGATTTCGGCGAGGCTGGTCCGTGGATGCCAGCGCCTGAGGAGCTGCACCAGGTCGGTGTTACCTCCGTTGCCGAGGAAGACCTCCAGGAAAAAGCACGCGACACTGCATCCAGTGTCGTCTGTCGGAGGGTGTACTAGGCCATCCATCCACGTGGCGGCCCATCTCTGAAGGTCAACTCTCATTTCCACCTAGCGATCTCGCCCCCTACGTTGTGGATGGTCGCCCCGGAGGTCAGGCGGAGGTAGACCCATGCCGCGCGGCTCCTCTGCCGCCTCGCCTGGCTCAAACATGTTCTACTCATTGTGCTCGGTGGCAGTGCGCATGCGAGCTGCGTTCTGACTTCCCAGATGGTCGGTACCCTCTGCTCCCAGATGGTCGGTGCCATCTGGGGCAGTCGCCCCAGATCCAGCTGCATGACGACGAACGACGCCGCCGTGGCCTAACCTCGCCACGCTGGGGGCTGCCGCGGTCTAACGCCTCACCGCGCTGGGGCCTGCTGTGGCCTAACCCCTCGCCGCGCTGGGGTTCGCTGTGGCCTGACCCATCGCCGCGCTGGGGTTCGCGGTGGCCTAACCCCTCGCCACGCTGGGGGCTGCTGCGGCCTAACCCCTCGCCGCGCTGGGGGGCGGCCTCCTGCTCGTTCTGGCGGTGCCCGATGCTGTGCTCCTCAACTTCGAAAGGGTCGTGGTCGTCGATGCCCACGGTGCTGCGTCCTAATGGCGGGGGAAGGACACCCCTCTGCATCCCTTCTGCGCAGCTGCCTGGGCTGCATCCTCCCGGGCCCTCCGATGGGCTCACGGCTGGCGAGGGAACCCCGTCATCGATGGCTACCTGCCCAGAGGCTCCTAATTCTCCGGCGATGATTAATTTTTTACACCTCGGTCCGGCACTAATCATCCGAGTCCGGCACAACGCATATTATGGTTGTTTTGGCGGTGCCCGCGCCCAGAAATACAGCGTCGAAACCATCAGCCGCGTGCGAATCATATGCCCGCAGCGCTTCGCAGTCGACGGCGGGCGGGCGCGCGGCCATCGCCCGCCGCGGAATCTGGAGCCGAACAGCGTTGAACAATACGGCGGCGAGCCAAAATGGCAACGGAGGGGACATGGACGCGGAGGAAGGAGGAGGAGGAGGAGGAGGAGAAGGAGGAGGAGGAGGCGGAGGAGAAGGAGGAGGGAGGGGAAAGACGAGGAGGACGAGGGCCGAGGAAGGGGAGACCACCTCCTCGGCGGAAGAGGAGGAGGAGGAGGAGGAGGAGGAGGAGGAGGAGGAGGAGGAGGAAGAGGAGGAGGAGGAAGCGGAGGAGGAAAAGGAGGAGGAAGCGGAGGAGGAAAAGGGGAGGACGAGGAGGAGACGAGGAGGAGGCGAGGCAGCGGAGGAGGCGGAGGAGGAGAGGAGGAGGAAGGCGGAGGAGGAGGAGGCGGAGGGAGGAGGGGGAGGAGCAGGAGGAGGAGGAGGAGGAGGAGGACGAGGAGGCGGAGGCGGAGAAGGAGGAAGAGGAGGAGGCGCAGGCGGAGGAGGAGCAGAAGAGAGGAGGAGGAGGAGGAGGAGGGACGAGGAGGAGGAGGAGGAGGAGACGAGGACTCGAGGAGGGGGAGGAGGAGGAGGAGGAGGCAGGAGGAGGAGGGGAGGAGGCGGAGGAGGAGGAGAAGGAAGAGGAGAGGGATGGGCGGACGTGGAGGAGGAGGCGGAGGAGGAGGAGGAGGAGGAGGAGGAGGAGGAGGAGGAGCAGGAGCAGGAGGAGTAGGAGGAGTAGGAGGAGAGGGACGGGGTAGAGGAGGAGGGAGGAGGAGGCGGAGGAGGAGGAGGAGGAAAAGGAGGAGGAGGAGGAGTAGGAGGAGGCGGAGGCGGAGGAGGAGGAGGAAACGAAGGGAGGAGGGGAGGGGGAGGAGGGACGTGGAGGAGAGGGAGAGGAGGAGGAAGCGGAAGGATATGAGGAGGGAGGAGGAGGAGGAGGAGGAGGAGGAGGAGGAGGGGCGGAGGAGGAGGAGGAGGAGGAGGAGGGGAGGGAGGGAGGGAGGGAGGAGGAGGGAGGGAGGGAGGGAGGGAGGGAGGGAGGAGGGAGGGAGGGAGGGAGGGAGGGAGGGAGGGAGAAGAGAGGAACGGGGAGCTCGGAGGGAGGAGGGAGGGAGGAGCAGCAGCGACGACGACGGCGGCGATGGCGAGTTGAGACAACGGTAGTTGGTTGTCGGGCTCCCCCCCCGTCGCCACGGCTGAACGCGGTTCCGAACATTCGTGAATTTGGACCTCGGGGACGGCCCATCCCCAGGCATCATTGTCGAGCTGCCGTTGTCTCTACTCGCCCTCCTCCTCTTCCTCCTCCGTCTCGAACGAGGCGTAACGGCCGCCACCCTACCGACGACCGATCCTCCAAATCCCCCTCGTCCCTCCCCCTCCCCCTCCCCCTCCTCCACGGCGCGGGGTGCCGCGGGGCAGGGGCGGCGACGCCGAAGACGACGAAGACGACGACGACGGGGACGGCGGATGGCGAGTTGAGACAACGGTAGTTGGTTTTCGGGTTTCCCACCGTCGCCACGGTTGGACGCGGCTCGGATAATTTGAAGTTTGGACCGCGGGGGTGGTCTACCCCAGGGATCAATTTCGAGCTATACCGTTGCCTCTACTCGCCCTCCTCCTCCTCCTCCTCCTCCTCCTCCTCTTCCTGTTCGTCCTCCTCGTCATTCTCCTCCTCCTCTTCCTCCTCCTCCTCCTCGCGAGCGAGGCGTGACGGCCGCCACCCTGCCGACGTCCTCTTTCCTCCTCCTCCTCCTTCTCCTCCTCCTTCGCCGCCTCCTCCTCCTCCTCCTCCTCCGCCTCCTCCTCCTTGCGAGCGAGGCGTTGCTGGTTGCGATCCTTCCTCACTCCTCCCTCCTCTCCCCCGCTCGCGCGGGCGCGCGGGGCGGCGCACCACGGCACGGGGTGCAGCGGGGCAGGGGCGGCGACGACGACGACGACGACGACGACGGCGGATGGCGAGTTGAGACAACGGTGGTTGGTGTTCGGGTTTCCCACTGTCGCCACGGCTGGACACGGCTCGGACAACTTGTGAGTTTGGACGTCGGGGGGCCCGCCCCAGGGATCAATTTCGAGCTATACCGTTGTCTCTATTCGCCCTCCTGCTCCTCCTTCTCCTCCTCCTCCGCCTCCTCCTTCTCCTCCTCCTCCTCCGTCTCGAACGAAGCGTAACGGCCGCCACCCTGCCGACGACCGATCATCCACATCCCCCTCGACCCCTCTCCCTCCTCCCTCCTCCTCCTCCTCCTCCTCCTCCTCCTCCTCCTCCTCCTCCTCCTCGCGAGGCGTACTTCGAGCGGCCTCGGAGTGGAGGAGCGGAGAGAGTAATGGGCAGGATCGGGGACGAGCAGGGTGGAGTAGAAAGAAGCAGGGGCAGGAGGGGGGGGGCGCAGCTCGCGCGCGCGGCCCGAGGGCGGGCGGGCGGGCCTGCAGTGAGGCTGGGAACGAGTTTTGTGTTGGGGGACCGCCGACCTTCCGCCGGCTTCCGCCGACCTTCCGCCAACCTTCCGCCGGCCGTCCGCCGGCTTCCGCCGACCATCCGCCGGCCCGTTGTTGTTACTGGTAATCTTCACATCATTTTCTCAATATCCTTCCTCGTCCCTCCTCCGCACCCCTCATACCTTTTTCTCCTCCTCCTCATCCTCCTCCTCCCTCTTCCTACTCCCCCCTCCCCTCCCTCCAACGCCTCGTTGCATTTCACTGGACTGCGCATCTGAGCGCAAGGCAAGGGCGAGCACTTTTCCAGCTAAGCGCAAGATCTGCCCTTGTCCCCAGGGCAGCAAACGTATCGTGCCCAGGGCCAGCCCAGTGAAGCACAGCTTATGCTAAAATATGTTATCTTATGCTATCTTATGCTATTTTATGCCATGGTACGCTGTGCCCACTGGGGGCCACGATGAGCATATGGTCCCGACGAGGCTGCTACGCACGGCCAGTGCTGCTGAGCCTCTCTTTCAAACCCATGACATACTTACAGACGGTCGAGAACACCGCAGTTAGCGGGTGAACTGCACCAGCTGAGCGTATCATCTTGCCTACGAAATCCTCGTCACCGAAACAGTGACTAAATCGGGGGTTATCCCCAAATTGAGCAGAATCCAGTATGATGTGGTGCAACTGGTGAAATTTAGGCCCATGGACCACATCGACGTTTCATTGTTAACTGAAATCCGACGGAGCTCCGAAAATGAAACCAGAAACTTATAACCTACATCATCTAGATGGCGCCTCTGGGCATCACTAAAAATGCGACCACCTTCGCGGAGAGTGCGGTAGTACTCAGCTTTGGCCCAGCAGCACACGGCGACCAAATCAGCTTCGGCTTTCAAATCATCTGGGCAACTCGTCGCAAAGCTCAGGGACAGTTGGGCCAGCCACGCGACGAGGTAGGGGCTCTGCGCGGCTTTGCACGTGAACATCGGGAACTCGTTCGAACTCGATCTATGGCATGCCTTCGGCGTGAAACGTCGCGTACTGCAGTCTAGCCGGTTGTCGTGCAACCAGAGTTTGAATCGTATTTGCATGTCGTGCAGTACAGCTTCCAACGGGGCCCCATCTGGCAACGGCGTTATTCGAGGTTCCACGACATACTTGTAAACGCAAGCCGACGCTAGGAAAATCATCGCGTTCCCGATCAAGTGCCAAGCCACGCCTAAGTTACTGCAGTGCATGGTGTCCGTCCGGCACCTGTCGCGCCTCCAGCCTAGTGAATCACACCTCGGCACTTTTATTTTCGATCCATGTCTGGCCGAAAAAAAACGAGGTCTGATTCCCGCCGTGGCCTGGCACTTGGGTGAGGACGCTCACCGAGTGGTTGCAGTGTTGCCAGAAGAGTTCCTCCGGCAGCTGCGTCTTGCGCCAATTGGCGCCCCGCGAGAAGTCAGCGAAAGTCAAGTTCACGAGGACCTTGCTTGCCCAGTCCCGGTGGCAGATGAAATTGCAGCGGTAATGCCTGCTCGAATTCTTGCAGACAGAAGAAACTCTCCTTCTCCAGTTGCCCTCCCCTTTCCCAATCGCCTCCGCTCTCCTAGTGGGTCCCTTCCCCCCCCTCCTTGCTCCACCCCTGCCCACCATCCCGCTCTCTCCCTGCCCCTCCTCCCCCGTCTTCTCATCTCACCGTCCCCCTTCAGTTATCCTTCCATTATCACTCCCTCCCGTTCCGTCCCGTCGTGCTCTCGTTCTTTCGGGGCTGGCTTGGCCTCCAGCCGAAAGTCTCAGCCTGCCATTCCCAATCACCGCGAAACTCTGAAAACAGCATCTTGTACCCGCCTTCGGGACATGCAATGGCTTAGAATGGGGGGGGCCTATTCCCGACGTCTGTCGCCGAACCTAGATGCCCCCTTCCCTATGACCCCTTCCCTCTCAATGCCCCCCCGTCCTATCGGCGGCCGCCCCCATTCCAAGCCATCGCGAGCCTGCAAGGTCCTTGCCCGCCATCTTAGCGCGCCACGAGCGAGACGGCCAGGGGGCACCTTCATGGTCAGTGGGGGGGAACTTGCCTATAAGCATCCAGGACGCACTCCAGACCCAAACCGCATAGAGTTGCTCAGCAGTCACCCCCGGGACCGCCAAGTCGTTGGGTAGGATTGTGAATAGGAACGACCGCGATTCAGTCGGGCACGTCGCCATGCACGATCCCCAACTCATAGCCAATATCTTATCACGCTTTATATGTTGGCCGCAATCGGCATGGAAGCCATATGGGGCGGCGGCCCTCATGGGGATGTGGTGTTGCGTGAACCCCGGATGTTCAGCCGCCCACTTGAATTGAGTCTGGTGCTCCCAAAACTGCTGTAGGCCATCATCCCCACTATCTCCCAAAATAGATTCTTTGAAACATTGGGGGCCAACGGAGTGAAGGGCGCCAAGCACTTCGTGCGGATACAAAACGTGGTGCACTCTATCGATAGTGCCGTTATCGTTGAGATTACGGACGGTGACCTCGAGGCCGCTGTCATTTCGACAACGATTCGGCTCGACGCCACCTTCCCATAGGGGAGGGCTGTGTTTTGTTCTGTCCCCCTTCCTTTCCCTCCCACCCTCCGCCCACCCTCCCCCCTCCCGCAGTGTTCCCAGGGGGGTGGGGGCAATCGTTGTCGGAATGACAGTGGCCCGACCTTAACTTCCACGGGGTCCAGCACAAGGTTGAAAGATTTAGACCATCTCAAAAGGTCTCGCTGAGTATTCTGCGAACCACCTGAGCCCAGACTCGCCCATGCAGATACGAGCTCGTCCTGGCCACCGTACACGGACACTATATCACGCGCTGCCTGGGCAGCCTCTGTAGCCGCGCATGCCCCGCTTGAAACTCGCGCAAAGAATCGGCGGGATATTGGGTTGGCCGTCAGCTCGGAGAGCGGCCCGGGGTTGAAAGCACCACCCGCCGGACAGACCCCCGGGCGAAGGAGGATGAGCGGGGAGGAGGAAGACGAGGAGGAGGGGGAGGAGGACAACGACGATGACGATGGAGAGGAGGGGAGGAAGGAGGGGGATGAAGGCCGACGGGGAGGGCACTGGCGAGGGCGAGCTATAGCCCTTGGATTGCACCCCATGGTCGCCGTCTGCGCCGCCTCCGCCGACCCTCATCGCCACGCGCTGGATGATCTGGAGGCGGTGGAGGCGGCGGTGCTGGGGGCTGGGGTTCTGGCTCGGCCGCTCTCCGGGCTACCTCGGCTCGGAGCCGTTTGAACAAAGACATCTGCGCGGCGCGCCAGAGGCCAGACAAACAAAGCATCACGAGTGAGAGTTGCCATGATCCAAAGGATCTTGAGGAACGCGGTTCTTGGGCTTCGAGGCGTCCCGTCATGCTTGCGTGGCACGGCCTGAAGCCGCGCAGCCATGACAGGACGCCTCGAGGCCCAAGAACCGTTCTCCTCAAGACCCTCGTGGTTCATGGCAAGAGAAAGGGGGGCTGAGAAAAATATCAGCGCGCGCACGTCCGAGCAGCGCGCAAGCGACGGCGCCGTGCCCCGGGCGCCGTCTGCCAGCCCCAGCTCCTCACGCGACCTCACCCGTGGCAGCGGGTTCAGCGGGCTTGATGTCCACCCAAGCTTTCACGGGCTTCGGCATCTTCCTGATGGAGATGCACGGGTTTGGAGTGCGGGGGGGAGAAGGAGGCGGGGAAGCAGCAGCGGCAGGGCAGGGAGGGGGAGGGGGAGGGGGAGGGGGAGGAGGAGGAGGAGGAGGAGGAGGAGGAGGAGGAGGAGGAGGAGGAGGAGGAGGAGGAGGGGGAGGAGGAGGGCTGCCCCTACGGAGGGCGAGTAGGGGGATGAGGAGGAGGGGGACGACGAGGAGGATCGAGGACGAGGAGGGGGAGGAAGTGGGTTTCTCCTGCACTCCCTGGGAGGCCCAACCATGTTAACATCGCGTTTAGCCGCGAAGGCCCGCTCCTATCGAGACGATGTTTGCTTCGCGTTTGAGCGCCTGCGCGTTTGGGGCGAAAGAGGGGGCGCGGCGGGGGAGGAGGAGGAGGAGGAGGAGGAGGAGGGAGGAGGAGGCGGGGAGGAGGAGGAGGAGGAGGGAGGAGGAGGAGGAGGAGGAGGGAGGAGGAGGGTGGAGTTGGAGGAGAAGGAGGAGGAGGAGGAGGGGGAGGAGGAGGGCTGCCCTTACGGAGGGCGAGTTGGGGATGATGAGGAGGGGGAGGGGGGAGGAGGAGGAGGAGGAGGAGGAGGAGGAGGAGGATGCTGAGAATGCGCAACATGGTTCTAATCACGTTGAAACATGTTGGGAGAGGAGGAGGAGGAGGAGGAGGAGGAGGAGGAGGAGTGGAGGATTTATGGCTCAAAATCCTCTTCGTGCCGGTCATGCCGTCTGCGGTGGTAACGTTGTCCTTGGCAATCCCGATCGACGCCGAGATCTCCGCCAGGAGAGTGTTCGCGGCCCGCGGCATCTCAAACGTCGCATCGCTCACCTCAGAGGTTTTGACCGCGTCGGCCAGCTCCTTCAAGTGACCCTGAAGCTTCACGATGTCCGCCTGCAGGGTCTCCTTGAACTCCGTCGTCCAGTCGAACTTCGGGACATTCAAAAGCGCCAGCGCCTCACGAGAGGAGGAGGAGGACAATGAGGAGGTGGAAGGGGAGGAGGAGCAGGGATATTTTTTCTGCTACAAGCCAATGGACAGGACCGAGGACGGTAACAGTTTAGCTGGCGAAACGGGGGGGATCATCAACTTTACTAGGGGCCCAAGCAATGGCCATGATGATCCCCTGGCCCCTCGGTTCACGCACCGCGCGAGGAGGAGAAACGGGGAGGGTCATCAATTCTACAGTGGGCCCAAACAGTGGCCATGATGATCCTCTGCTCCCCCTCCGAATCCTCCATGGGGATGAAGGGGAAGGATTGGGTGAGCCTGCTCGCACACGCTCTTCGTGGCCGTCACGTGGGGCACCCGCTGCGCGATGTGGGCCTTGGGCGTCATCTTGGCGGGGGGCTTCCTCGTCGCCTTAGAGTCCGCGAGCTGGTCGCCCTTGCCGCCGCCCTTCCCGCCGCGCTGCTCGCCGACCAAGGCGCGGCCCGGGGTCAGGATCTTCTGGCGAGGAGGCCACGGGGAGTCGGAGGAAGGAGAATGGGGGAGGTGGAGGAGGAGTAGGCCTCGATGTTCCTCGCCATCTCCAGCGCCGTCTCCCCTGTCAAGGCCCCCGTCCAGTGCAGCGACCGCCGGGTGAGCCTCGCCGAAGATTGCATCTCAGAGCTCTCCTTGTGGGCCTGGAAGGAGCGAGCAGTAGCAACAGCTGCAGTAGGAGTACAGTCGGCCTTGAGTGTAGAGGACACGCGAGAGGACACCTGACCCTTCCGAGGGCCACGTTGCCACAGGAATGTAGGAGGCATGGGCCGCGGTACGCAGGACACCAGGGTACCCAAGGGCACCCTTGACTTGGCAGGGTCGACCTAGCCGATTGTAGGAGGATGAGGAGGATGGAAGAGGCCTTGTACTGGCGGCATTTCTCGTCGCTCGGGAAGTCCGGGTGCAACCTGGTCATCTTCTTGTCCTGCTGAGCGAGAGGCTCGTTGCCGTGCTCGTCGTCGTGGTCGTGGAGGCGATGGCTGTCGTCGTCGTCGTCGTCGTCGTCGTCGTCGTGGACGTCGCCGTCGTCGTGTTTGCGTCGCATCGTCGACGCGTCGTCGTCGTCGACGACGGCGACGCGTCGACGATGTGACGCTTCGACGACGACGACGCCACCGATCAGCGGCGTCGTCGTCGCCATCGTCGCAACGTAGGCTGGATGAGGGGGGGGGGGCGGAAGGAGGGTGGGAGTCACGTGTTCTCGAAGTGTCCTTGGAGCGCCGCTTGATGAGATCATCTACCAGATTCTCCTCGCCGTGGAACTTCTTCAGCAAGTCGGCCCGCGTGTACCAAGCCCACGCGTTGTCCTCAGACTCCCTGTCCTCCCAAATCACTTCCTCCATCGCCTCCATCTTGCCCGCGTCGCCCCCGCGCGCGACGAACATCTCGAAGATAGTGTTCTTCTTCGAGCGGTCCTGCGGGAATCCAGAAACAACAAAAAATGACGAGGAGTTGGTGGGAAAGGGAAAAGAGGAGGGGAGAAGAGGAGGAGGGGGAGGAGGGCGAGGAGGAGGAGGAGGAGGAGGAGAAATAGGAGGAGAATACCCCTGAAACGCGACATCGATGTCGCATTTCAGGGGTCGAGGAGGAGGAGGAGGAGTTGGGGCTCGAGGAGGAGGAGGAGGAGAAGGAGGCCAAAGGGGCCACTGACCGATTCTTAAATGTTTTAGAATAGGTCACAGCAGCGACCCTGCCCCCTGCGGCCCTCGCCTCATGAGGAGGCGGGGTGCAGCGGAGGGGTGGGGGAGGAGGATGAGGAGGAGGAGGAGGAGGAGGAGGACGAGGAGGAGGAGGAGGGGGCGACAAGAGGCGGAGGAGGGAGGAGGCTCGAGGCGGAGGAGCAGCATAAGCAGGAGCAGCGGGAGGAGGAGGAGGAGGAGGAGGAGGAGGAGGAAAGGATATTGTTGTGCATAGCACCCCGGGTCCGTGCCGCACGCGGCCCACTTCTCGTTGAGAAGTGGTGGACATGAGCGCCCCATCACCTTGCGCCCCATGCGGTTCCACAGGGCGGCGTGCTCGTTCTTGTCCAAGGTCTCGAGGGCGCGCTCGATCCCCTTCTCGAGGTCAGCCGAGCGAACGCCCCCATCGGCCTGGCGCGGGATGAGAGACACCTCGGCCGCGACGCCGTCGGGCAGCGCTGCCTCCGCGGACGCCGTTGCTCCCGTGGGCGCCGTTGCCTCCGCGGGCGCCGCGGGTGGCGGCTTGCCACCACCCGCGTCGCAACTCGCCGCCACCTGCGCCCTGGGCATGGAATGCCTGGGGTCCTCGGGGTTCGATGGGGTCTTCGACCTCAAACGCCTGCGGCCGTTGGGCTCACTCATCTGCGGTGTCTCGGGGATGTCCGATGAGGCCGCTACCGAAGACCGACTTGGCGGGGCTGACGATGGCGATGGGCGCTTCCTGGACTCCGGCTCTTGTTTCATATCAGTCTTCAGCGCCCGAGGGACAAAGATGATACTCCCCTTGAAGTCAGTCATGATTTTGTTGTTCTTATCTCGGAGCATCACCAAGTTCCGAGAGTTCATCGGGGCTTGCATGGCGTCTTGACGCGCGACAGTGTGGGCTCGATGACTTACTCGCTCATGTAGCAGTACCCTCTCGAGCCTTCAAACACGTTGGACATGGGGGTCGAAAGGGGCATATTGCAGGTTCCTCACTCGGGGATACTAGTGCCCAGAACCCTTGGAGCGTTACCCTCACCCACATGTTTCTGAGGGTACCCAAGAAATAACCGATGGGTTTGCTGAAACACTGCGGTGAAAAATTAGCTGGGGGGGCGTTATGCAATCTTACGGTTCAATACGGTATAACCATAAGTTAGGCCCTTTATTATGGTTTTAGGGCCCTTTATTATGGTCTATCGTATGGTCGCTTATGCTATCTTATGCTAGCTTTTGCAGGGTTATGCTAACTTTTGCTAGTGTTATGCCCTGTTTTGATGTTTTGTTGGGGCCAACATGCGGATGAGACTGTTTGAGGGCCTCTCCACTACCCAAACAGTGTCTCGCACCGAAGGATCTTGTGAAAGCTCTCGGCGCCACAAGAGGGAAACTGTTTTACGCTCCGCCTGCGCACGTGCAAAGGTCAATGCTCTACTTCGATGTAGCCCCTACTCTCGATAGAGCAAGCTCCAACTCTGAAATTACCTGGTCTAAACAGGCATCAGCCCAAGGGTCGTCTGATGCTACCGACTTCAGCTGTGCAAGGGTCAACCCGCGAGGGAGGGGTCGGACGGCTAATTCATTCAAATACACTCGTGCGACTTGCACCCCGAACTCTCGAGGGTACGCTTCGGTGCCCTTCAGCTGGCGCGTTCCATTCACGCACCGACCCCCCCTCTGGTCAACGTGCATGGTGGTAGTCTGCAAGCTACTCTTCTGGGAAAAGTCCGGAAACCTGTACAGGCCATGGAGGGCGGAAGAGTTTGAATATAGACGAGTGGGCTTCCGAGTCTCCGCTCCGAAGGGCTGCATCCACGTCAGGCACGTCTGGAACGCATCGCCGAGAGCGGTCGCAAGTTGCTGCACTCGCGGGTGCAGCTCCAAGATGGACGAAACGGGTTGTTCTGCCATGAAAATTGCGTTGTGCATAGCCAACGCCAAAAATATCAATAGGACAACCCTAGAAGTACACATGTTAGCCCGAAACACGCTGGGCTCATCAATGCACCCGAGGGGATTCTCACGCGAACGCCCGGTCTGCTTACGTCCAATCCACACCCAGCTAGAGCACGGAGGGGCGGACCAAAAGAGGCCTTGCGTGCGCATGTGAAGAATATATGCGGTGGCTCTCAGAAAGCCTGTGACGCTGCACATGTCGTCCAGGTTACTGGGGGCCCGGGCTTTTACGGAAGTCGCGGCGCAGAGCATATGCAAGGAGAGGGAGCGGGAAGGTAACCCCGGGACATGAGGGGGATATTGCCCAGAATTGGGATTGAGAGAAAGGGAGAAGCGAGGGGAGGCGCGGGCGTGGGGGATCGAGGAGGAGGCGGAGGGTCGAGGGGTCGAGGAGGTGGAAGGGCGGGGGGCGGGATGAGGGGGAGTGAAAGCGGGCGACAAAGGGGCAGGGGGACCCCGCAGATCGTTTTTGAATTGCGTCGATTTCAAACATCGGGGCGAAGGGTAAGGTTACGAGGGGAACGCTACGCCATCGAATCGAAATTCCAAAACGTGAACCTGACTGTCATGTAATCCATGCTGACGCCGTCTAGGTTGTAGGCCTTGGCCCCGTTCAACACGGAGTGGCATCCAGCGAACATCTCAACCACATCCACCATGCCACGGGGCTCGGAGCCCGGGGGCCCCCGAGGAGGAGGACGAGGAGGAGAAGGAGGACAAGGAGGAGGAGGAGGAGGAGAAATAGGAGGAGGAGAGGAGGCCAAAGGGGCCAAAGGTCACAGAGGAGGAGGAGGAGGAGGAGGAGGAGGAGGAGAAGGAGGAGGATGCTGAGAATGCGCAACATGGTTCTAATCACGTTGAAACATGTTGGGAGAGGAGGAGGAGGAGGAGGAGGAGGAGGAGAAGGAGGAGGAAGAGGAGGAGGAGGAGGAAGAGGAGGGGGACGAGAATGATGATGAGGAGGAGGAGGAGGAGGAGGACGTGACCTTTCCCACTCACATCACATCCATGAAAAACAGGGAGAGTGTAGCGGGGGAGGGTGGCGCGGTGTCGGGCAAGCCCAGGGGCCCTGCAGAGCAATCAGCATCGTGATGATGCGAATGAACTTCTTAGGGGTCAAGCTGGCCATCGTACCTAAAAGGCGCACCCCCAGGGGCGATCAGATGGCGTCGCCCCCCACCCCTGACTGGGAGAAGAAGGGGATATGGGGTTGGACCGCCCGAGGGAGGAGGGGCACGCATCACGCGCAGAGGGCATTTCAACACAGGGTACGGCATGTCGTCGAGGCAGGCTCTTCGGACGCAACGCTCGACGAAGGACGTGATGTTGCGGCCATCGTCATCGGTGTCGCCGTCGTCCGACATGTCGTCGTCGCTGCTACTGATAGCATCGCCCTCCATATGTGGCTGCGACAGGGGGCCGCCCAGCTACGATTTGAAGCCCAATTACTCTGATTGCGCTCTGATTTCCCACGCTTCCTCCTCCTCTTCCTCCTCCTCCTCCACCGCCTCCTCATCTGCGCCCTGAGGGGCCCGAACGACTCACCTCCTGGCGAGGCCTTCCTCCAAGAGGCCCGAACGACTCACCCCCTGGCGCGGCCCGAAGGGCCCCGCCAGGGGGTGAGTCGTTCGGGCCCCTCAGGGCGCAACTGGGGACGGCGACATGTGATGGTCGATGAATACTACTCTCATCCTCGGCGCAACGGGGAAGCGGAAGTGCACGCGCCCGAACTGCGGCACAAAACATGGCGAGAGGGTTGAGGAGGAGGAGGAGGAGGAGGAGGAGGAGGAGGAGGAGGACGATGAGGAGGAATAGGAAGAGGGAGGAGGAAAGGCAGGAGGAGGAGGAAGAGGAGTGCCCACAACAATTTGTTACGCATCCACGCCAGTGGCATGGCACGTGTAACTCTGCAGCGGCTGTCGCCATGGCCACCGTGTCGGGCCCGCAGCCGCTGCAGCCCATGTCGCCAAGGGTGGCCAGATCCACAGCGGTAGCGAAGTTTGCGGAACCCGCTGGAGGAGGAAGTGGAGGGGGAGGAGGAGGAGGAGGAGGAGGAGGAGGAGGAGGAGGAGGTGCATGGAAGAGGGAGGAGGAGGAGGATAATAAAGGAGGTGGAAGGGGGAGGAGTATACACGGGGAGGGAAGAGCGTGGACACGAGGAGGCAGCTACATCTGTGATGCCAGCTGCCCTTGGCGACAGGAAAACCCCATGATGCGCTCGCCCCGAGCTGCATTCCACAGCCCACCCGGCGGACGGCACATCAAACCACGAAATCACGCGGAGGCCGTCAGTTGCTGGCTCGCCAGCTCGACGACCTTCTTCCACAGCAGGCGCAGGTCGTCGTTCTCGGCCTTGCTGAATGGGTATTGGGCCTGGCCAGCGGGCATCGTGGGCCAGTTGATGCGGAACGCCTTCTTCGCCATCAGAACCTCGATCCTGGCCAACGTGTTCCCTGAGATACCTGGCATCTCCACCCAGCACGACCATGATTTCGACCCGTGGGGATGATCTGGGGGTTGAGCGTCCTCTGGCAGCTTGGACAAGAAGTCAGCGTTCGCCAACTTGAACGCAGCGGGGTCGCAGAGCGCAGGCTTACTCCTGCGGTCTATTCAAGACGCGTGACGGGGCAACGAGGAGCAGGCAAGGGGGAGGAGGAGTACGAGGAAAGGAGGAGGAGGAGGAGGAAGAGGAGGAGGAGGAGGAGGAGGAGGAGGAGGAGGAAGGGCGAAATGGGAGGAGGGTGGAGGAGGCTCAGCACGTCGTTGGAGAGCGGAGCTGATTCTGGAGGGGGGACCCCACCAAAAGTGCTCACACACCCCTTTGGGGTAGAGGAGGAGGGAGGAGGGACTACGGAGGAGGGAGGAGGAGAACGAGGAGGAGGAGGAGGAGGAGGAGGAGGAGGAGGATCCAGGAGGAGGAGGAAGTTGCCCTCCCCCTCGTGGGCTCCGCTTGGCAGCGCCCTCCTCGCCCCCCGCGGGCTCGGCTGCCGGGAGCTCCTCCGCCTCCTCGAGGGCCGCCGCCGGACGCTTCGCCACCGCCTTCGCCTTCCCCTTGGCCTTGGTCGGGCGTTGCCAAAGCTGTCCCTGGCCCAAGGTGCACGCAGCTTCTCGCCTCCTTTTTGGACCCCCTGGGCCCTCTGGGCCTCGCGAGGGGTGCCCTGGAGGCCACGATGCCTGGAAATCCTGGGGGCACCTTGGGCCAAGGACACCTTTGGCAACGACCCATTCGCCTTGGCCTTCGCCGCCGACTCGGAGCTGCAAGCCGTCGCCGCCTCCGGCTTCGCGGCTGCCTGCGGAAGGGAGCGGGGTGCGGGAGGTTTTGCTTTCCTCCTCATCCCCCTCTTCCCTTTCCTCCTCCTCCTCCTCCTCCCCCTCCTTTTCCTCCTCCTCCTGCTCCTCCTCCTCCCCCTCCTCCTCCTCCTCCCTCCTCCTCCCTCCATCCTCCTCCTCCTCCTCCTCCTCCCCCCTCCTCTTCCTCCTCCTCCTCCTTCCTCCTCCTCCTTCCTTATCCGCCTCCTCCTCCTTCTTCATTGTCATCCATCCCCCTCTCACCTCATAGGGTCCTGATCGTGCCCCAGCTCTTGTTTCAGCTAATTCGTGAACTCGATCGGGGTCGGAGTGGCTTCGGATCGTTCGCAGTTTCCCTCCGCGCATTCCTCATGCGCCATTCCCTCCTCCTCCTCCTCCTCCTCCTGATCCTCCTCCTCCTCCTCCTCCTCCTCCTACCTTCTCTCCTCCTCCTTTCTCCTCCTCCATCCTCCTCCTCCTCCTCCTCCTCCGCTCCTCCTCCTCCTCCTCCTCTCTTCTATCCCCCCCTTCGTCCTTCTCCTCCACCTCCTCCTCTCCTCCTGCCTCCTCCTCCTCCTCCTCCTCTTCTCCTTTCGCCTCTCATCTTCCTTCCTCCTCCTCCATCTCCATCTCCTCCTCCTCCTCCTCCTCCCTCCTCCTCCTCCTCCTCCTCCTCCGCCTCCTCCATGCCTCGACGCTGGGGGTCTTGCCGCGGGCGACGTTGGGATCCAGGGCCATCTTGGCCTGCTGCAGGAGAGCACCTGAGAGAGAGAGAGAGAGAGTTAGAGAGAGAGAGAGAGACTAGAGGGCGAGGGAGGAGCAGTGAGCCCCCTCGCGATTCGATGCCATCGCTGAGGGATGGCCGAACGGAGGGGCAGGAGGGAAGGAATGAAGAGGGAGGACGGAGAGATGGAGGATGGAGGGAGGGAAGGGGGGAGGGAAGGGGGAACGGATGCTAGCGCCTCGGGCGCGCCCCTCCTTCCCTCCCCTCCTGACTCCTCTCCCATCCCTCCCTCCATCCTTGCCTCCCTTCCACTATTTCTAGTAGCCCCCCTGCCCGGTGCACCGGCAGTCGGCGGCACCGCAGGGATCGGGAAGGCGGCCTTCGCCTCCTTGCCCGCGCCCGCGGCGGCGGGCTCGGCGCCCCTCGAGCCGACGGTGCCCTCGAGGTGCTTGCCGGCCGACTCGTCCGCGGGGACGCCGACCTTGGCCCGCTTCGGAGTCCTCTCATCAGACTCGTCACCGGAGTGGATCTCAATGGGATCCCAGAGCTCGCAATTCAAGGTCTTGTCGATCAGCGCGTCCATGCGATCACCCTCCTTGTATTCGGACTCGTAGAGGATGGACCTGGCCACCTCCGTCGCCTCCTCCTCGGGGGAAGCGAGTTTCACTTCCCTGGGAGCGTCCGAGGTATCCTGAGGGCGCCTCGGGTCTCCTAGAAGCCGTTCAAGTCCCAGAAGACTGGAGGAAAGCTTCTAGGAGACTTGAGGTGCCCTCAGGATACCTGGGGGAGCTCTCAAGGAAATCAATGTCACTGGAACGCACCCCAAACGGATTGCTCCCTGGTATCCATGGACACGTCGGTTCTGGTGCCGATGATCTCGAGGGCAAACTTGCGCACCTTCTCCTCGTCGATGATGATCGTCACCAGCTCGCCGTCAGCCAGCTGGACCTCGCGCGTGCACTCGGCCCGCGGATCCTCGACGATCGCGATGTTGGCCGCCGGCTCCGCATCATCAGGCATGCCCTCCTCCCAGCTGTCCGACGGCTGGGCGTCCGTCGGCTCGCGCTTCTTCCGAGTCATGGGCGGCTTGCAGATCGACTTCAGCTGGGCCAGCACAGGATCCTTCTCGGCGTTGCGCAGCAGGGGGTGGCGCGAGGGGGTCGTCTCTCCAAGCAGGCAGGGTGCTTTTTGAACGGTCCGGAGGCTTCGAAGATGGCTTCTATGTTAAGGCGGGGGGACTTCTCAGAAACCAACTGGCTCCTCATGGAGCCACCCCCATCGAGCCGCCGCTCCCATCGCCTCTACGCCGCCAACCTTCGAGGCCGCGTGGTTGTCCCGCAGCTTGTGCACGTAGGCGATCATGGCGTGCAGCGCGCTGCCCTCGAAGAGGGCCCAGTTGCTGAGGACGTCCTCCTTGCCGTCGGCCGGCGCCTCGCCGCTCAGGCTCCAGTCGCAGGACTGCGGCGGAGGAGTGAACATCAAAAAAAAATCCTCTCCCCTCCTCCTCCTCCTCCTCCTCCTCCTCCTCCTCCTCCTCCTCCTCCTCCTCCTCCCCCTCCCCCCTCCTACTCCTCCTCCTGCTCCTCCTCCTCCTCCCCCTCCTCCTCCCCCATCCTCCTCCCAGCCCCTTCCTCACCCCCATTCGCTCTTCTGATTCCCGTCCGTTCTCCGTGATCTTGCGGCCTCTCCTCCTTCGCCCTTCGCCCCGTCCCCCCTTTCCCTTTCCCGCCCCCTTCACTTCCCCGCCCTCCCCCAATTCGCATGGGCAGCCCTTCTCTGTCGACTTGAGGTTCGGTCGACCCTCGACTCCGATCGACCCTCGAATTCGATCGAGGCCTCGATTCCGACGCTCGACTTCGATCGAAGTCGAGCGTCGGAATCGAGGCCTCGATCAAAGGCGAAGGCCGATCGAACTCGATTGGTCGAAATTGAGGCCCGATCGGGGCCTTGTCGATGTTGTGCATGGCGCGCGCGTACTGCAGCATGCCGTGGCGTTCCCAGACCGTCGACAGGATGCCCTCGAGGCTCTTGCTGTGGTACCTCAAGTCGTCAGCACACACCTGGGCACAAGCGCCCCTCCTCCTTCTCCCCCACATGCCCCTCCTCCTCTTCCGCCTCCTCCTCTCCTTCAGCCACAGTTATCCTCCTCCTCCTCCTCCTTCTCCTCATCATTCCCCTCCTCCTCTCCCGCCTCTTCCCCCCCTTCAGCCTCAATTATCCTCCTCCTCCTCCTCATCCTTCCCCCGCAGCCTCCTCACATTGCGCCTCCACCCTTTTTGCCTCATCCTCTTCCGTGCCCTCCTCCGTCCTTTTCTTCTTCCTCCTCTTCATCATTCCTCCTTCCTCCTCCTCCTCCTCCTCCTCCTCCTCCTCCACCTCTCCTCCTCCTCCTCCTCCTCCTCCTACTCCTCCTCCTCCTCTATTCCCTCCTCTGCTCCGCTCCTCCTCCTCCTCCTCCTCCTCCACCTCCTCCTCCTCCTCCTCCTCCTCCTCCTCCTCCTCCTCCTCCTCCTCATTCTTCTCCTCATTCGGAGCGTCCCCTGGAACCTTGATGACCTCCTTCGGGTCTGGAAGGGCGGCGACCTTGCGGTCGTGGGCGAGGCTGAACCAAACGTGCGTCCTTCGGGAGGGGGGTGCAAGGAAGAGGAGGAGGATGGGAGGAGGAGGAGGAGGAGGAGGAGGAGGAGGACAAGGAAAGGTAGAAGATGAAAAGGAAAGGAGGAGGCGGAGGGGGAGGAGGAGGAGTAGGAGTAGAAGGAAGAGGAGGAGGAGGATAAGGAGGATAAATATGATACGGAGGGTAAGGAAAAATGAGGAGGAGAAGGAGGAGAAGGACAGGAGGATGAGGATAAGGAAAGGTAAGGAGGAGGCGGAACAGGAGGAGAAGGAGCAGGATAAGGAGGATAGGAGGATCTGGAGGATAAGGAAAAGAGAGGAGGAGAAGGAGAATAAGGGACGGAGGATGAGGATAAGGAAAGGTGAAGAGAAGAAGGAGGAGGACCACAAGGAACAACGAGGAGGAGAAGGAGGAGGAGGATGAGGAAAGGAAGAATCCTCTCGACGTGCTCGATCGACTCCGGCGTCGTTGTCGACATGATGGCATTGAAGAGTTGATCGGTCATTGCGCGCGGTGTCCGCGCGCGGCGCGTCACCTCCTCCAGGATCTGAAAACCCTCGAGGACGAACGGCGGCGGAGGAGAAGGAGGAGAACGAGCAACAGCAGGAGGGGGGGAAGGTGGAGGAGGAGGAGGAGGAGGAGGAGGAGGAGGAGGAGGAGGAGGAGGAGGAGGAGGGGGGGGGAGGGAGAAGGAGAGAGGAGGAAATCAGGGAATAGGGAAGTTTTGGTTTGTTTGTTGCAAGCAGTCCTGGCGGGATACAGGCAGCCCTCCTCCCGCATGTCGTTGTACCACGCGTACCTGGGATGGAGGGGCAGGGCGAGGCGAACAAAAAACAACGTAACAGAAACTTGAACCGAAAAACATCAGGGGCCCGTGCGGGCACGAAACCAGCGGCTCCGCCCAGATCATCAGGATCGCGAACGGGTCGCGGCGGCCGTCGAAGCGAGGGTGATACAACGGGACGAGCCACACCTCCGGCACCCTGCCGCGACCGTGGGGGGACTCCCACGCCTGGAAGTGCCAGCCAGATGGCGGCTGCCGACGCGGCACGGGCAGCTCCATATAGCCAGGAGCCCACCATGGCAGCCGCGCCTCCTGCGCCCGCGGCGGCAGTCTCGGGTGGGGCGGTGCGATGGGGTCCCCGCGAAAGTGATCGCCCAGGTCCAGCCCCTCAAAAAAGGAATTGGATTGCTGCCCCGGGCGCTCCCCGCGGGGGGGCGTGCGCCCCGCGGGGGGAGACGGCGCTCGCGGCGCCGAAAACCAGAGGGCAGAGCGGAAGGCTAAGGGGACGCCTGGGCCGCTCCAGTCCATCTGCTCGAGCCCGGAGGAAGGGTGGAGGGGGGGGAAGGAGGAGGGTGGCGAGGAGGAAGGAGAGCGGCGAGGAGGGAGGCTTTCTCCTCGGGTTTGGGCCCACCTTGAGTTTTGGGAGGGGGGGGGGGAGAGGGAGGCGGAGGTGGGATGCCCATCCTCCGAAGGTTTCGGGCCCATCTTGGGCGCGTCTGGACCAGAATCCCACGAGCCCTTTGGGCGACAGGTGGTCTAACGAGGGTCGCTTTCCTCTTCCACAACCCCTGCTTCCCCTTCGGGAAGGGGTTCACCCCTCCCCCTATACCCCCTCCCCTGGACCTGGACGGGGGGAGGCTGCGACGCGTTGAAGGGTACTTTTTTCGGCCCCTGGGAGCGTCACGAGGATCGTGGCCACCGAGGGGGGGGCCAACATAAGGGAACCCCCTCCTCCCAATATGGCCCCAAGAGGCCCTCCAAGGCTCCCAAGAGGCTCCCAAGAGGGCCCAAAGAGCGCCCCAAGAAGCCCCAGGAGGCCTCCAAGAGGCACCCGAGAGGCCCTCTGGAGGCCCCCGAGCGGCCTCAGAAAACCCAAGATGACTTCCCAGATGGCTCAGATAGTCCAAGCTGGCTCAAGATAGCTCCCAAAATGATCCAAACGGCCCCAACACCGCTCCAACACGGCTCGAGATGACCACGGAGCCTCCCAAGCCCCCTCGTTGTTTGACTATGGGTGTTTCTTCCTCTCTCCCCCCGCCAGCTCTCGCGGGCATCGTTTATGGATGGGCTGGTGGGGACTCGCGAAGCGTCACGAATTTCGACGCGGATCCAGCCGTGTACGAGGACGCCTCAGGAGGCTCAAAAACATGTTTTACATTTCCTATCACCAGTGAACGATCCTCGGGGCGGCACTCCCGCTCCCGCTCTCGTTCCCGCTCTCTCTCTCTCTCTCTCTCTCCTCTTCCTCCCCCGCTTCCTCCTCATCCTCCTCCTCGGGGCTGTTTTTTTTTTCCCCCGCGCCGTGGATTTCGAGGCAGATCTATCCGTGGCCACGAGGCCGCCTCGCAGGAGACGTATTCAAAAGCAAACAAAAAACATAAACCCATGCACCTCGATCATCAGCGGTGGCGGGAGGTGAGTTTTTCTAGAGCGAGGAGGTGAGTTTTTTTTTTTCTGGAGCGGGAGGTGAGTTTTTCTCGGTCAGGGGGGGAGAGGAGGTGAGTTTTTTCTAGGGCCTTGACTCGCACGAATTATCAGCCCTGGGGCCGCCTATATCAGCTAGAAACAGAGGCGACGCGGGCCCGAGGGGCCCGCAGAGACCCCCCGCCAATCAAGCGCGGCACCGCCGAGCCAGTGCCCCGCTTAATTCGACAACGCTCCCGCGGCACAGTTCATTGGTTTAATGTATAAGTATGTACCATTTGTTACACGAAGTTGTTTTAATTATGCTTCTCTTGTGTTAGTCATTGGGCTCCGGCACGTTTGAAAAATTAATCATCGACAGACACTTAGGAGCCTCTGGGTTGGGGGCGGCGCCCAGCTCCAGCGCCCAGCGCCCCAGTGCCCTGCTGGGTCGCCGCCAGAGTGGCCCCCCTCGGCGCCGCGGCGGGGCGCCGCCTGGACCGGCGGCCGCCGGCGGACGCTTGGCTGGGCGCCAACGCCCGGGGGCTCGCGCCGCAGCGAGCGCGGCGGCGCGCCGGGCCCAGAGGGCGATCGGAGTCGCCAAGCCGTACCCGAAGCATCAGCGCGCGAAGCCTCGGACGGTGCAGCTGCGCCAGGGCGCTCACCGGAAAGTCGCGACGCGGGCATCCGAGCAGAACCTGCGGCGGGCGCCCCGCGGCGAGACCGACCGCGCCATGGTCAAGTATCTGGACCACCTGTACTTTCAGGGCCTCAGCATCGCCCGCGCTCGGAACGCCGTGCACGGGGCAATCTTCATGAAGGACTACCCTCGAAAAGGCTGCCACAACCGGGTGCAGGTCCAAGGATGCCCTGGCCGGATGGTTCAATCGCGCGCGCGATCCACTCCCGCGAGAGGGAGCTGTCCTCATCGCGGACAACCTCGCCGCGAGAGGCCCCGAGGGGGTCGACGCCGCCGGGGCCCTGCTGGTCAGCTACGACGGCTACGCGAGGCCTGGCAACACCTTGGCGACGACGGGCAGCGACGTGAGCCAGCGCGCTGCCGGCTCCAATCCGAACTGCCCGAAGCTGGCGGTCACCCTGGCGCCTCGGGCCGACGACCTCGGGCAGCAGCCGGCCCCCTCGATGAAGTCGGGGGACCACGACTGTACCATCGTCTTCGGCGACGACGCGAGCCTGAAGGCGGGCTGCGCGGTGCGCCGGGGCGCCCTGCTGCCGGCGAAGCGCCAGGGCCGACCAACTCGCCCGTTGTTCCCTCTGAAGCTCGCCAGGCACGAGCAGCTGTGCAACGAGGCGGTCGCCGACGCGGGCCTGTCCAGGCTCCGCGTCACCCCGCGCCGTGCCCGGCGCGGCGGCCCCAGCGCCGACGCAGCCAGAGTCCGAGGGGATGCGTTCATAAAAAAAGGGGCCTCTAGAGATCGGCCACGAGCGTCAGAAGGTATGAGAAGCATGGCACTCTCATGAGACAGCTCGGAAAGATGACCCCTGCTCAGCTTCGCTCCGTGCCGGCAGCCCTGTCGAGGCTGCGAGACCGTCTCAAGTGACCCTGAAGGACTGCGAATGAGGATCCCCGCCCGTTCGTGAACACGGGTGCGGAGTAAGTTCAGAATTCTCTCGAAAATTCAGCTATTGATATAATTTGTGATTGACATCGCTCGAGAAGCGACGCGTTTGAGTAACACCCTTGGCAGAACATGTTGTGCTGTATGTTTCCAGCGCTTCGCGAGATTCCAACTGGTGCTTAAGCAATGCTCTGTCCGTGACATATATTGTTTTGGTCTCGAGGGCGACCGCTCCGTGCCATTGTTGTTTTTTGGGTCTGTAGTTCCCGCTCACCCTCACCACGAGGGGGGTGCGCGAGCTCAGAATTATTTCGATAATCCGGCTACTGTTGTCACTTGTGATTGACATCGCTCGAGAAGCGACGCGTTTGAGTAACGCCCTTGCCAGACCATGTTGTGCTATATTTGTCCAGCGCTTCGCGCTCTGCACGTCGTTTCTGGTCGCCCGTGTAGAGATTCCAACTGGTACTTAGGCAATATATATATGTATATATATATATGTGTGTATATATATATATATATATCCTGCTGATCCCATTGTGCCGCACAAAGCGCGTGTCTCGTACGGCGTTCTATCTTGTTCAGTGGACGTTCGCGGCACTGTGTATGCAATACCGATCATGTCTAGACACGTTTGATGTTACGGCTCCGCGTGCGCAATTGCAGAATGGAGGACGAATGAGATAGTAAAGGCATGCCTGAAACAAATCGTAAAATGCAGCCCTCGAGTTGGACCTAACGCGGACTGCTAGAACCCCGTGCAGGGGCAGTGAGCCAGTCTCACTCAGAACCAGAACCTCGTCAACGACTTGCTCCAAGTGTAAGCTCTTGCTGATGTATCCTCATCGCTTCGCGTAGCCCCAGCAGCCCTTCAGAAACGATGCCCAGATCAGGACCGTGGAGGAGAATGTAGTGGAAGAAGGGCTGGGTAAGACGTCGTAGCCCGGGAGGGTGGAGGAGGAATCGGAGGAGGAGGAGGAGGAGGAGGAGGAGGAGGAGGAGGAGGAGGAGGAGGAACAGCAGCAGGAGCGGGGGAAGAGCAGGAGCAGGAGGAAGAGGAGGAGGAGGAGGAGCAGGAGGAGCAGGAGGAGAAGGAGGAGCAGGAGAAGGAGGGAGATGGGGGAGGGGGAGGAGGGAGGAGGAAAAAGGAGGAACATGTGGATGAAGAAGATGACGATGATGAGGAGGAGGAGGAGGAGGAGGGCAAACAGACGGGACAGAGGCATCTAGGATCTAGGATGCCTCTGGAAGTCTCCTCGCACTTATTTCAAGAGCTTCTCAGAGTCCTCTTAGGGCGTCCTGGGGGTCTCTTGGCAGTCCGGGTGCCGCTTGAAACGTCTTGGGTGCCCCTGAGGGGCCTTTTGGGGGTCGCTTGGGAGCCTCTTGGGAGCATCTTGGGGGCATCGTGGGAGCCTCTTGGGGCCTTCTGGGCGCCTTGGGGCCGTCTTGGGGCACCCGTGGGAGCCTCGGGGGCAATTTTGGGGCCATTTTTGGAGAGATCGATCAAAGGAGGGAGGCTCCTCACTTAGGGTCCCCCCCCCAGAGGGGGCCCAAATGTGGCCAGAACCAGCGTAAAACCAATGACTTTAGCTTTCTCGCCAAGGCCTTGTGGGGCGTCTTGGGTGCCTCTGCGGAGCATGTGGGGGGTTCTTGGGGGTCTTTTGGTGGCCTCTCGGGGCATCTTGGGCGCCTCTCGGGGGCCTCTTCGAGCCTCCTTGGCACCTCGTGGGGCCTTCCAGGGGCACCCGTAGGAGCCTCGGGGGCCATCTTGGGGCCATCTTGGAGGATGTCGATCAAAAGAGAGGGGCTCCTCAATTTGGGTATCTCTCCCAGGAGATCAAACTATGGCCCAAACCACCGTAAACCACTGATTTTAGCTTTCTCGCCGAGGCATATTGGGGCGTCTTGGGTGCCTCTAGGGGGGCCTCTTGGGGCCTCTTGGGGATCTCTCGGGAGCCTCTTGGGGACATCTTGGGACCTCTTTGGGTCCTCTTGGGGGGCCTCCTGGGCACCTCTTGGAGTCATCTTGGGGCACCTTTGGGAGCCTCGGGGGCCATCCTGGAGCCGTCTTGGGGAAGGTCTATCGAAAGAGGGGAGCTCCTCAATTGTTGGCGCTTCGCGTATCCCAACCAGTGACCGTAGCCATTTGGGCTCAAGCCTTGGCTCAAGGCCGTCTGGTGGGCCTGCCCTGTCCGGGGCAGTCTCCCACCGCTCAAGGGGGCGCCCGTACGCCGCGCCGCGGGCCTGCGGCCCTGGGCTCCCTCAGGTTCCCCTGGGCGCAACGGCCATCGCTGCAGCAGCGCTGCCAGGTAGCACGGGCCTCAGCTCTATGGGGGATCTCGCGGGGCGCGATACGGGGGATGGGGAGCGTATAGTGCAGAGCATGGGGGCTGCACTGACACAGGATGTCCCCCCCCCCCCCCCCCCAGATCCCAGCCAGACCCAGATCCCCCTTGGACAGCCCTCCCCCCCCGCCCACGGGGCAGATCAGGATCCAGATCTGATGGCGACGGTGAGACAACAACTCAGAGCGGCCGTTAGCCGCGACCCTGGATCTCCGCGGGGAACATCGGAGGTGACGGCCGCGAGGCAGAAGCCCGACGAAGGCGGACTTTCGGTATCCCAGGCGGCCGTCTGCCGCACCCCTGGTGAACAGATGCCGATAATACCCCAGACGGCAGCAAGCCGTCACCCTGGACTTCCCTTCGAACGCGAAGTGGAAGAGGCCGATGGCCACCCTGGACCGCATATTGAAAGAGGATCTAGAGCGGCCGTTAGCCGCACCCCTGGTACTTCCCACCTGGGCGGACCTGCCGAGCAGGCCGCTGACAGGGACAGAGACAGCCCACCGAGAGACAATTCGGGGAAATCCGATATCCCAGAAGACGCCGCCCCAGGCAGTCACCGCGGGCAAGATCCTGGCTGCCTTGGGGGCCCTCACGCCGCCGTCCCCCCGCTCCTCTCACCGACGCTCCACAGCTCCCCATCGGCGACGGTCGCCCCAGCAGGGGCTGGCGGATTCGAGAGAGAACACAACCAGGGGGCCGTCAGCCGCACCCCTGATATCCCTACACTCCCAAGCGAGCAGACGGCGAACAGCCAGGACACGAGGGGCAGAGCCAACCTCGAAGCAGAGGCCAGTATGAGAAGCCCCGCGGGAGATAGGGGAGCGCACGAGGAGCTCGACGAGGCGCCCAGGGCGCCAGGAGAACCGACGGCCAACAGCCGCGAGCAGGGAACGCCGCGGAGGCACACCACGGGCGACGGGACTCGACCCAATGACCAGGCAGCCGTCGGCCGCACCCCTGGCAACCCCACCTTCACAGGAGAGCGGGCAGACGGCGGCCTGGAGCGGTGCAGCCCAGTGGAAAGGAGGGCAGACGGCACCCTCAGCAACGGGGCGGCGTTGGGGCCCCCAGGTATGGGCAGTCCTGCGTTTGGAGGGGCGGCCAGAACGGATCGCTCCGACCTCGACAGACGGGGCGAAACAGATGAGGGCCCAGCGGTAGCCGCGAAGACAGCTCCAGGAACCAGTGAAGTAGGGGGCCCCCAGAGGGGCTGGAGCCAGTAGGCAGACCCAGTCGCCGGCGCGCGCTGTCTCCAACGTTATCTCGCCCACCCCCCCTTCGACCCGGTAGGGCCAGACGGGTCGCCTCAGCCCGGGGAAGGTCCCAGGATTGAGGATCGATGTCCACTCAACGATCGACCCGAGGGAGGAGATGCGAACACCGAGGCCCCCGACAGCGGCATCCGTGCCGCCGGGCAGGAGCCCTTCCCGATCGCCGCTCGATCCGATCACGCGCCCCAGGATCTTCCGATCGCCCCCCCTCCTGGCCTCCTCGCCCCGCCGCCCTCCACTCCTGGCTCAAGCCGTCGCGGGCGGGGAGGGCACCGACCCTGCTCGTCCCCAGACAACGCCATATACTGGCAGGACGACTCGGAGATCTCCGACATTGAACGGGGGCCCCTTAGGCGGACTTGGCCACGCCAGGCCGCTGGAGTCACCCATCCGGGACGGGAGTCGGGAAGCCGACGGACCCCGCCACGGACCGCGGGTAGCAGACCCTAGGCGCGCTGGTCGAGGAGGAACCCTCGACGCACTAGCAGCCCAGCTTACGCCCCGCGAAGGTCCCTGGAGAGAACTGGCGACCGACGGTGGGATGCGCACCGCAGAGATGCGCACCGGGCTGGAGCTCCTGGTGCATTTCTGCTGGAAACGCCACCCCCCCAGGGCACCCGAGGCTGGGCCCAGCCACCTCGGGAGACCGCAGGCCGTTGGGCGACGCCCCTAATCCGCGGAGGTTCTCACCAGAAAGAGGTGAAGGGCGCTGGCGCGACCGCAGCGCCGACCGCCAATTCTACGTCCTGGGGCCAGCGTTGGCGCAGCTCGACCTATCCTGGTTAGTGTGGCCCATAACTGGGGCCGACCACGAAGCCAGACTATGTGGGGTAGGACCGGATTCAGTCCAGGTCCTGGCCTTCTGCAACGCCAGTATCACGCAGGACCCCGCCATCGAGGCTGAAAGGCTTGACTGCGAGAATCCCACCGACGCCGAGATGTTCGCGGCTCACCTTGAGTACGACGCATTACAATATGCAGCACACTGCACGGACGTCGGCCCGGCAGACACCACGGGCGACCTCCTCCCGAGCGCCATCCTCGCACCCGCCAGGTGGAGACGCGACCCCGTCCCTGATAGGCGGGGCGCGGCTCCAGACCTCGACCGCAGATTAAAAATCTGCCGCTGCCTCGCCCACGAGCACCGACAGAGCAGGGCCCACTTCCCGGGCCATAGTGAGGTGAGAAGATGGGCCAGAGACAGAGGAAACTGGATCGACTCAGGCGACGACGTCCTATCGGAAGGGCAGTACGGCACAGGGCCCCTCGGATGGGCTACACCAGCCATGCCAGGTGCGGGGGCACACACCCCGGGCATGCCAGGAGTGATGGTACAAGGCAGTGAAGAACCAGATGAACCCTGGCCTCTGAACACCACTTCCGGCATAATAATGTTCGGGGACTTCTTCCATCCCACCTCGAGGCGCGGCAACTGTGGCTCGTGGCTCATACGGGGCCCCGGCGAGCCCGCGCGCATCGTGCGCCGCAGGCTAGCCGCGCCCTGGCGCCTAGCAGTCGATGGAATTTATCCCGACACATTCATGGCCCCGGGACCCGGGGCACCCCCTCGACGCCCTCGGACCACAACTTTCGTTACGGCTGGCCAGGGTGGGGGCCAGGTGCGCGCCCATGGCCAGCCACGTATGCCCGTCGCACCTCCTGCCAGAGACGACCAGCTTCACTCCCTCCTGGCTCGTCGCCGAACTGCTTGCTGCATGGCGCCGCATGACGGATGACCCGAATGACTTGTGGCGCGGGTCGGCAGGCAGGGCAGACGAGAGCCTTGGCGACGAACCAATGCTCAGAGCCACTGTGGGGGCACTAACCAGGCTCTGCGGCACGCCGCACGACTGGGCTCTAGAAGCATCGGCGCAAACCCGAGGCCGCATCCTGGAGACTACGGTGAACCGGCAGCTTCGGGACTGGGTTCCCGGATGCCTCGCGCAGTTGCCCCGCGTCGCAGTTCCGCCGCGCTTCCTCGAACCAAGGGGGGCCGACCGACATCAACGCGGATGGCCTGAGAGCAAGGTTCCAAATTAGCCTCAGGACCATCCCCGCGGAGGACGCCGATTGGCTTCGGGCCGAAATAGGAGGCAGTTTCCCGGGCCAGGCCTTGGGCGCACTATACATCGCGGCCGATGAGCGCCCGTCCGACGCACCTAGCGTAGATTCGGCCGCGGTCGACGTAGCATGCGCAGCCATTATCGCCAACCCTGGGCGAGAAGGCAGGCTCATAGCGGACCACCTCTCGCCGAACAGCCCTTGCGGCACCGCGATGCGACTAGCAATGACGCTCCGAACCCGCTCGCGCGAGAGGGGGCTTCCGGTGCCACGCGTCGCCCGCGGGCAACTGGGCGACGCTGCCGCGGGGCCAGATAACCGGGCCATCGATGGGCGCTGGCCCAGCTTCGGCGCGCAGCTCTCGTATGAAAGAAGAAACAGCGCCATCAGACTCCTGCTGGAGATCCTGGAGATACGATCTATGGTCGCCAACGACACCGTACCGAACAACATGACATGGAGTAGAATTCTCGCCCCCTTCATCTGGGAGTCGTCCACAGAAAGAGGGAGGAGCGTATTGCGAGAAGTCTTCGGAGCCGCTGAAATACCACCCCACACAATAGAACACGCAGCCGGGCGCTGGCGCGCACTGGGAATAGTATCCTTCCAGGGTGCCCGCGCCCACCTCGCCAGGGGCGCGCAAACCGTCGCGCTGCGGACGGAGCGGGAAGTTGAAGCCCCGCTTCCGGGAGGATATATCCAACCAGAACTACAGGAAGGGGTGATGGATTGGCTGGATCCCTTGGGCCAGCTACAAGAGAGCATACGGGCGACAGAGGAGCGGTAGAGAGGGGGGAAAGAGTCCGAGCGGCTAGGAGAAGCATTCGAGACAACACCCGAGAGAACGGAGCGCCGGGAGGAGGCCCCGAACGCCACCGGAGGCTGACAGCAGCAATCAGAACACCACGACGCCTTGGCACATCGACATTTGACAGTTGCTAGGCGACGAGGCCGACAGCCGGACAAGGCCCCCCGCCCTAGCGGGGCACAGGGGGACACCCTGGAAGCAGTAATCCGAGCCTTGGACGCGACACAGAGAGATGAAGAGGCCAGCGGCAGGGCGAGGCAACCTAACAGCATCGACCGGCGCTCCATTAGGGGGGCCGACGCGCAGCTGGTGGCAGAGGGCCTACTAAGGGAGGCACAGCCGCAGCTCGAACTTGGAAGCTGGATCGCCCGTGCCATCCGGTTATGCCTCGCACCCCGCTACATCCCCCTCCTGAGAGCAGTGCTGCGCGCCCGAGGCATTGACGCCAGGCCTTGCGAAGTCCTCAACCGGATGGATGCAACTCGCTGGCATCCACGGACCCAGCGACATCGGAGACATCCTAAGCGAGGGTGGTGGGCAAATCCCCAGCCCATGCACCCCCTTCGGAAACGAACAGGTTCGGCTTACCGCGAAGCGCAGGCCTCAGGGCTTGTCACACGGAAGAAGAGGCCTCATCCACGACCCGCCTCCTCATCGAGAGCTTGGGCGCCTCTATCGCTAACGTCGCAGAACCCCCTGGCGACGCCGAGCGGGTCACGAGAGCCGGCGCGCCCGAACCCATGCCGGCATGGGGCGCTGGAGACGGCCCGCAAGTCTGCCCCATTTGCAGTGGGGGCCTAAGCGGCACGGTGGATGTGCTAGTCCTCTGTGGGCACAGGTTCCACAAGCACTGCGTGGAGCAGCGGAGGCAGAGCCAGCCGCAGCTATTCAGGGAAGGGGGGAAACTATGCCCATCCGTTGCCCTCACTGCAGAGCTAACGACAGAGGCAGCATTGTAGCCATTTCCCCTGCAAGCCCCCCCCCCAACGAGCACCCTGGAAAACTGCAGTTAAGAGACGGGCTCATCGCCCCCCTGCTCCCTCCACTCGTGCATCACGAGCTCTCAGACGCCACGCGCGCCCTATAGCCGCGGAACTAGATTGCATGCGGGCGGACCTGGTCACCATCAGAAGGCCAGACACATACGTTACTGTCCAGGATATGCGGAGGATGCACAAACACGTGGCTCTGCAGAGACCTCCCACCAGTCCAGAACCCAGTATGGAAGTCGACCAAGAAGGCACGGCGAGCAGCTCCACACGCGAAGACGAAGTCGCTGACGCCGCCGGAGCAGAGGACAACGGCCGCAGAGCACCTACTCCCCCGCCCCGGCAGGAGAGGATGCGCGAGATCCCCCTAATCACCCACGCAAGGTGGGCGCTACTGCTGGCTAGATTCCCGCCAGACGAGGATAACCGACGAAGAGGGCCGCCACCCTTCCCAGTCACCCTTCTCATGGGAGCAGTCAGGGAGTTGGGGGCCGAGCTTGTCATCACGCGGAAGTCCTTGGTTGGGAACAGACAAGCAGACAGCACCGGACCCACCGTGGCTCTGGCTGGCCCAGGCGCATATGGGCAAATCAGGGAGTTGGTGCGCTCCAAGATGGATACGGTGGACGAACAACAGACGATCCCTACCGTGTTGATAGCTGACGCCCAGGCGTCTCAGATCCAAGCAGCGCTGGCAGCCGCCAACTCAGTCGGAGGACCATGCAGGATCCTGGCCCTAGCGGCGCAGGGTGTCCCAACCCCAGGAGGCCCAGACCCCATAGCGCTCGCCGCCTTGGCCAACTCTCAGCGGGGATTCAGGGTCGCGAGTCAGATCGCGCACCTGGTGCCCGTCGGCAACCCGATCCGAATAGGCAGGATGACACCTCCCCTCCAGCAGCTGCTAGCGGCACATTTCTCCATAGCAGGCAGTCCCCTAGGGACACAGATCCCCCCCTCCATCGTGGTACACTGGGGTGGTAACAGCGCGGGCACCAGTGACGCCCTGCGCATCCTGGCGCTGGAGCGCTGTAGTGACACGATAGTTGCGCAGATCGCCAGATGGCAGCGGGACCTGGAGGCCGCTGGGCCGGGCGCAGGAGGAGCAGACTCTGGGCCACGACCAAGACTGCCCTTCCGAACGACGAGATGCTGCTGCAACCAGGACTGGGACCGCTCTACCACCACGTGGTGCGTTGCCGCCCCGCTAGGCCGACCGACAGGCAAACCGACCACGACCTATCCTTGGAACAATTGCAGGTCGCGGCGCAACAGACGCTCATCACGAACAACAGCGGGTGCACAGGGAGGTCCAAAGAGGCCTCGGATTCGGTGCACGTCTCAGTGCTGAATGCGGCCACTTGCCTGGCCCATTCCATCGCCTCAGAGGCCGCAGCGGCCTTCGGATACAGAGTCGGCTCATGTGGAGGGGGGCTGCTCTTACTGAAGATCCCAGAGAGAATAGCAGCCCCCATCCTAAGGCACCTCAGGGAAGAGCTGCTTGGAATATTTGGGAGCGGCCGCGGCAGCCCAGCCCTCAGCCCCAGAAGAATCCTCCTGGGAGGAGACTGGAACGGGGGCCCTTCATATGCCAGACTGGCCGACCCGGAGGATGGATTCCACTTTAGATGGAACCTAGCAGACCTTGGGCAATCCAGACACCAAGACGTCATAGGCGCCATAGAAGCCACCGTCGGCTCGGGGGCTGTAGAGCAGGTCTCCAAAGTTTTCGCATGGTTCCCCGACTCCGAAGACTACAGACACATGACTCAGGTGCGCATGCGGCTGACATCAGCCGACACCGTGGCGGCAGCCTTCTTCGGGGCGAGCTGCATCGCAGTAAGATCACAAGTCATGCGCATATTCCCAGCCACCCCCTCGAGAGAAGAGACTCGAGGGCCTCTCGCGACCGCCAAGAGCACGTCGAAGCCCTCGCCCAGGCAGCCGTGCGGCAGGCCCCAAGAAGGGAAGTCCAGCCACATATCCTCGAAATCACATCCCACGACCGACGCGGCGCACATATAGGAACGACGCAGACTCGGCACATGCGCCCGGATCCTTGGATGCCAAACCACGGCGCACTAAGGATGTTCTCCACGGCAGTAGGCTCCCCAGGAGCACAGCTGCACACCAGAGTCTGGCCACTACCGGCGGGAATAGACGGCAGAGATCTCCCTGCCAACACGATGGCCCCACCCCCACCCCTCAACGAGGACTGGCTCCGCGACGTCGAGGCGGCCATGAGCAGCTGTGCCCCAATGGCCCGCAGGAGACCAACCGGAGACCAGGAGGGCCTACGAGACTTCCACACCATCCTCCACCCGGGAGAGTACCTGACTGCCGCCATCGCCGCAGGTGGAGCGGTAGGCATAACGACGAGCGGCGAGAGCGGATGCCTGTACACCCCGAACCCCACGCGGGTCACAGTCGCCCTTCCGGCCGACGCAGACCTGAGAGCGGCAAATCGAGGAGCGGACCGCCCTCAAGCCCGCGTGAACCTGCAGCTGGTGCACGGCCCAGTACATCTGGCCAAGGTCGATGCCACGCCGGCGTCCACGCCTACGCCAGCCGACTTGGGAATCGACACCAGCCAGTCTACTAGCCCCTCCCTCCCACCCAAAAGGAGGGCTGCTGTGGAGCCCCTGCCGGGGCCATCCCGCCCCAGAACCTTTCCCGACCTGGCGGAAGTGCTCATGCACAGGAACCGCGCAGCAACGGACACCGGCGTGCAACTAGTAAGGGCTGAAGACGACGCACGCGGTCCTGGTTGCCCGCGGCATGCTCGGGAGATTTCTGGCCTGCGTAAGAGAACAAAGCATCCACGACCTTGCGAGAGGCATACAGACCAGAATGGTCCTTGAGCAGCGGTGGCAGGGCGAGGGCAGGCCAACTCTTCGCTATAACTGGGACCTATTCGCTGCCATATGGATACTCCAACTGGCAAGCCCTAGCACCATAGACAGAGACCATGTCTTTCAGCTCATCGGTGAACTAGGAATAAGGGAGGAGACCACTATAGGCAACTCCCATTCGCGCAGTGGCTTGCTCCAGAACCGGACCCCACGCACACCGCGCGCCACCCCTGGCTCGAGGTCCCCGGAAGCCGGGGCGCCGAGACCGACGGCTCCACCAGTCTCTCGCCCCTGGCACCGAGGCCCTACTAACCGCCCTCGCCGACAGACTACACAGTGCGACTCACGGGGAAAGGCAGAGTCCCAAGACCCAGAAGGGCGCCCAGGGGCACCCAAGCCAATAACCAGGGCAGCGTTGGTACCAGACCCGCGCAGGACCCCACGGCGCAGCAAAGGCGCAGCCGCACCCCTGGTAGACAAACGGCAACCGGGAGCCAGCCCGGCAGAACCGACATAGTGCAGGCGCCCAGCAGCCACACTATCCAACCTTGGGAACCCACCCCCAGGCGGCTCCCGGCAAGCCCAATCCCCGGGGGGTCCTACACCAACTCGGGCGCCGGGGGACGCCCCGGCACGGCAGCGCGCCGATAACCCGCATGGAGACAACGCATGCGTCCCCACGGAAGGGCCACCCTCCGGCACCCCCCCCCCGCCTGGGGCAGTAACAATACCCTCATTCGGCCGAGCAGCAGCAGTGTCCCAGACGCCAGGACAAATCCGAACGGAGGCAGCAGCGGTTCACTGCCAGACCCCCTCCCGGAAAGAAGCCCGGGGGACACTCAAGACCATCCCACCCCCGTGGACCTCAATGCCACCCCCTCTCAGGAACCCGCCTCCCCGCGGCAGGAAGCCCAGGGCGAAGGCAGCATGCCACAGCGTGTGCATGGGATGCCCCCGGACAGGCAGCGCGCAGAAGGAAGTAGCCTGGCCCGGGGGCAGCGCGCAGGGCCAGGGGAGCCGGCTCGCGCGGAGCACAGAGGCGCCGACATTGAGCCAAGGACGAGACCCCCCCAGCAGCGCGCCCACCAGAAGGGACAGCGACCCGCTCGGCAGAGGAGACCCCAGGACCGGCGCCTTCCTTCCACCCTGCATGGAGTCGGACTGGGCCACACTTCTAAGCCGCGCGAAAGATGTACTAGCCCCCCTCGGCCCCCCGCCCCGCTGGGAAGGGCAGGGGTGCCCCGACAGGAACAGGTGGAGGATCGTTCTAAGCGCAGTGGCCTGGGGTACCTCCATGCTTCAGCTAGAAGGACAGGTCCGAGGGATGCTAGCGCGGCTCTCTCTCTCACCGACAGGTTGTTGGCCCCCTTTACGGCCTACTTGGGCGCCCCAGCCCTCTCCCTGGAACCAGAAACCGAACGGGCAGAAGGATTCGCTCTCGAACGGCAGCACTGACAGCGGACTCAGCTTGCGCAAGGATAGAAGCGACCGTAGGAAGCAGCTCCAGCGAGGAGGGCCCCAGAATCCCGTTCCAGCCCCTAACGGATGAAGCACTCGGTGCTATCCTTACGGCTGGCCTCGATGTCCTTCCAGACTCAGCGATCAGGGAGGTCACAGCAGACACCAGCCAACTCAGGGCACTCGTCGACTCCTCCTGGCCCAACCCACGAGCCGACCAGCCCCGTCCGGATGAGCAACTGCAGGCCCCAGGGCACTCTGCAGTTGCAGCCCCCCCCCAGGGAGGCGGGAAATGCAGCAACGAGAGACCGCCCTGGGCCCCCAGAAGCACCCGCGAGACAGCCCCCCCACGCTGCCAATCACAGAAGCCGGCACAGCCGAGAGCCAGAGCGACCAGAGGCCCGACGAGCGCACGCCAGAAGCCGGAACAGAAAGAGGGAACAAGCCGGCCCGGAGGGACCTAGGAACCGCTCCAGAGGAAGAGCAAGCTTTGCGAGACCAGAGGAAGGGAGCACGCGATCGCTCATCGCCATGTGGGACGTTTCAACTGCAGCGGGCAGGCACACAGGACCACCCAGGGGTCCAGATTTAGAGGCAACGTGCATTCTGTTTTGTTCTTTGACAGGGATGGTGAAGGGGGGTTGGCATGTCCCGGGTTGGCCCACAGTCGGGGGGGGAGGGGGTGTATATTATTAAGGAGCAGTGATCAACCCCTCCCCGGAGGGGAAGAAGGGGGGGTTGGAAGAAGAAATTCGCTAAACCACTCACGCCCTAAAGGAGAAGAAGGTGGGATTCAGGCTCACTCCATTCTTACCGTGCTGCATCAATTCGAAGTTGGCTTGGAAACGTGGGGATCAAGAGAGAGAGAGAGGGAGAATGATAATGAGAGAAAGAGGGAGAGAGAGAGAGAGAGAGAGACAGGCTGACAGAGACAGACAGACAGACAGACAGACAAACGGACAGATAGACAGACAGAGAGAGAGAGAGAGACTGAGAGAGAAGGATAATGATATATCACCCGAAAAAAGAGAGAGATAGAGAGGGAGGGGAATACGTGAATAATAACGGAGGCTCCCGCGCAACACCATAGAACACGACAGATAGAGCGGGAATAACGAGAGAGAGAGAGAGAGACAAAAGAGAGAGAGAGAGAGAGAGAGAGAAAAAAAAAAAAAAAAAAAAAGAGAGAGTGAGGAAGCGACAGAGAGAGGGGTATTGAGCTGTGTATATATACATATATATATATATATATATACATATACAGAGAGATAGAGAAGCGTATCTGCGTTGGTAGACCGAGTGGGAGAATTGTGGCAGCCAGAGGACGCGCGGGCGATCTTCACCCTGGCGCCTGCGCATGGCGATGCCGAAGGGCGAGTCCGCATGGCCGACGTCGTGGCGGTCTGGCCACGCGCGTTTTCCCCTGCCAGCCCGCCTCCTTGCGGGAGCCCCCACACGGTGTGGTGACCGAAAAGTTCGAGGTTCAAACCGTTTGAGGTTTTCGGACGTTTTCGTCGGCTTCCAGAGATTTTCTAGCCTCGGGTGCCTTCCTGCAGTTGCGCCTCGCCGAGGGCGTTCCGGGCGTGTCCGGATCGTCCCAGACGGGCGCTGGAGATCCGAGTTACGACCCGAAAACCAGATGTCCAGTATCCCCCAATGAGTGCGGTGACTACACCGCGTGGTGAGTCAGTGGAGATTCGTGGCCACCGCGCTATTTGGGATTCGGGTCGTTCTCCGAAGACGTCTCGGGCGACTTGGGCCTCCAGGGTCCCAAAGCCGTGCGGCGACGGTCCGCGCAGCAAGGTCGTTGGGGAATATGAGGTCACCACGCGGTCCGTCACCAAACGGCTTGTGGGCCCGATTATTTGCTCTCCCAGACCTGTCCGATCCCCCCGCCGCCTCTCTTCAAATGGCAGGCTACGGCGCCGTCTCGGTGCGACGTCCGACGCTACCGTGCATTTCAAGGTTTAGCGCCCTCGCGGGGGCTCGTGTTTGGGCCCTCTTATTGCGGAGGTGGTCCAATGTTGAACGGTTCGCGCGGTGTCGTAGGCCAGATCTGAAGTCGTCAGGGCAGGAACCTGCGTACGCACAGTCTTGGGTCCTCCAGCGCGCTGCGCCGAGCTGTTTTAACTCAAGCCGGTTTGGCTCAAGTCTTGGCGCGTAGGAGCGTTAGTTTTTTCGCCCATGGCACCAGACGAGTGGCCTCTCTTGCTCAGCGACTTGGGTTGGGGCAGGCGCCTCTGATGGTGCGGCTAATGGCTGGTAATGCCAGCTCCCACCCAGGCCTGAAGCTACACATGTATGACCACTGCATGTTCTGCAGTCGAGTTCGGCTGGTGCTGGGTGCCGGGTTGGCTGAAAGTGCCTTATGAGCAGCAGGTATACGGCCATGGGCAGGTGGCAGATTCAGCAAAGAAAGATGGCTACGGCTATGATCCGTCCGATGGGCCTGTGCAGCTTACTGGCAAGAAGAGCCTGCCTGTGCTGGAAGGTGAGCGAGTTCCTCCACCTGACGGCGTCAAGGGCTTACCGAGTCCATGGGAAATTGCTCCTATGCCACAGGAATTACGAAGGGAGATCGCCGTATCGCTGCAGCGACTGGGAGGGCCGATATCAATGAGTGGTTCGGTCGTTGCAGGTCGGTGGTTGCCCAGCTGCATCGCCCTCGAATTGTGAAGGTTCCCCTGCCCGACTTTGCCATCCGCGTGACATCGACTACTCCAAGCACTCGCACAGCAAGTCAGGGTTCAGCTATGAAGACTCGTTGGCTGATACTCCTAAGCTTTTGCGGGATATCAGTGGCATCATGCATGAACTTGAGCGTCTTCTCAGGGGTGTGACAGAGGACGGTACACCTTGCCTGAATGCGAGGGGCTTCGGTATGGACGATGTCAATTGCCTCTCCTACATGCGTAACCTCACGTGCGTCCATTCAAGGTGCGGGATTACATTGAGAAGACTTGCTCACTGGCAGGGCTGGACACATATTTCGACTATGCCTCCTGAATCGGTGAGTGGGTTGTCCTCTCTGTTTTGCCACCTATCTGCCTGCGTGCTGGAGTGTAGCAACGGCCAGTCGCCGCGGATAACACAAAACAGATCCGTGCCCCTGCGCTGGGGAGGAGCATCAGGCACAGGAAGGGGGTGGTAGCAGTGGGGTTGCGAGGCGAGGCCTTGGCGTCGTGAGTCATTTCACCGCTGCTCCGCTGCCATGGCTGCCGCTGCATGGCTTGGCGTGACTGGGACGTCAAGCACACTACGAGGTCGAAGCTTGCAGTACGCACCCCGTCGGAACGAGGCGAAGAAGGTTAGGGAAGAGTGTCCAGTGTCCACGAGAAGAGTGTCATGTGTCGACGGACTGGCCGTAACAGGTGGTATATGTTTCTGAGATGTTAGAGGGTTGTAATATCTAACAGGTCGCTCGCTCGTGGTGCTGACTTCGGCAGCTTGGAGCCCCTGGAGCCCACTGTCATGCCTTTGAGAGTTTTTGCCTGAGGAGCATGCTCGGGATCTCAAGGCAACATTGGAGTGTCCCGCGACCTCCTGGGAGCGGGTGTTCGTGGAGCCTTCCTGGTTCCTCGGGCCATCATCGGGCGTCTTGGGGCCGCCTTGGGCCCATCCTGAGCCGTCTCGGAGCTGTCTTTGGGTTGGTCCAGGTCGTCTGGGGAAGTCCCTTAGGCCATCTCGAGGGCATCGTGGGGCCGCTCGGGGCTCCTCGCGGAGGATCTTGGGACAATATAGAGGCATCTCGCAGCGACTTGGGGCGAACAACTACGATGGCAGGCAGGAGAAATTGAACAGCTTGCTTGTCTCTGTGCGCTTGGCTTCTCAAGGGGCCTCTGAGAGGACTTGTGGACGTCTCTTGGGGCTTCTTGGGGAGCTCGACACGGGGGTGGTGGCCACGAAGAGAGCTTCCACAAACCCTACCAGGCAGCATTTGGCACGTTGCGATTGCGCTGCTTGCAAGTGGCCACGGCTGAGGGTTCATGGCCCGATGCACGTTGGAAACTAAAGATTTCTCTTCGGAACCGTGTCTAAACACGCTGCCGTGAAGTAACACGCTGGGACAGTCCGCAGAGACGCAGGCTGTAATTCTCAGGCCAACCGAGCTTGTCTACGCCAACCCTTGTGCTTCGATGTGGGGGTCTGCCGCAGGAGCGAGTGTTTCCAGTGGCAAGAGGCGTCCAGGATCACGCCAATTTGGGAAGAGGAGCAGAGGAGAGGGAGGAGTAGATCAAACAACAAAATATTGCATAAACATAACTTCTCGAAGGTCCGCCCGGACTTCTTGGATCGGCGTTGGGTCACCCTGGCAGCGCGTCCGGCGCCGCCACTGGCGCGCTCCGCGCGCTAGGGAGGGGGTCCAGCGCCGATCCGAGAAATCCATCCGGACCTCAGAGAAGTTGTGTGCATGCCGTTTTTGTTGGCCACTCCAGCAGAAGGAGGATGGGGAGGAGATGAGGACCTGGGTCAATTGTTATTGTAATTTATTTCCCCAGCGAGTGTGAGCGGACGGATTAGCGGCAGCACCAGCAGGAGGGCGCGTCGAGCAGTTTTGGTCCAAGCCGCCGCCGCGTTCAGCCCCTGCATCTCAGAAGGCGCGGTAGCACAACCTTCGGGGAAAAGAGTTGCATTGCTTCACTTGTTGTCCACAATGAGCCTGTTCCACCTCCACCTCCATCTCCTAGTCTTGATATCCGTACTCAGCCATGCCACTAACGTGCTGACTCGATCTCTGTTGGGGGTTCCGAGCGGTGCCGTTTTTGCAGTGTGTGTGTATGTGTGTGTGTGTGTGTATGTGTGTGTGTGTGTTTGTGTGGGTTCGCGCTCGTGTGTTGCGATGTTGGTGGTGCATGTTTCTCTGGAGGGTGAAGGAGAGGGGTGGCAATGGGGAAGAGACACGGTGGCGAAATGAGTAAAACGAGAAGGAGGAGGCGGAGGAGGGGGAGAAGGAGGAGGAGGAGGACCAGTGTAAACCAAAGACTCACAAACGATGTTGGAATACACCTGTCCTTGTCCATGGTATTGAGGAAAAGGCCCCATTGCGAAAGAACCGTTTGAAGGTCCTGATGCGTGCCAAAGCACCTTCTCGGGACCCCAACGCCACGAATCATCTTGAATGTTGCGTCTGGACGATCCCGAATCGTACCAGAACGCCACTGCTGGGACGTCAGCTCTGCGAATCAACGTCACTGTCGCGCCCTGCCAATCCTGAACCGCTCCAAAACATCGTTTCTGGTACGTTGACCATGGGAACCCGTGAAACCCTTGCAAATGTTTAGCACGAATGTGCGCGGCGCTAAGGCGAGAGCCACATTTGGAACACGGCCCGCCCTCAATCCGTGAAGCTCTTGCAAGTCTACAAGACGTATCTGCGCGGCGTTGAGGCGAGAACCACATTTGAAAACGACCCGCCTTCAATCCGTCAAACTGTTGCAATGTTCAATCGAACGTGTGCGGCGCTAAGGCGAGAGCCACATTTTGAAAACGACCTGCCCTCAATCAGCGAAACTCTCCCAACTTGCTCCAAACGAATGCGCACGGCGCAATGGCGAGAGCCACATTCTGAAAGCCAGCCGCCCTCAATCCGTGAAGCTCTTCTGATTGTTTAAAGCGAGTGTGCGCGGCGTTGAGGCGAGATTTGAAAACCATCCGCCGTCCATCTGTGAGCCTGTTGTCATCCCTTAAGCTTCTGGACTATAAGTGATGATGAAGTCTCAGGCGGAACGCCCAGCCCGCACTCCCGACTGGCCTCGGGGTGTGACAGTAAGGTGTTATTCATAAAGGGAAAGAATGGAGGAGGCGGAGGGGGAGGATAAGACAGAGGGAGAGGATATGCCGGATGACGATGATTATGACGGTGATGGTGATGGTGTTTGTCATGATGATGTTGCCGAGGATTGTTAGCATGATGATAGTGATGATCATGATGGTATTGGGTCCACGGATTGGCAAGAGCGCGTTCTGTGGGCTCTTGAGGGGGGTGGGGTGGGGCGCGTTCCAACCAGCCCCCCCAAAGCATTCTAGACGTCCAGAGACTGGGGGTGATCATCCTTGTTACGACACACATTTTTCAAGTTCTCCACTCCTCCCCTCCTCCCGCTCCTCTTCCTCTCCCCTTCGTGATTCCTTTGAAATACTTTCCCATTGTATTCGTCCGCCTCCTTCTCCTTGTCTCACCATCCTCCTACCTTCAACTGCCACTTGGCTGACAAAGTTATGGTAACATCAAATGATGTTTTGTGGAGGAGGAGGTCACCGCAGGCCGTCCGGCATCCGTGCACGTCGGGGCTTTCGACAGTTTGTGTTTTCGTTGTCGGGGCTTCACATGCGAAGGCTTCCATCTTTTGTCTCTCAGCAAGTCACCCCATGAGCGAATCATTCCTTCCGGGCTTTTCCAGCATTCCACGAGCGAATGTGTCCCAGAGTGGTGCCCTGGAGTGGACACTCGCAGCCAGACTCGACAAAAGATCCTCATCATATTTGATGCCGGCGGTTCGGTGCACATTCGCTGCCGCGCCACAGGCTTTCCCCAGCACGGATTCTCGTGCCACGAGGCCGACCGTTTGGTCGGTGTTCGCGCTGCCTCCCAGGCAAGGAAGGAGCGTGCGCGAGGTAGTTTGATGTTTCAACTGATTGCGCACTGAGTCTCAACATTGCGTCTAACAATCTGCACACGATTGAAGTTGGATTGGATTACGCCGCTATAAAGCAGGCGAGTGGGAGTAGGAGCGGAGACCAGGGAGCGGCGGGGCGCGTCGCCCCCTCCTGCCCTGCCAGAGGGCACGCCCAGTCGGGACGAAGTTCGACTCGCTGTTGTCAGAGATCTTCTGCTGGGGCGCGCGCCCCACTGGAGGCACGGGGCAAAGCCTCTAAGAAGGGTTTTTGCTGCCAGGGCGCCCTGCTGTCCTTCCTCGTCCCTCCCTCCGCCTTCTGCGAAATCTCTTCCTGCTCCTGCGAGAAGCCCTTGCTGCGTTGAGAGCTGCGTCGCACATCGTGTCGATCAGTGTGCCTTCTCTCACGTGGACAGCCTTTTGCTGCACTTCTGTTCAGAATCCTCCTCGAGGCACTGCATATCTAGGTGCGGTTGAGGTCTGTACGTTCTTCTGCGGCATATGGGCACGGCTGAGGCTTGCTCTGCTACTGTGCCGTGATGAAAGATTGCCCTTTTTTGACGGGTCGGCAAAAGTGCATCCATCCTTCGTCCGCAATGCCAGCGCACGTCGCTAGTCGCCCCGTTAGGGACGTGGAGCTTGGTACAATGTTGCGGGAGAGGTGCCTCGCTTTCGGGGCGGAGTTCGAACCTGGGGCTTGGTTCCTTAAATTAAAGTCTTATTCAGCCAAGCGGGATGGCGGTTCGAAAACGGCAAACCGCGTGGGGCATCCTCACAAAGTCGGCTCTCAAGACCGTTCGAACTCGGTTCGAAACAATACAATCCGGTTCGAAACAAAAGCAACATGAGCGTTTCGCGTGGGACTTCCTTCAAAATACGGCGTCGGACCCGGTTCGAAACGAAAGGATGGCGGTTCGAAAACGGCAAACCGCGTGGGACATCCTCACAAAAATTGTTGTCCTGACGGTTCGAACTCGGTTCGAAACAATGGGATGGCGGCTCGAAAACGGCAAACCGCGTGGGACGTCCTCACAAAAATGGTTGTTCTGACTGTTCCACGTCGGTTCGAAACAAGAGAAACCCCCAACACGGTTGGAAAACGAGCGTTGGGATGCATCGTAGCCATTACTTCGGCCAGGCCAAAAAAGGACAACAACTTCATCACGCCAATGCATTCTACCACTGCTTCAGCCACGCAAGTTTTGAGTTATGTACATATGAGCAGGGTGCAGGCCACCGTTGTTGCTTTTGCTTGGCTGGAAATCTCGAAGAGAGACGATGTGCGTAGATGCATAGCCCCAACCAAACTTCTACACGGAGCACGGCGGGCATAGTGTCGGAGCGCATCATTGTTGTCCTTATTCGGTGCAGGGGTCTCTGAGAGTTTCGTCGTTGCTGCAGTGCGTATTCCTTCCTCACCCTCCCCCTTCTTATCATATTTCCCTCCTTCCCCTCAGCCCCGATTCTCGCTCACAGATGCACGGCACGGCGGAACTAGTTCGTTGATTGGACTTCTTCCAGTTGGGTACAGTGTACCACTTCTCTCCGCGAGAAGTACACAAAGTTGAGAGTCGCGTCGCACATCTTCTCGATTAGTGCACCGTTTCTCCAGTGCCCAGCCGTGCCGTACTGATTTTGTTTCGCCATGGTCATCAAGGCAGAAGATGTTGATTGCGCATCTTGCTGTGATGGAGACTCGCGTTTTTGCACCAGACCTGCATCATTACGTTGATGTTTCGGTCCCAAGTGGTGTGTTGCGATCATTGTTCGAGGTCAGAAGGGTCGACTGAATTATGACACAACCGACCAGCTTTGGCGCGAGGCCACCAGGGCCGACTAGATGATTACAAATCAAACGATTTGTCCATTCAATGTTCGGGGCCAACGGGAGAAGACAAGTTGATGATAACATCCAGCGATGTGTTCTTTCATTATTCGAGGCAACCAGGGCGAACTAGGTGATGACAAACTCAAGCAAGGTTTGCGCTCACCTTTAGAGGCCTGCAAGACCGACTAGGCGATGGCAAAATCGAGCGAATTGCACAGTCACCTCTGAACGCCACCAGAGCAGACAAGGTGATGAACACCAAGTGATTCTGGCGTTCATCTTTCGAGGCCACCAGGGCCGACGAGGTGACGCATTAAGCGACAGTTGCGTTAACTTTTTGAGACCACCAGGGCCGACTGCTTGGCCGCAACAGAATTTCCCGCCCGCCCGACCCGACCCGTCCATTAGGGCACACGCGTGCAATTTCGATGATGCATCACATTTTAATGTCCCGCCCGCCCGACCGACCAGCCCGTTAGGGCCCGCCTGTCCCGACCCGACCCACCAGCCCGACCTGGCCTGCTTGTTCGGGTACGCTCGTGCCAATTCGATAATACATTATACTTTAACGTCCCGCCCACACGACCTGACCCGCCCGTTCAGGTCCGCCCGCCCCGCCCCGACCCGCCTGTTAGGGTGCACGCGTGCCAGTTCGATGATGCATCATAATTTCAAGCCCCGCCCACCCGATCAGACCCGCCCGTTAGGGTACACGCGTGCCAACCCGATGGCGCACCTTACTTTCATGTTTAGCCCGCCCGACCCGACCCGCCCGTCAGGGTCAGCCCTCCCGCCCCGACGTTTCTATAAGGGCTTTCGCGTTCCAGCTCGATCACGCATTTTGATGTCCCGCCCGCCCGACCCATCATACTTGCTGGGGTCAGCCCGCCCGACGCGACCGCCCGTGAAGGTACTCGCATGCCAACCCGATGATGCACCTGATTTCAATATCCCGCCCGCCCGACCCGACCCGTCCGTTAGGGCACACGCGTGCCATTCCGATGACACGTAATACTTTAGTGTCCCGCCCGCCCGACGCGCACCGCCCGTTGAGGTCCGCTCGACCCGACCCGTCCCGCCCGCCCGACCCAACCCGCCCGTTAGGGTACACGCGTGCCAACTCGATGATGCCATCATGCTCCAATGTCTGGACGGACTCGATGTTCGCGTCGCGATGCAGCCCTTCGGAGCCGAGAACAACCACAGCGTCCACCACGTCGGCATCCAGATCCACGTCGCTATCCGGCACTACGGGGTCGAGAAATACCACGGGATTACCACTTCCGGGACCGCGCAGAATGACGAAGAGCCCGCACGTCTGCAATTTGCACCTCGTCGCCGAGCATCGCGACGGGCATCTGCAGCACGCCGCGGCGCAGCGCGACTGGGAGGAACTGGTCGGGGACTTCTCCAGGTGAGGTGGTCAGCTTGGGTGATATCCTGCCCGAGTCAGGGGCAATGTCGTTTTGTCCCCAATCAGAGCTTGCCTCTGTAGGGGTCCTATCGGAGACATTCCGCAATCAGCGCTTGTCTCTGTAGGGGTCCTAGCGGATTCATGTGGTTAGGTGAGCTTTGCCACCGATTTCCGCGCCCCGCCCAGGTGCCCGGGTGCTTGGGTGCCCGGGTGCTTTATAGCCCCATAGCCCAAAAACCCTATAACCCAATAGCCCCTATAGCCCTACAGCCTTATAGCATTATAACCTTACAGCCCGATAGCCCTATAGCCCTACAGCCCGACAGCCCTATAGCCCTAGAGCCCTAGAGCCCCAGAGCCCTAGAGCCCTAGAGCCCTACAGCCCCATAGCCCTATAGCCCTATAGCCCTGTAGCCCGATAGCCCTATAGCCCTGTAGCCCTATAGCCTTATAGCCCTATCGCCCTATAGCCCTATAGCCCTATAGCTCTATATGCCTAAAACCCGTATAGCCCCATGGCCCCATAGCCCTATTTCCCTGTAGCCCTAAGTTCTATAGCCTTATAGCCCCATAGCCCTATTTAGAACGAGTCTGCGCGGCGCTAATGCGAGAGCCACATTTTGAAAACCACCCGCCCTCCATATGTGAAATTGTTGCCAATTTTCTAGCTTCACAATCATACATGGTGAGGAAGTCTCAGGCGAAACGCCCGGCCCGCCCTAAAAACTGGCCTCCGGGTGCGACAGGGAGAAGTTCCCAAATCAGAGCTTGCCTTTGTAGGGGTCTTAGCGGATTCATATGATTAGGTGAGGTTTGCCACCGATTTCCGCGACCCGCCTGGGTACCCCGGTGCCCAGGTGCTCAAAAGCCCTATAGCTCAATAGCCCTATAGCCCTATAGCCCTACAGCCCTACAGTTCAATAGCCCTAACCCCATATAGACCTATATTATTGGAGCCTCATAGTGCTATAGCCCTATCGCCCTAAATCGATATAGCTCTGTAGCCCTATAGCCCTATAACCCTAAAGCCCTGTAGCCCTACAGCCCTAAAGCCCCATAGCCCTATAGCCCAATAACCCTAAAGCCCTAAAGCCCTATATCTCTATAGCCCTATAGCCTCATAGCCTTATAACCCTATAGCCTTATAGCTCTATAGCTTTATATGCCTATAGCCCTATAGCCCCATAGCCCCAAGCCCTCATAGACCTCCAGCCCTAAAGTCCTACAGCCACATAGCCCTATAGCCTCCTAGCTTTATAGCCCTATAGCTCGATCTGCCTATAGCACTATAGCCCCATAGCCCATATATCCCCTATAGCCCTAGGCACTATATAGCCCCTATAGCCCTATAGCCCTAGGCACTTATAGCCCTATAGCCCTATAGCCCCCTATATCCCCATATATCCCCATATATCCCCCGAGCCCTATAGCACTATAGCCCTATAGCCCTATATCCCTGTAGCCCTATAGCCCTAGGGTCTTATTGCCCTGTAGCCCTATAGCCCTATAGACTCATAGCCCTATCGCCCTATAGCCCCATAGCCCCAAAGCCCCATAGCCCTACAGCCCCACAGCCCCACAGCCCGATTGCCCCATATCCCTATAGCCCTCATAGCCCCATCGCCCTGTAGCCCAATAGCCCCATAGCTCGATAGCCCTGAAATGAATTCGATTGGGTTTTTTGGGGGTATCATATGGTTAGATGAGGAGTGTCACCGATGTCCGCGGCCCGCCCAGGTGCCCCGGTCCTCAGGTGCCTGGGTGCTTGGGTGCCCGGGTGCCTTGTAGCCTCATAGCCCTACAGCCCTATAGCACAATAGCCCTCTAGCCCTATGGTCCTATAGCCCTATAGCCCAATAGCTCTGTAGCGCAATAGCCCAATAGGGCCATAGCCCTATAGCCTTATAGCCTCATAGCCTTATCGCCCTAGACCCCTATAGCTCTATAGCCCTAAAGCCCTATGGCCCTATAGCCCTATAGCCCAATAGCCCAATAGCCTTCCCTAAAGCCTTGTCGCCTTATAGCCTTATAGCTCTATAGCCCTAGAGCCCTAGAGCCCCAGAGCCCTATAGCCCTATAGCCCTATAGCCCAACAGCCCTATAGCCCCACAGCCCTATAGCCCTATAGCCCATGGCCCTATAGCCCTGTATCCCTATAACCCTATAGCGCTATAGCCATATAGCCTATAGCCCCATAGCCCTATAGCCCTATAGCCCTACAGCTCGATATGCCTATAGCTCTGTAGTTCCATAGCCTCATAGCCTTATATCGCTATAGCCCTATAGCCCTATGGTCCTATAGCCCTATAGCTCCATAGTCCTATAGACTCACAGCCCTATAGCCCCAGAGCCCGATAGCCCAAGAGCCCAGCAGCCCTGTAGCCCTATGGCTCAATAGCCCTATAGCCGTATAGCCCTATAGACCCATAGTCCCACAGCTCCATAGCCCCATAGCCCCATCGCCCTATAGCCTAATAGCCCCATAGCCCTATAGCTCTACAATGACTTTGCTTTGGACTTTTCTCTGTTATTCCCTACCGAGGCTCTGCCTAGAAGGGTTCTTACTCTCTGGGCTTAAAGGGACAGGGAAGTGGAAAGCGCCCCGGGCGGTTCCCTCAGTATCCGCCCCGCGGTTCCCCCAGTCCCTTGGGAGCTTGAGCTTTAGCTTTCGCTTTCGCTTTGCTTTAGCTCAGCTTTAGCTTCAGCTTAGCTTTAGCTTAGCTGTAGCTTAGCTTTAGCTTAGCTTTAGCTTAGCTTTAGCTTATAGCTAGCTTAGCTTTAACTTAGATTTAGCTTAAGTTTAGCTTAGCGTTAGCTTAGCTTTAGTTATGTTTAGCTTAGTGTTACCTTAGCTTTATATTAGCTTTAGCTTATATTTAGCTTAGCTTTAGCTTAGCTTTAGTTTAACTTTAGCTTAGCTTTAGCTTAGCTTTAGCTTAGCTTTAGCTTAGCTTTGCTGTTACTACTAATGCTGCTTTCCTAGGGGCTCCAACTCCTAGGTAGGGTCGCACTGGGATAATCAGTTTGTTTGTCGAGTCTGCACCGGGCTTTGTGCTCACTCCTCCTCGGCTTTCCGCCTCCCACTTCCCTCCAGTATCGGTCACAATGGTGCTTTGCATGTTTTTCCCTACCTAGGCTCTGCCTAGAAGGGTTCTTACTCTCTGGGCTTAAAGGGGCCGGGGAGTGGAAAGCGCCCCGAGCAATTCCCCCAGTATCCGCCCCGCGGTTCCCCCAGTTTCGTCCCCTTAGCTTAGCGTTGCTTATCTCATCTTAGCTTAGCCTATTTCATCTTAGCTCAGCTTAGCTTCACCTTAGCTCAGGTTTATCTTAGCTTAGTTTATCTTCATCTCAGCTTCGCTGAGCTTTAGCATAGCTGAGCACCTCATAGCATAGTATAGCGTAGCATAGCATAGCGCAGCACATCATATCATAGCATAGCCCATCATAGCATAGCATAGCGCAGCACAGCATAGCATGTATAGCATAGCGCAGCACAGCACAGCACAGCATAGCACAGCGCAGCATAGCATAGCATAGCATAGCATATCATAGCATAGCAGAGCATAGCATAGCATAGCAGCAAAGCAAAGGCAAAGCAACAGCAGCGGCAGCAACGCAAAGCGCAAGCAACGCCCCTACCTAGGCTCTGCCTAGAGGGTTAGCTTAGCTTAGCTTAGCATAGCGCAGCGCTGCAATAGCATAGCATAGCATAGCATACATAGCCAAGCATAGCATAGCATAGCATATCATAGCGCAGTATAGCATAGCATATAATAACATAGCATATCACAGCGCAGCTTAGCATAGCATAGCATAGCTTAGCATAGCACAGCGCAGCATGCCATATCATAGCTTCGCATAGCGTAACATAGCATACCATAACATATCATAGTATAGCATAGCACAACATAGCATAGCAACGCAGAGCATAACGTATCATAGCACGGCACAGCATAGCATAGCATAGCATAGCAACTTATGCTGCTTTCCTAGGGGCTCCAACTTCTAGGTAGGGTTGCACTGGGGTAATTAGTGTAAAGACCTTACGGCCGGTACCGCCGACCCAAAAGGACGACGACGACGACGAACTGACGGCCCTGCCAGAGGCTCGGCACATGGAGCGGGAGGGGGAGGGGGAGGGGGAGGGGGAGGAGGACAAGCTAGGTGCGCTCGCGTCATATCTGACGTCCTACCACTCCCTCCCATCCCTTATAATTGCGTATGTTTCATCTCTATTCGCACAGTCGGATGTCGTAGCATAGCATAGCATTGCATGGCATAACATGGTGTTGAAGATCAACGCGTAGCATGACATAGCAAGGCGTGGCGACGCCCCCAAATCAATGAATCCGCACCGAGTGTGTAATCACTTCCGATGTTTTTTTTTCCCCCAGGGGGGGTGATTTGGGGGACTATTGAGAAGGATCGGAAGCCATGCCGTGGCATGGCACTGGAAATACTTAATGACAACAGCGCTGATGCGGGAGCACGATTCGGAAAGCGGAAGCGCGGAAATGAGGCCAGCGTTGCAGCGGGAGCACGATTCGGAATGAGCGGAATCGCGGAAATGAGGCCAACCAGCGCTTCAGCGGGAGCAACAATTTGAAACAAACCCGAGCGAAAACCCAGTTCCCGGGAATACAGTGTGCAATTGTTGACGCTTCGCGTATCCCCACCAGCCCATCCAGAAACGATGCTCAGGGGAGTTGAGGTGATCAGGGAAGTCGGGGAGCATGCAGAATAACAAAGGGCGGGGGAAGCTGTCACAGACCCCGAGAGGGGGAGGATGGAAGAGGAGTCGTCGTCGTCGTCGTCGTCGTCGGAGGAGGAGGAGGAGGAGGAGGAGGGGGAAGAGGAGGAGGAGGAGGAGGAGGAGGAGGACGGAGAAGGAGGAAGAATCGGAGGAGGAGGAGGAGGAGGGGAAGGAGCTTCTTGGGGGTCTTTTGAGGGCCTCTTGGAGGGCTTTTTGGGCGCCTTGGGGCATCTTGGGCGCCTCTTGGGACCCTCTTGAGGCGCTCTGGGGAGCCTTCGGGGCGCTTTTGGGGCCATCTTGGAGGGAGTCGATCAAACAAGAGGGGGGGTTTAATTAGCGCCCCCCCTCGGAAGCCCCTAAAATCGCCTCTTGGACCCCTCTTGGAACGCTCTTGGAGTGCTCTTGGGCGCTCTTGGGGCCGTCTTGGGGCTCTTTTGGGGCTCTCTTGGGGCCCTCTTGGGCCATCTTGGAGCCATCTCCAGGCCTCGGATGGCCATCGGAAGCGAAAAGGCGAGAAAGCAAAAATCATTGATTTTCCTTAGGTTTTGGGACGATTTTGGCCTCTTCGGGGCCTCCTTGGGGAGCTGTTTGGCCACTTGGAGTTATCTTGGGGCCGTCTTTGGGCTTCTTGGAACCATCTTAGGAGCCATCGTGAGCGATCTTGCGCTATCTTGAGCCATCTTGGAGCTCATCTTGGGTTCTCTGAGGCGCTCTTGGAGCCGTCTTGGGCCATCTTGGACGCTCTAACTACCCGCGGCCCCCCCCGTCCAGGTCCAGGGGAGGGGGTAGGGGGAGGGGTAAACCCCTCCCCAAGGGGGAAGAGGGAGGGGTGGAAGAGGATCTGCTCTAGACCACCTACGCCCAGAGGGCTGGTGGGATTAGCTTGGCGAAGAACCCAACCATATGCAGTTCTGAGTACCGCAATTGTGAATCATGCATTCTTCGGTGGCGCTCCCTATGGGGCCACGAACCTTGTGAGGGGTGTGCCGACATGGGTGTGGGGGTTGCATGTGGACGGTGGCACTGGGGCCTTCGGTGGAGTTCCTTATGGGGCCACGAAACGCGTGATGGGGGGTGCCGAAATGAGTGTCGCATGTGGACCGTGGCACTGTGGGGCTTCGGTGGAGCTTCCTATGGGGTTACGAAACGTGTGAGGGGTGTGCTGACATGGGTGCGGCGGACGCATGTAGATGGTGGCACTGTGGCCTTCGGTGGAGTTTCTTATGGGGCCACGAAACGTGTGAGGGGTATACCGAAATGGGTGTGGGGGACACATGTGGACGGTGACGCTGACGCTTTCGGTAAAGCCCCCTATGGGTCCACGAAACGTGTGAGGGATGTGCCGAAATTGGTCTGGGGGATGCGTGTGGACGGTGGCACTGGGATCTTCAGTGGAGCTCCCTATGTGGCCACGAAGCGTGTAAGGTGTGTGCCGACACGGGTGCGGCGGACGCATGTGGACGGTGGCATCGGGGCCTTCGGTGGAGCTCCCTAAGGGTCCACGAAGCGTGTGAGGAGTGTGCCGAAATGGGTGTGGGGGACGCATGTGGACGGTGGCATTGGGGCCTTCGGTGGAGCTCCCTATAGGGCCACGAAGCGTGTGCGGGGTGTGCCGAAATGGGTGTGGGGGACGCGTATGGACGGTGGCACTGGGGCCTTCGGTGGAGCTCCTTATGAGGCCACGAAACGTGTGAGGCGTGTGCCGACATGGGTGCGGGGGACGCAGGTGGACAGTGTCATTGGGGCCTTCGGTGGAGCTCCCTATGGGGCCACGAAACGTGTGATGGGTGTGCCGACAGGGTGCAGCGGACGCATATGGACGGTGGTATTGGGGCCTTCGGTGGAGTTCCCTATGGGGCCGCGAAACGTGTGAGGGGTGTGCCTAAGTGGGTAGGGGGGGAGCATGCGGACGGTAGCACTGTGACTTTCGGTGGAGTTCCTTATGGGACCACGAAACGTGTGAGGGGTGTGCCGAAGTGGGTGGGAAGGACGCATGTGGATGATACTGATGACGATGATGATGATGACGACGACGACGATACTGTTGTTCATGATGATGCTGCTGCTGCTGCTGCTGATGATGATGATGATGATGATGATCATGATCATGATCATGATCATGATGATCATGGTGATGATGACACTGGTGATGATGCTGATGATGCTGATGATGCGGATGCTGATGCTTATGCTGCTGATGATGATGACGACGACGACGTCGACGATGATGATGATGATGCTGATGATGATGATGATGATGATGATGATGCTGATGATGATGATGATGATGATGATGATGATGATGATGATGATGATGATGATGATGATGATGAGAGGAGAAGGGAGGGGGCAGCTGGAGTAGGAGTGAGAACGCGGGGCGCTGTTTCTTCAACACGAGGACCCAACACCACAGGATGGTTGGGAAAACAACAATACGCGGAGGGGGCCTGGACATCTTCCACACGTCATCAGGGGAGAGAGGAGAGTCGTATTCATATTGTGTAATTCTGGTGGGGAGGAGGAGAAACAATAGGAAACGGAGGAGGAGGAGGAGATGGAGGAGGAGATGGAGGAGCAGGAGAAGGAGGAGCAGGAGGAGGAGAAGGAGGAGGATAATGAGGAGGGGGAGAAGGAGGAGAAGGAGGAGGAGGAAAAGGAAGAGCACGAGAAGGAGGTGGAGGAGGAGGATGCCCTCTTGGGCCGTCTTCGGGGCCTCTTGGGACGCTCTGGGTCCATTTTGGTGCGTTTGTGAGCTCCGGCACTCTCAGGGAGGATGGTATTCTGACCCGGCCCCCCCCCCCCCTGGGGACCCCCCTGGGAACCCCCCGGGACCCTCCCCCCTACCCCCCCCAGGGGATCAAAGGCAAGGGGTTGCCCTTCGACTCAACTACGACGTTGCTCAATTTCGCTTTGGCTTCGCGTTGGCTGGCTCGCTTGAGGAGGACCCAGTGAAGGGGGGGCGACGGGCCACGACAAGGGACGACGACGACGAAGACGACGACGACGACGACGACGACGACGACGACGACGACGACGACGACGACGACGACGACTACGACTACGATGACGACGACGAGTCACAGGACAGCGTGTTCAACACGCCGACAGGGTCGGCAGGTTTTTATACTGCATCCGCGCTGTCCCCCATTCTCAGGGGCGGCGTCCACCGCCCCAGGGACGCCAGGGAAGGTTCGCTCTCAGAGCTTCCCGTGTCCTGCACTCCCTCACGCGGCCTTTGATAATTTATTGATGTAGTTCCTGCCGTTCGCTCTCTTCCTCCTGTTTCCTTCTCTCATTTGCTCCCTCCTCTTTCCTCACCCGTGCGTCGCATCGGCAATCAAGGCACGAGGTGTTCGCTCATCTGGCGAGGCGCCACGGCTTTTTCATCTAGGCCACTGCGGGGCCTATCTCAGCTTGCGGCCCCACTTCACATTGGACTCGTGAGGGACATCTGTGCGGGCGCCGGCTCCAGCACTGCTCAGGGTGTCTGGTTTTCGCACGCGAGAGTTTCTTGTCCTGGCGTTCGCTGGCTTGCTGCTCTCTTCTGGCGTCGCTCCTCGTTTCCTTCCTCAATGTTTTTTCCATGCTACGTCATCTTTCGATCCGCCTGACGGCTGGCAGCCACGCTAGGTGGACCATGCAGCTTTCCTGATGCAGCGTCGTTCGGGAGCACTGTCCTCTGTGATCCGTCGCGCACGGACCAGGGGATTCATTCATCGCGCCTGGCTGCGGTGGTATACATACAACGGGGGACCGGGTCCAGGGGCCAGGGGCCAGCGCCCCGACCACAAATGTGGGGCCCAGGCGTCATTGTCCCTTTGTTTTTACGGGGTTTCGGCGGCCCGGGGCCAACAGGGCCCCAAGAGGCTGCAGGGAGGCCCCAGGAGGCCGCAGCGATGGCTCCAGACGCTTTTCAAGACGACTCCCACGACGCCAAGAAGGCCCCCGAAGGCCCCGAAGACTCCCCAAGAGACACCCCGAGAGAGGCCCAATGAGCAAAAATCGTCGATTTCCTTTCTAGGGAAACTGATATGTTTGGCGTGTTTGTCTTTTGGGCGTCCACTGCGTCCAAGACGGCCCAAGAGGCACCCAAGACTGCCCCACAGGCTCCCAAGAGGGCTCCAAGACGACCCCAAGAGGGTCCCAAGACGGCCCGAGAAGCCCCCAAGACAGCACGAGAGAGCCCCAGGACGAGCCCTAGAGGGGCCCCAGAGGTGCACAACCATATTCAAATTCCGAGCTTTCGGCCCCAGAGGCCCCCAGGAGGCCCCAAGAGGTCCCCAGGAGGCCCCAAGAGGCCCCCCAGAGGCCCCAAGAGGCCCCCAAGAGACCCCCAGGAGGCTCCCAAGAGGCACTCCAATAGAGCCAGAAATAAGCAAACATTGTCGATTTGCTGTAGGAGAACTGCTATGTTTGGCGTGTTCGCCTTTTGGGCTTCCACTGTGTCCAAGACGGCCCAAGACGCACCCAACACGGTCGAGGATGCCCCCGGGAGGGCTCCAAGACGGCCCACGAGGGGGCCAAGACGGCCCACGAGACGCTTAAACCGCTCAACAACGCCCCAAGTCGGCGCCCAAGACGGGGACGAGGAACCGAAAATGCGATCCATTTGGCCCAAGAGACCCCCAGGAGACCCCAAGAGGCTCCAAGAAGCGCCCAAGAAGCCCCAAGAGGTCCCCAAGAGACCCGCAACAACACAAAAAGAGTCCCCAAACACGCCCCAAGGGGCACTCCAATAGAGCCCCAATAAGCAAACATCGTCGATTTCCGATGGGCACACTGATATGTTTGGCGTCTTTGCCTTTTGGGCTTCCACTGCGTCCAAGACGGCCCAAGAGGCCCCCAAGACTGCCCCACAGGCTCCCGAGCGGGCTCCAGGACGATCCCAAGAGGGTCCCAAGACTGCCTGAGAAGCCCCCAAGACAGCACAAGAGAGCCCCAGGACGAGCCCCAGAGGGCCCCAGAGGTGCACAACCATATTCAAATTCCGAGCTTTCGCCCCCAGAGGCCCCCAGGAGGCCCCAAGAGGTCCCCAGGAGGCCCCACACTATAGAACGATTCTCGCCCACCGGCACCGGCACCGGCACCGACACCGGCACCCCCTGAGAATCCGGATCCCCAAAAAGTTAGGGAAATTCCAGAAGACTTCCAGAATTCCAGAACAGTTTGGGATACGATTGCGTTTTCCAGCATGTTACATAGGCTATATGAGCTTATTGAAAAGTTCTGGAAAATATTGAACTTTTAGGGAATGTGTTTTGCAGCACGTCATATATTATAGTGATATTATAGTTCCATTATACTTACACTATAATACTAGAGTGTTTTGCTTCAGTTTTTCATGCATATTCGCGTTGTGTTCGACGCTGCTGCTTTCACTGTCGTGTTTGTGCTGTTGGGGTCCCACCGAGGCTACAGGAGACTTCGCAGGCTCTCTGCGGCGGAATGTCGGTAGACTTCGAATATCATATTCTCTCGACCTCACCAAACATTCGATTCGAGAAGTCTCCACGCGCAGCAGCTTACAACTTATCGAACGGAACTTTCAATTTCAAGTGTAAGTTCATCAAGAAGCATTCCATGACTTTGAATGGAACCAAGTGCGGGGGAGTCCCTGCTGTCGAACATCGCGCGCAGTGCACAAGCTGGCCAATGAAATCTTCAAACTCAAAGCACCACATCCACGCAGGGTTGAACCACCTCGACAACTCTGCAATATGAACCATCATGTGATATTTTGTCGTATTGTGGAAGCACCTCTTTTTTTTATCTGCCCAGTACTTAAACAGCCAGTTATTATGCTGCAAGAACAACTCGATCAGGTTCGTCAAACGCACTGAAACTTCCAACCCCAACACCATGGGGCCGTTTTTGCAAGTGCACCAGAAGTCGCATAGGCAATCGAACGCTCGCATCACATGTTCGTCGTGCTCACTTCCATCGCGGTTTTCGAACCAATAGCCTTTCAACGCGAATAACAAGTGTTGCGTTTCTGCCGCCTTGCCTGAAAACAAGGGAAAGTTATCCGTGACGGTAAACATTCCAGGTGTGAGCTTTCCAATACGAACGGGTGTGCACTGTTTCTGATACACAGGTACTAAATGATGGTCGTAAAACTCGTCACATCGTTTATCGATGCTTTCTTTGAAGCGGGAAGAGTGCATAATAACCCATAATACAGCACCAGTACAATATTTGAGCACGCCCATGTTGCCAGAGTGCATCAAATCTCCTGGGTTCATATACCTTGACATCCCAATTATCGAACGGATCGGATGATCACTGACACGAGCCGCGCACGCCTCGTGCGTCTGCAATCGCGTTGCTTTCCATGAAGCGCAGAAACGCACATCCGTGATAGGGTATGGCGTGTCTTGTTCCCTAGAACACCTGTCAAACCAACACGGTTCATTAGCGTTGAAATTTGGATACCCAAGTTCATTTGCACCATATTCTAAATCGTGCGTCAGCATCCACACAACAAGTTTGCATTTCCCACCTAAGAACAACTTACCTCGATACGATTCTGCCCGAGAGCCTGCCGACCATGGGAGCGTGTGTTCATCAGTGAGCGGGTGAACGCCTTGGAATGCAGCGTTGAACAAATGAACCAGCCTGCGCCAGCATACAACGTCACTCCGAACACCTTCCAGCACTCGCGCCCGCGAATGCAACATGAAGGCAGGGAATATATTTTTATGAAACGAGCGAGACAGCAATGACCGCCACTCCACACATAACAATTTACTCTCATTCTTCGTAATGACGGCACCATCACCATGTAGAATTATTGGTATGTAAATGTCCATCCAGTTCGGACAATGTCTCATGCCAACTTTATCAAAATTGATGAACTTAGGGTCGTTCGGATCGTTTTGCTCCCAAAACCTGCGTGGTGGAGTCGTCAAGAACATGTCTTCGAACGTATGGTACGCGTAATCGTGAAAACATTGGCGCACATCCAATGGCGATAGCATAGGCGTTGGCATGTCTTCAGTTTTCGTTGCCGAAATCTTGGTTGGTATATCAATTGACATTGGCTTTGGCACGGACACGTGATCAAAAAATTGCCGTTTCAAATCGCGCCGAACGTTTCCGTTGTGAGCACCGTGCGTGCCACAGCGTGCCAAGCGTTGGGTATCGTCTTGTTGCAATCCATCCGCTACAGCACCATCTGGGGTCGTTATCAACTCGTGGGATTGCCGCAACCACTCTGGAGAACGACAAAAGGTTACCGCAACCCCCGAGTTGGGAACAACCAGGCCACCTGCAAGCCACTGCAACGTGTTCGCCGACAAACACCCCCACGACCAGGCACTCAATAAGCGCACGGCCAGCCGAGACGAAAACACACTGCTCGGATCTAATAGCATAGAGGTTGCGTGGACCGCCGCGCGCATCTGTCGGCATCCTCCGCGCTGGGACAAGCAACTCGCAATCGAATCGTCGAGTTGCATCAATTCGAAATTCAATATTCGAGAGTACGTGATACGCACAGGAAGCGTGAGTGCTCGATCGCGCTAAGTCTTGGGCCAAAACGGCTACGGAAAGGACAGCAACGATTCACTTCGTAATGTTTCTGTTGTCCTATGGGTCCTCCTCCTCCTCTTCCTCCTCATGCAATGGGTCCCCCAAACCTCCTCAGAATTATCCCCCCCCCCAACCCCCACACGACGTCGACGACGACGTCGACGTGCAAGGAACCTGGGCTTCCAGCGCAAGGATTCTGAACCTGGGCTTCCAGCGCAAGGATTCTGAACCTGGGCTTCCAGCGCAGTGGAGGAGGAGGAGGAGGAGGAGGAGGAGGAGGAAGAGGAGGAGGAGGGCCCTCTAGAAGTTTTTTTCAGGGAAAACTGATTGTAGGTCCCCTCTGGGGGGGGGGGGAGTTCCTGTGATTGTGACAAGGGAGGGGGCTTATGAGGATGACAGGTGCTAGTTTCATTTTTTCCAGAGCATCATCCAGAGCGCGAGACGGCACCGCACTCCAGAGAGCGAACGCGTCTTGCTCGAGCGAGCAGGCACCAGAACATGGGCTGCGCTCACGCAGCCTCACCAATCTAACTACATGGTTGCATTGCAGGCTCAACTGCACTTAGATACGGTCAATCATGCGGCCTAGTGATATCTGGGCACACGGCGGCAGACGTAGCAATGCAAAACAAAGCATTCCGGTCAATGCAGGGCCTAGATCTGGTAGTCGTAGTTCTTTCTACTTCGTGAAGGGCTTGGTCTTGGCCAGCAACGTCTTCGCCTTCTCGGCATTCTGGTTGAACTTCCGCACCGCAGCGTTGACGTCCGTAGCCGACGCGCCCGTGGTGAGCTTCATGTTGGCCTTGTTGGTCTTCGCGAACTCGTCGATGGCCGCGCCGAGCGAAGAGGCGACGGCCTTGGACATCGGATCCTTGCGGCACGCGATCTGCGCCGTGGTCAGCTTCGTGATCAAGTTGCCCGTCTTGTTCACGACCGCGGTCATTTTCTGCTCCGCGGTCTGCATCTTGGTTTTCTCCCCATCCTCCTCGTGTCCGCCTTCAGTGGCAGCAGAGCCCGTCTTCGAGCCCTTCTTGTCCTTGAGCGCCTTCTGCTTGGAGCCCTCGCCGAAGAACGTGCTAGAGCTGCCCATGAAGAAGAACTCCGCGTCCTGCATGGCCGCCGCGTGGCTCTCGTCGTCGAGGTTGCGACGCCTGGCGACGCTCATCACCGCCCACGCGCCACTCGATCGGGGCCAGCGCAACGCGAAAAGGTATTACAGTTGCATTATAATAGCATTCTAATGTAATTGTAATAGCTTTTTCGCGCCGAGCTGGCCCAATCGAGATTGGCGCGAGGTCAGCTCGGACCGGGAAAAAAATAGAGGGGAGGAGGGGTGGGAGGAGGATGAGGAAATATTCCTCCTCATCTTCCTCGTCATCCCTCGTCCTCCTCATCTCCCTCGTCGCCCTCGTGCCTCTCGTTGATCCTCTCCTTCGATGTAGTCGAGGCCTCGATGCGCTTCTTGGTCGATTTCACGTGCACCTTGTCGCCCCACTCGTCCATGAAGGCAACGAACTTCCCTTTCGCGATGAACTCTGCTGTCTCCTCGTAGCCGTGGATTTTCTCCAGCTCGGCCCGCGTGTACTCCCTCTGCTCGATCTCGCGCCTGTCTTCTTTCTTGAGACTCGCCACCTGTTTCTCGAGGTGCTCGGCCCACTTCGCGTCGCCGCGTATGAAGTGGAAGAGAACCCCGTTCTTGACGTCCGTTTTCTTACCACTTTTGTCAGAGCAAAGGGCCTTCCACGCCTCTTGAATCGCCATGTCCTTCTTGCCGCGAGCGATCTTCAGCCTCTGCCAGGCGCCAGCCTTGAGCGACGGGGTGTAGAGGTACTTGTTCAAGACATCCATGCTCGGCTCCGTGATGCTGTTCTCCTTGCAGTGAATCCGCATCTTCTCCATCTGGGTGTCCAGCAGGCTCGAGTCGGCTTCTGCGTCACCGTCCACCTCTGCAGCAGAAGGCCTTTTGATCAAGGCGAGCGGCATGCTGTCGTCGTCCTCCTCCTCAGACTCCTCGCCCTCCACAGTAGCTTCCTCATCGATGTCGTCATCGTCCTGTGGGTCGTAGGCCGCTGGTTTGCCTCGCTTGGCAAGGTTCTTCGCCACGAATGCGGAAGGCCTCTTCATCGCCACAATGCCCACAGAATAGGGCTTCCGCGCGTTTCTGAGTGAAAGGAAAGGCGCAGGCGTCGCAATGGAAGCTTGCTTGAGCCAAAAGTGGCTACGGAAACGAAGGTGTCGCTTAACGTTTATCATGCGGAGGTTTCGTTTGAAGCCCACAGCGCGACGGCCCTCGGGAGGCCATCAGGGCCGAGGCCTTCCTGAGGGGGGGGCCTCGCGAGAGGCCTTTCTGTTTTTTGTCCAGGATCGGATTTTGAGATGCACCCCCTCTTGGCTGGAAAGGGGGAAGGGGCGTGATCTCGAGCTCGGTGAATTTCGCTCTTACCCTTGTCATTCCTCTCACCCTTGCCCATAATTTCACCCCTACCCAAGCCCATCCCCTTACCTTTACACTTACCCTAACCCTCCCACCCTCTGGAGCGTTGTTTTTGATTCGTTTGATACGTGACTAGGTCGAGGCAAATTAGCAAAACACATGAACGCAATATCGTGTAAACGTAAGGAAGCCACCGTCCACCGCCAACTGCTGGGAAGGGCATCGCACAAGAACGCACTCAGAAAAAGGACCAGGTGCGAGGGCATATTCCGGTATTTTTTGTTCTTTTTATACAGGCCCGTCTTTTGTTGTCTTCGAACTCTAGAGCGGATACGCTGCCCTCGACGGCGCCGGACCCGCTGCACGAGGCATCCTCGCGACCAGCTTCATTCCCTTGAGAGAACAATTCATCGAGCTTGTCTGCGTCCGAGCAGGCGGGCTTGCCTTTTTTGCAAGTTGGAGAAATGCCAGCAATTTTTTTGCCTGCAGCCAAGTCTGTCAGCACTCTCTGTCGCATCGCAACAACGGACTCCTTTGTTAAGTTTTTCGTCTTGCGGCAAATATTGAATACGTGACTTGCAACTTCATGATAACTACTTGTCTGCTTTTGGTTTATCTCAACAAGAAGTGGCCATTTGTTATCCTTTTTCACCAAAATGTAAGATTTTTCGCTGTAGCAGCACAACTTCGCTGGGCTGAAAGATGGTGTGTCCACAATGGGCGCCTTCGTTTTTCTTCCCTCCTTCCTCATACTCTTTATCATCTGTTTCATAGCTCCTCGAGCAGCTGGCGCTGGTTCGCTGGCTGCTGCGAGCGCGGAGGCGTCAAGGGCGTCACCATCGAGAACTTCCGACTCCTTTGAAATGTCTGATGCTTCTGATATCAACGAAACGTCGGACACGTGAGGTCCCAGCTTGCGTTTTTTGCTCTGTGTCACGGACGGTGGTGGAATCGCTGGTACAATCGATGATGACGGACTCGATGTCGAAACACCTTTGCGCAACTCCCGAACCTCTTTAACGAATTCCTGAAACTCAATTTCGGCATTGGTTCCACCTTCCACGTTCTTGGACGCCGTATTGCAAACATCATCCGACTCTACGATTTGCCGAGTGTGCCGCAACATAACACCACACGCGTTACCAATATATTTTGCCCAACTTTTCGAAGCAAATGAACTCTTGTTAATCTTGCGCAAGGGATGATCAATCACCATTTGTTGCAAACTCCACTGCAGAGCCGTGGGCAAGAATCTGCCTCGTTGTTCGATTTTGAATAATTCCAAGATCAGCACACGGAATTTCAGGAGGTCGTTCGGTCGAGGAGCCTTTTGGTCGTCCAGCCACCCATATGCACCGAGCTCGAATATCTGGGCGTCTGTCGTTGCAGCAACATATATAGAAAACGCGTTGTTGATATCTTATTGAGAACTGTGAGGGACAGCTTTGGTGATTTCATCTGATTTGGACCCGAACGACATATTTGGAAGACACAATGTAATGATACAGATGAATAAGTAAATTGACAGCATGTGTGAATCCATGGAATGGTGGCTTGAACCAAAAAAGTGACGGATGGGGGGTGCCCACGAGGATGGATGTCGGTTCCCATTCATTATTGACGGTGCGACGGAGCCACGAGCAACCGATATCGTTTCTGAGCTGCATCCCCCCCATGGGCCACGTGGGGCCAGGAGGAGGAGGAGGGAGGAGGGAGGAGGGGGGGAGGAGAGAGAGGAGGGAGGAGGGAGGGAGGGGAGGGAGGAGTGGGGCCGTGGCCACGTGGGGGGAGGGGGAGGGAGGAGGGGGAGGAGGAGGGAGGAGAGGAGGAGGGGGGGAGGAGGAGGAAGGAGGAAGGAGGAGGAGGAGGAGGGACAAGGAGGAGGAGGAGGAAAAAGGAGGAGGGAAGGAGGGTGAGGAGGAGGGGGTGGATGAGGAGGAGGAGAGGAGGAGGACGGGACGGTCCGAGAGGATTACAAGGATGCCAGATTGGACGCGCGTACACATAATTCCCAAAATTTCAAGTCGGGCGCACGTTTCGTAGTTCGGGGCTGCACTCAATCCAGTTCGGGGTGTTCTAACTCACGCACGCTACAAATAATATGTGCACACGAAGTGAATTTTGCCATATAATATATATATATATATATATATATATATATATATATATATATATATATATATTACACTGTAATTATAATATAAGTATAATATAAGTATAATATAATATAGCGCATGCACCATATTCTTGAAAAGTTCTGGAAAAATTCTGGAACTTTTCCAGATGTACATTATAATAACACGTACTTGTGCTTTCCAGAAAAGTTCCAGAATCCAGAACTTTTTCATGTTCCGGATTCTCAGGGCCGGCACCGGCACCGGCACCGGCAGCAGCACCGGCACCGGCACCGGCACCGGCACCTGCACCGGCACCGGCACCGGCACCGGCACCGGCACCGGCACGGGCACCAGCGCCGTCGCCCGCGCCAGCACCGGCTTTGGCACCCGCACCCGCAACCGCACCGGCACCAGCCCTGGCACCGGCACCGGCACCGGCACCGGCGCCGGCGCCAGCACTGGCACCGGATGAAAAACATCATTGACATCGAACATCATGACATTTCCCAAACAGTGCTTGCACTTAGGGGGCCTTCTCTCTTCTTTCCTAGTATTAGCTGGGTCGTCTGAGGGGCGGTCTGGCGGCTCTCTCCTCCTCGCCGTTGCCGCCCTGTCGCCGCCCGTCGTCGTCTGGGCTTGAGGGGCGGTCTGGTTTTTCCGTCCTTGCCGTCGCCCCCCCTTGCTGCGTCGTCGCCGCCCGTCGTCTTGGCCTGAGGGTCGGTCTGGCGGTTCCTTGCTCGTTGCCGTCACCGTCCCGTCGCCGCCTCCTCGTCGCTGCCCTGTGCGCCCCCCCAGCGGTTGCAATCCAATCGGTTGCAAGCCAATCAAGTGCAAACCCAGTGGAATCGATTGCAGTCCAATCAATTGTAAAATTATGCAAACGCAATTCCCCACATAAAAAAATAAAGGAGAAGCTCATCGAACGAGTAAGTACGCACGAAGGGGCAGACGAAAGAAAGGAGGAGGGAGGACAGGTGCTCAGGAAACGAAGCCTTGTAAATAGTACGGGTTGTTGATACCCTCTTCGCTCTGGCGGGGCCCCGCTGGAAGGGGGGAGGCCTATCAAACCTGGTAAAGAGCAATGCTGTCCGCGACCCTCCTCGTTCAAGCGAGTCCTCCTCCTCCTCCTTCTCGTCGTCCTGCTCCTCCTCGTCCTCCTCATCCTCGGCATCATCATCATCATCATCATCATCATTATCATCATCATCATCACCAGCATCATCGTCGTCATCATCAGCATCATCAGCAACATCGTCGTCACCCCGTCGTCGTCGTGATCATCATCATCATCGTCATCATTTTCATCATCATCAGTATCAACATCATCAACATAATCATCCTCATCGTCAGCATCATCGGCATCATCATAACCGTCATCATCATCGTCATCATCATCATCAGCATCATCATCATCGCCAGCGTCATCGTCATCATCATCGTCGTCGTCGCCACCATCGTCATCAGCATCATCATCATCAACATCGTCATCATCATCTTCACCATTACCGTCCTTGGCATCATCATCGTCCGCATCATCGTGGACGTCATGATCATCATCATCGTCGTCATCATCATCAACAGCACCAGCAACGTCAGCATCAGCAGCAGCATCGTCATCATCACCAGCATCTGCATCATCATCCTCGTCGTCGTCGCCATCGTTGTCATCATCGTCATCGTCATCATCATCATCGTCATCATCATCAGCATCATCATAATCACCGTTATCGCCATCGTCATCGTCCATCACCATTATCGCCATCGTCATCATCGTGAACAGCAGTATAACCATCGTCATCACCATCATCATGATGAAGCCTTCCTCATCGCAGAACTCCCCCTCCTCCTCACCCTCCTCAGTGGGAGGAGTAGGACGTGAGATGGATAGGTAATGTTCTCCCCTCCTCCTCACCCATGTCAGTGGGAGGGGCACGAAACCATTTAAATAGTATGGGTTTCCGATACCCTCCTCGCTCAGACGGGGCCTCCCTGGAGAGGTGGTAGGGGCACGAAACCATGTAAATAGCATGGGTTTCCGATACCCTCCTGAAGGCCCTCGGCCTTACTAATTGTTAGCAGCAGTTGTAAGTAGGTTATAAGTAAGTTGCAACTAGGTTGCAAGTAGGTTATAACCATTAGTAATGTTACTAAGTCGGCTAACTCGGGCGGTGCATTTGGAGGTAGATAGCTTGAGTTAACGAAGTTACTAATTTCGCTAACTTTTACATGCTTACTTGAAAACAGAGCTGCTGCATCGGGTTGTCCTTGGATGTTGCCTCCAGAAACGCATGCATGTGTTTGGATTTCCGGGATCACGCATATCGGAAATCATGATCCAGATTTGCGTGCGAACGCATTCAGAATATTGTATCGAGCGTTACAAGAATGTTGTGCATTGCAAATGCAACATATCATTTCGAATTTGCAACCCTCTGTTGCACATGTTTTTGAATGTCACTAGAGTTTGGGCTCGAGCCGTTTGGGCGAGGATTGCTGCTGGCGCTTGTGGCGTCCTCCTGCACGCGGCGTGATGAACGCCTCCCGTGGACAGCAGATCGCGGAGGTCCGCCCCAAGATGATGGCCATCAAGGACATGTACTTGCATCCTGATGCAGTGGTGGTCTCATTACTTGAAGACGTATGCAACATTGCAAGAGGCATAGACTGCCTGAGGGTAGAAAAAAACATTCGAAGTATATGATGGTGTGCACAGAGAATCGTTGCGGAGATGGGGCCATTCCGAGCGAGCTTATGGACTTGATCTTCAAGATCTTCAAACATGGAATCAAGAACTCAGCCCTCCAGAATCCAGCTTGCATGGGACTTCCACCAGTGGGCACGCCTGAGTACAATAAAATCAAGAACTTCAAATTCAAAATAATGGAGGACTCAGCGGGCCAGCTGCCGCAGTATGATTGCGATGCAAAGTTCGCATCCTATACGTGCGGCCACACATTCATGGGTTTGCGCTGCATCAACGCAGGGTTTCCAGTACCCACGGTCATGCCAGAGCGTTTCGACAGAATCTCGCACCAAGGGAAATTGTCACTGACGAGGTTGCGGGAGGTTCAACCAGACTACGCTAAGGCGCGTGACGAAGGAATTGAGTGGAAGGTCTTTCGGTACGAGTTCGTGAAGGAGTTCCCGTGGATTAGTAATCTTGCTCAGGAGGCTGGCAATGCAGGCCAACAAATTGCCAGATGCGAATCTCGCGTGAGTCTCGTGTACAAGATCGCAGCCATTGCCAACCGACACCGCGCGGGTGGCACCACGATCGATTGGGATAGTGCAACTCGCGAGGCGATTCGCGCAGGCTCTCTCTTTCCTGGGGAGATCGATGGCTTAGTGAAATATGTGAAGGAGTTGTCTGGCGGCCTTGGCAACCTGATCTTTCTGAGCGAGCTTCGCGACTTCTCGCGGCAGCTGACCTCCCAGTGCGTGGTCGCGGGTGCAATGGCGAAGTCTCTCGCCGAGGTGCAGATCGAGCATGAGGGGGCCGCTGCGACATTCAAGCTCGCACGCATGAAGGCGATGACATGTGCGACGGGTAAGTTCGCGAGGGGTGGCCATCAGATGCTTTTGAAGCCAGGCGACGTGACCGCCTTGCCGAGCGATAAGAAGTCTACGATTGTAATGGTGGCCGATGAATTTCTTCAGAAAGTGCGACAGATCGCATGCGGTGAGGGCGTCGCGGCAGACACGGTCGCCTACGGCACCATCGTGGGATTGTCTGACGTTCGCGTAGTTCATTTCGTGTTCAACAAGCCCGATGAGCGCTTAGGCACTTGCAAGACGCTGAATGACATCGGGGTCAGCTTCATCACTGCGTTGGCAACGCACGTTGGCAAAGCAGTTGCTAGCCCATGGAAGCAGATCGGTCGCGAGAGCGCATCCAAAGCCGTGACAGGGCAGGCGCGCAGCTCAGACGTGGAAGAGCACACCGCTTCGGGCAAGTGGTCGAGCCAAGTGGACAAGCTCAGTGACAAGGGGTCTGAGGTTGGCGCCAAAGTCGCCTTGGCGAGCGACACTTTGGGTGAGAACATTTACGAGCTGATCTCCATCGACGCTGCGACTGGCGCGAAGTTGAAGCTTCAGGCCACGGGCAGTGCGACATGCCACCCCATCGACGACTTCTTACGTGGCAAGTTCGTCGTGCCCACGATTATGAAGGACAGTCTTGCGACCTCGTCGCAATGCATGCGGAGTGCATATACACCCCCACACCTTTGAATTCTCGTTCGTCGTTCCCTCATCTCATTTGGCTCTGCGTCTTCATGTCTCATCTTTGTTTCGCCGCTGCTCCCCCATCGAGGAAACGATCGACAAGTTCGCTGACCATGGCCCCGTCAAGTCGGTCGATTACCAGTGGGGTATCGAGGAGGTCAAAATCAGGCTGGCCTTGGATGATGTATACAGCCAGAACGGCATCTGTCTCAAGTACTTGAGTGGCGTGATTACGCCTGTTAAGCTTCGTGCTCTCACCGTAACGCGTTCGTTTGAGGCTGAGGAGCTGGTGATTGCCCCACTCTCTTCGGCAATCTACTTGAAGAAGCAAACTGATACAGTTCAGTGTGGGCATGTGTTCATGAAGACATACAAGGACCCCAAGGGATTGACGTTCAATATCGTGTTGGCTCCCAGTGGTGGCATCAAGATTCCTAAGGCTGAGACGAACACTGGCGTTGGAGGGCTGAAGCAGGCACCGTCTTCGCTCGTCACCCCCTTCTGGCTCGCACAGGATTCAGGTGAGCACGGCGCCCCCAACATGGAGCTCAAGACCATCAACTCTACAGTTGTTCCATCAGTGTCTGTACCAATTTTGACAAACAAGTGCGCCATCAACAGAGGCGATGTCCTTAGCGCCCAGCTGGCATCGCCCATGCCCAAGCGCAAGGTAGACGATGCGCCTGCTGCGCCCGCGGCTAAGAAGGCCAGGAAGCGATGAGGCTTGCGTGTTGGCAGCATCGGTTACGCATAGCATGTGTCGTGGGGGGGGGTGTTTATGAAATGTCTGAAAGCATCGTCGGTATCGTTCCTCTGCAATCGTTGCATCATTGCGTCAGCACGCGTCGGACTCGTCTGCAATTGCCCAGTGCATCGGCCCGCAGGCGTTTGGCTGTGTCCAAGCGAGTGCACGCTGCAGCTGCGCACGCACTGCAGCTGCAGATGGCAGTGAGCGTGCAGCTCCGCGCGGTCATCGAGGGGGGCGGCCTCATGGATCGCGAGCCATGGGTCCCGAGGGCGGCGATGCATACGGCAGGGGGGCTCTTCGTGGAGCTGTCGAGAGCGGATAGGCAGCTGCGACAATTTATATACGCGCCCAACCCCACCAAGAGCCAATCGCCTCTGGCTGCTAATTCGTTGTTCGATCAGATCTTGAAGATGCGCAACGCCGCTTGCAACGAGGCCATTTGGGATCACTTGAAGCAGGCCGACCCATTGCTTCAGCAAGATTGCGACAGGGCCAGCGTTATTAAGAACAATAGGAGTTCTCTGGATATGTCGCAATCGTGGACGCTTCGCGCATTCCCACCAGAGGAGGAGGAAGGAGAGGAGGAGGATGATACATTGGATGATGAGGTGGAGTGGCGGGGGAGGGGGGCGAGGAGGAGGGGCTGAAACAGAGGGGGATGGTGGAGGAGAAATGGGAGGAGGGAAAGGGGGAGGAGGACGGAGCATAAGGATGACAAAAAAATGATGAGGAGGAGGAATAGGAGATGCCTTAATTCGCTTGCGTGAATAGGCCGCTCTTGGACCACTCTTGGATCGATCTCTTGACCTTGAGACTTCTTGGGCAATCTTGGATCGCGTGATATCTTGGACAAGCTTGGGCAATCTTGGGTCGCGTGATATCCATGCCTGCGCGTTGAGGCATCGCGTGATACATTGGGAAATGCCCGTGGACATCTTGAAGTATATATGAGCCCCTCTTGGAACCACCGTCCAGGCAAACCACTCCCCAAAGGGGATGAAGGGCGTAGAAGAGAACGCATTCTAGACATGTGCCCTAAAGGGGTGGTGGTCTACCAGAAACTGTCTCGATATATATGACCGCAGTCCAGTGCGACCATGGTGATGAGCATTTGCATCGCGATGCAGTCACCTTGAAGCTTCTGTTTGAGCTGAATGCTACTAAGAAGGTGTGGGTCGAATGTACGCCAACGGTACTTGAGTACATACGGGTTGCATCTATCGCAGCAGCGGTTTCATGCAGTCAAGAGGCAACACATCGCTTGCGGTCAGCACCAGCAGGGGTGGAAGGTGTGAAATGCGACAAACGTCGCAGGACGGTGTTCATGGTGGTCGACGGCAAGCGTAAGCAGGGGCGAGTGGACGATTGGACCCCCGCGTACATCAACAACGCAGCCCAATCCCTTCGTGATCGCTTAGATAAAGAGGCACATGATGAGGCTGAAGCTCGCAAGGACATGTCAGATGGGTCGGAGGAGTACTATGACTCGCCAGTCGCAGCAGGCGATGGCTTGCCACCAGGCGATGGCTCGCCACCAGGCGATGGCTCGCCACCAGGCGATGGTTCGCTAGGCGATGGTTCGCCGCCAGGTGATGGTTCGCCAGGCGATGGTTCGCCACCAGATGATGGGCCGCCCTCTGTTTTCACTCGCCGACGGGAGATGCGCCAGACGACGCTTAGCTTCCAGTAGCTCCACTCCCTCTTCGCCTTCCCACCTCCCCTTCCCTCTCCCTCCAATCTCTATTCTATGTTTGCCTCGCGTGCTCAGTCCGAATCTGGCCCCGCTGGCGGCGGGGACTCAGTAACAGAACTCAGTTCAAGATACGGAGGGCCATCGTCGCGCATGCCGCTGTTCGGCACATCGGCGCCCCTGCCCATGCTCATGCATCCGTCGTGGTCCGTGTCGTTGGCAGCTTCACCGTCGTACGGGCCCTCGGAGTCGCTGATCAGGCCATGACCGTTCATGTCGCCCTTGCCCTCGTCGGAGCCCTTGCCACCGTCGTAGCCCTCGCCGCTGTCGAGGGCCGTCGCCTTGCCCTTACCACCGTCGTTAATGCTCTTGCCACCGTTGTAGCCCTCGCCACCGTCGTAGCCCTTGCCACCGTCGTAGACCTTGTCACCGTCGGTGCTGCCCTTGCTACCATCGTAACCCTTGCCACCGTCGTAGTAGCCCATGGCCTCGTCGTCGATGCCCGCGCCACCGTCGTAGCTTGTTCCGCCGCGATCGATACCATCAGCACCCTTGCCATCGTCGTAGCCCTTTTCGTAGCCCTTGTCGTAGCCCTTGTCGTAGCCCGTGTCGTAGCCCGTGTCGTAGCCCTTGCTCGAGCTGCCGTACGGGTCGTAGCATTTGTCGCTGCCCTTGCCGCCGTCGTAGCCCCTGTCGAAGCCCTTGCTCGAGCTGCCCTTGGCGCTGCCCGTGCCACCGTCGCCCTTGTCGTCGGCCTTGCCGCTGTCCGACATCATGTCCTGCAGCCCGTCACGCTGCTCCTTCGCCAGCCTGATGTGGCCCTTGCCGCTGTCGCCGTCCTTGTCGCGGCCCTTGCCGCTGCCGTCCTTCTCGCGGCCCGTGCCACCGTCGTAGCCCCTGCCCTTGCCACCGCCGTAGCCCTTGCCCTTGCCATCGTCGTAGCCCTTGCCACCGTCGTCGTAGCCCCTGCCATCGCCGTCGTAGCCCGTGTCGTCGTAGCCCGTGTCGTAGCCTTTGTCGTAGCCCTTGCCATCGCCGTCGTAGCCCTTGCCACAGTCGTAGCCATTATTGCCACCTGCGTGGCGTCGCCCAAGGAAGAGCTCGGCGATGTCGAGAAGCCTCTCGGTCAGCCGCCGCTCCCGCTCGAGCTCCTGTATGGAGGGCGAAAATCCGCCGACCTCCCCCCTCCTCCTCCTCCTCCTCCTCCTCCTCCTCATCTTCCTCCTCATCCTCCTCTTCCTCCTCAGCATCCTCATCTTCCTCCTCGCCCTCCTCATCCCCCTCATCCTTCTCCTGTGGCTCTCACCCCAGCAGTCCTCCTGCAGGCGGCGCAGCGCCTCCGCCATGGCGGCGCGGGCGGCGCGCGCGGCCACCCGCGCGCGGCCGCGCCCCCCTGGGAGGAGAAATGGGGTCCTCCAGGGGGCCTCGGTCCAGAAAAGCACGCGGGGGGGGGGGGGGGGGGGGGGAGGGGGGGGGGGGGGGGGGGGGGAGATGGGGGAAGGGGGGGGGGGGGGGGGGGGTGGATGGGGGGTGGGGTGGGGGGGGGGATTCAAGTGAGGGGGGTAGGGGGGGGGGGGGGGGGGGGGGGGGGGGGGTGCGATTCGGGCCAGGGGCGCGGCTGCGTCGCCAATCGTTTCGCGATGTGCACTCATGGGTGCATGCAGCCACGCATGCGTTGTTTCAGAGTCTACTTGGTGATGTGAACTTGGAAATGAGATGCGTTGCCATCGTCGTCTGCGTTCGCTCGAGACAGCCTCACAATTAACTCAGCATCGCATGACCTCGCGATGAACTCAGTGCCGCGAACCATGATGTTGGTTATGGCATGCCATGCAATGCTACGCTATGATGTGAATATCCCTCCCCGACCGCATCCTCCTCCGTTGCCACCGCCGTTTAGGCCCGAGCGTTGCTTGGGTCGCGACAGTGCGCGACCAGCTGCAGCGCTCCACGCGCGGCAGCTACCAGCGCTCCACGCGCAGCAGCACCAGCTGCAGCAGCACCGCCAGTGCATCCAGCAGCTCCACGCGCAGCAGCACCAGCTGCAGCAGCGCCACCAGTGCAACCAGCAGCACCACCCGCAGCAGCACCACCAGTGCAACCAGCAGCACCATGGCGGACGAGACCGCGGTGACGCTGCTCCTGGAGGCGGCGGAGGATATCAACAAGCGGCGGCGCGCGGCGGCCGCGGTCTTGCATCCCACCAGCAAGGTGGCGCCTCGGCCGCGGCAGCCAACCACGCCGCCGACGGCGAAGGTCTTGGCGAAGTACGGTCGCTCGCGCCTGGCCGACAGCTTGCTCGATGAAATGGCATGGCGCCCGCGCTGGATCCCGAGTTGAACTCGTTCCAGGGCCTGCAGGAGTTCATGGACGACGGTGATGGCGACGACACGGGCTACGACGAGGCCACGGGCGACTACGCCAGCTACGACGGTGGCAAGGACACCACCGACGGTGGCAAGGGCTACGACGGTGGCAAGGGCGACGGTGGCACGGGCATCGCCAACGGCTACGACGGTGGCAAGGGCAGCTCGAGCAAGGGCTTCGACAAGGGCCACGACGATGGCAAGGGCAGCGGCGAAGGCTACGATATCGACAAGGGCCGCGACAAAGGCTACCACGGTGACAGGGGCGGCGCGGGCTACGACGGTGGCAAGGGCGACAAGGGCCACGACCGCCGCTACGACCCGTACAGCTCCAAGTGGTATGACCGCCACAGCTCGTGGTACGACCGCGACGGCGATGACTACGACACCAGGTGGTGCGACCGCAAGCGCTGGGGCGACTACGACAAGGGCTCGAGCAAGGGCTGCGACACCAGAGGCTACGACAGCTCGGGATACGACAAGAGTGACAACTACCAGCGTGGCTACGACAACCGTGGTTACAACAGCCGTGGCTACGACAACCGTAGATACGACAACAGTTGCTACGACAACAGTGGCTACGACAACCGTGGCTACGACAATTGCGACAACAGTGGCTACGACAGCCGTGGCTACGACCGCAAGGGCGACAAGGGCTACGATCGCAAGGGCTACGGCGTCGGCAAGGGCTACGACGGTGACACGGGCTACGACGGTGATCCAAGCTACGACCGTGGCGATACAGGCTACGACAGTGGCAAGGGCATCGACAGTGGCAAGGGCTACGACGGCGGCAAGGGCGATAAGGGCCACGACGGCGGCAAGGGCTGGCGCGAGGAGAAGTCCCGCGGCGGGCGCCACATCAGGCTGGCGAAGGCCCTTGCCACCAAGGAGCAGCTGAGCGGGCTGCAGGACATGATGTCGGACCGCGGCAAGGCCGACTACATCGGGTGGAGCAAGCGGACGCACTGGCGCACCTGGGTGGAGGAAAACAATGCAGATCTAGTTCTATCGGGCCCCCTCATCCCTCCTCCTTCAACGGTTCTTACCAAGGACGAGGGGGAAGGATGAGGGCCAAGAACTGGATATGCAATGTGTTCCTCCTCCCAACATCTGGGCGGAGGCGGCAGTTCGCCGCTGATCCGCCGCGCCAGACACCACTACCAGAGCGGCGCCGAAGCCGCCGCTGTCGCCATGGCGCCTCGAGCGCCCGTGCCGCCGCCAGCGCGGCAGCAGGCGTCGAGTCCATTCTAGACCGCGCGCTGCATCTCCTCCGTCGGACATGATCTATTATGGTGGGGGTTCTCGTATGCAAGATTCTAGCATACGACGCAGTTGTCGTATGTAAGATGACAAAGTTGTCGTATGTAAGATTCTGACATACGACACCGTTGTCGCATGTAAGATTCTAACGTACGGCTGATGTGTTAATAGAATCCTTATGATATCTGTAAGAGCGGATGTAGTATTAAGATTCTTACATACGACAACGTTGTCGTATGTAAGATTCTAACATACGGCAGATTTGTCGCATGTGGAATTCTGACATACGACAGATTTGTCGTTTGTGAGATTCTGACATACGACGCCAAGGGTTTGAGCTCATGTTTAGAGTAAGCTTCGAGGGTCTCCATCTCGCTCGTGGTCGACGTTGCGCCTAGAATTGGCTTGTCTGCGTTGGCCGCGGCTGCGCTGGACCATTTTGATAAAAGTGGTCTCCGCGTTGCCGCCCGTCGCCGCCGTCGTCGCCATCGTCGCCGAGCGAGGGAGAGGCGGCGGGGGGGGCGTCGTCGCCATCGTCGCCGAGCGAGGGAGAGGCGGCGGGGGGGGCAAAGATTGGGGGGGGGGGGGGGGGGGGGGAGGGGGGGGGGGGGGGGGGGGGGGTGCAGAATAGGGATTGCACGACGTGTGGCGTGAGCGAGAATAAGGGGAAGTGGGATGAGAGGAGGATGCGCGGGAGAAGGAGGACAAGGAGAAGGAGAGGGGGGAGGATTCTGAGGAGGAGGTGGGGGGTGAGGAGGAGGAGGAGGGGAAGGCCCATCCTCCCCCTCATCCTCATCCTCCCCATCCTACCTTTATCCTCCTCCTCCTCCTCCTCCGCCGCCGCCTCCTCCTCCTCCTCCTCCTTCTCCTCCGCCTCATCACCCTCCTCATCTTCCCCCGCCTCCTCCTCCTCCTCTGCCTCCTCTTCCTCATCCTCATTCTCCTCCTCATCATCCTCATTCTCCTCATTCTTACTCCGTCTCATTCTCACCCTCTTCATTCTCAGCATTGCTCCTCCCCGTTCCCGTCGTCGCCGTCGAAGCCGTAGCCTGCGTCGTCATCTGCGCGCGCGGCGCAGGAGAGGGCGGCGGCCACCGCGACGACCACGACTGAACGACAACGAGGATGAGGAGGAGTAGGAGGAGGAGCATGAGGAGGAGCAGGATGAGGAGCAGGCGGAGGAAGAGGGGGACGATGGGGAGGAGGAGGAGGAGGAGGAATAAGATGAGGAGGAGTAGTTGCCATGGCGGCTGCGATAGCGACGGCGACGGCGAAGAGTTGGTGGCGACGAGTTGGCTGCGATGAGTTCGACGGCGGCGGAGGCGACGGCGGGGGCGTCTCCTCCTGCTCCTCCTCCTGATCGCCCTCCCCCGTCTCCTCATCCTCATCCTCCTTCTCCTCCTCACCATTCTCACCACCATCATCCTCACCATTCTCACCCCCATCATCCTCCTTCTCCGTCTCCTTCACCTCCACCGCCTAACCCTCCTCATCATATTCTTATTTCTCCTCGTCCTCATTCGTATTCGTATCCTCGGTCTCTCCGCAGGGTGCTTTATCGCGCGAAAAGCTGCAACGAGAACCTGAAGGCTCGCATACATGCGTTTGCACGCACAACCCCAACGAGCCCCCATCTAAGTACGCCCCGACACCCGCACTCAGGCGGCGTATTCACCGATACCCAAGGCTTTGCGCCCCCGCGCACGATCGGCAGCACCTGCCTCCGCAAGGCGATTATTCGCCCGATCAACCGCACCCTTACACATCTTGGCGTTGTCCGAGAGCAACGTGAACGAATCCGCGGCCTGCTCCGCCTTCTTCACGAGCTTCTCCATCTTCTTGTATGCAGCGTCTGCCTTTCGAGTGGGCATGGACGGGGTTCAGACGTGGCGTTGACACGCCGTTGCTAAGTGCGACCGTTCGCCCAACCGCCTGAGACCATGCGACCACAGTCGCAACGCCAAGCCATAACACAACCAATTTCACACCCTGACATCATGATAGTACATA
>CAUYUJ010018371.1:781410-833779 GCA_963575745.1 Prorocentrum cordatum | reverse complement strand
GTAGAGCGTCTGAAATACCAGTGTCAGATGCTCTATCGCGGGCGTGGTTCTTAGGGCGCCCCGCGCCCCCCCGAAACTCATCTTGCGGTTGTCTAGAGCCTTCCTGGAGCGATCTCGGGGCGCTTTTCGTCTCTCCTGGAGCCCTCTCGGGGACCTCCTGGCGCCGTCGCGGGGGTCCGCGGTATAGAATCTGAGATTGCTGTTTCAAATGCTCTACCGCGGGGGCCTTGTCGGGGCGTCTTGCGCCCCCAAAGGGTTGTCTCGGGGCCCCGAGGGCCCTCCTAGTGCCATGTCGGGGCGCTCTCGGGCCTTCCTGGAACCCTCTCGGGGCCATCTTGACATTGTCATGGGGCCCCCGCGGTGGAGCATCTAAAACGGCAGTTTCAAATGCCCTACCGCGGGGAGGGGCTGTCGGGGCCCTCTTGGGCCCCCCAAGGGCTTGCCTTGGAGCTCCTGGCGCCCTCCTCGAACGCTCTCGCCCCCCCCCATGTTTCGCCTCTGGTGACCTCTCGGGGCTCTCCTGGCACCCGCCAGTGCGCCCCTCGGAAGACCATCTCAAACGATTGTGTCAAATGCTCTACCGCGGCGGGGGGCTCTTGGAGCGTCTTGCGCCCCCCAGGGCTAGTCTTGGGGTCTCGGGGGCAACGCGGCGCTCTCGCAGAACACCCGAGGGCGTTTTTGAAGCGTTCCTGAGCAACCCAACCACGAGTTGCAATGCCTACTGGACTTCAATACCCAAATACGTTGAGAAGGCAAGGCCCGAGGATTGAACACATCACATAACCATGTAACGCTGCTCTCCGATGGCTTCCGTGGCCCGAACGCCCGCCCCGCGTGGCCCCGATAAATCAAACAATGCTCCGGGATGCCCTGCGGGGAGGCCACGCAGGCAAACGCCGCGGACAATTTCTACACTCTCCTGCGATTTAAATTTCCAGCGTCGGTCGGTCGGGAGTTGTTCGGAGATGCACCCTCGCGGCCCCCGAAGGCGTCCAAGATGAATCCGAGGCCCCAAAACAACCCAGGAGGCTTCAATGTCTCCCGTTTGTGAAATCAACGCGGCCCTGGTGGCCCCCAGCCAGCGTCCACAACGGCAAAAAGACTGCCCCACCATGGCCCAAAGACCGCTCCATGACGACCGCTGCGCGCCACCAGACGGCCTGGCCAACTCCCGCGACCCGTAACGATCCTCGCGTCGGGACGCCAAGAATACCGCAATGGGCCCTCGCAGAACCCAAAGAGAGCCCCGAAAACACCTCTGAAAGGCTTCTGACGGCCCGAAGACGATCCAACATACTCACTAATACGCCTGCCTTGCAACAAAACGCCTGGCAGCTAACACGCCGAGACATCGATGCAACATCATGTGTTCCTCCTCCTTCTCGTCTTGCTCCTCCGCTTCCTCGTTCTCACTCGCGCCCTGCTCCTCCTTGCTCTCCTCGCCCTCCTCCTCGCCCTCTCTCCTCCCTCCACCTCCCTCCTCACTGTCACCCTCGTGATCATCTCGCCTTTTTCTCCTGGTCGTGCTTCTGGTCCCCCACTCCCCCACCCCCATTTCCCCCGTGCTCCTCGGTTGCCACCCCATCCCATGGGGTCTCGGAAACGGCACGACACTGTCGCGAATATCCTTTTGCACTGGGTCGGAAAAGTGGCGCAAGCCTCACAAATACGGAAATGCGGAACCACCGCGCACGACAACGAGCCTACGACAGCACAGAGCCAGCGACGATTGTGATCCGCCCCCAGACGACCAGCAGACTGGACGGATATGTTTTTTCACTGAAGCTTGAAGGAGCTCGCCCCCTGGAGCCGCGGTCATCGACCACTGACCGCGCTAGCCCGCGAGCGCCCCTGCATGCTATCGCTGACCTTTGTGGCCAGCCGCGCCCCAGAAACAGTTTGAACTGCGATCCCCACCCCATTCGTGTTCCCCCCTCCCTCCTGCCCCCGCCCCCGTCCCCAACTTGGCCTTTACACCGCCTTCTTTTTGAAAAGAGCCTTAAGCTTGCTCTTGTAGGCATCGTTCGAGCCCTGGACGGCCTCGACCTCCTTCTTAGAAGCGCCGCTGCCTAAACTAGGGGTCCAAGCAGCCTTCTTGCCTGCAGGCGCCAGGGACGCCGTGACCAGTTTAGCCTCTGACCCGCTCGGGGCCTTCGAGCCCGCGGCCCTCCCTTTCTTAGAGGGAGGGCCGCTCCCGGCATCCCCGTCCTGAATAGCCTTGCACGACATCAGCTCAGAACTCCTACGTTTGACGCGGTCCTTGATGCTGCTGTTGAGTTGCTCCTGCTCAGCAGGGGTGAGCAGCCACTTAAAACTACGAAGGCGATGGGCGACGGCGCCGATGTCTCCGCCATCGGCGACGAGTTTCTGGAAGTCGGCCCAATCCTGCTGGCAAGCGTCCCGACCGACAAGATCCTTCTTCTTGAATAAGCTGGGGCCCTTCTGGACCGCTGGCACCGCGTAGAAGAATTTCGCGCGGTCCGCCACCTGGGAAAGCAAGGGGCTGGACATGGGCGCGATGTCGCCCGGGCCCTCGCCGTCGAGGATCATGGTCAGGAAATCCACTGCGCCTGTGACCTCCTCTCGAAAGGTCTTCGAGAGCGCGAGGCAGAGCCGGCCCTTGCAATCCTGCCTCAGCTGCCCGATCGCACCCTCGAGGCCCGCGAGGTCTTTGGGGCTCTGCTCGCTCGGCATCAACCCCAACGCACCCTCCGAAAAGATGCGCTCGCCGACAGCCTCTGCGTGCTGCATGGCAAACGAGACCTCGTGGACGAAATCCGGGCACATGCGGATGCACTCCGCCTTGTGCTTCGCCACCGAATCCCTCATTTCGGCGAAAGTCAGCGCGACGGAGCGGGGCATGAGCGAGATGAGGGCCCCCCTAGCGTTCTTGTTTTTCTTCAACACCTGCATCGGGACCTTCACCGTCTCAGGCACGCCGGGGATTCGGCCCTCACCCCCCCAAAGAACCTCTTCCCGCGGGAGCCTCGGGAGCTCCAAAATGTTCACAGCGATGCTTTTGACACGAGCAATCAGCCGGAACCAGAAGTCGTCTCGCAGGGACGCCAGCGTGACCTTGCAGCGCTCCATCAGGAACTCGTGATTGCACTCCTTTCCCGCACGTGATGGGGCGACTTCGCGAGTCACCCCGCCGCGCAACAAACGCAGAACAATCGCAAAACGCAACAAACAACCACCAACGACCCTCGTCTCCGCGAAACTCGGCCCGGGTCCGATAGTAGATTTGCGGAACCTTCGAGTAGCGAAAGGTTGAGGCGCCGCACCAAAATCGATGCCGTTGGCTGTTGGTGGTTGGTTGGCGCAGAGTGGTGCGTGGTGTTTTCTTTTTTGCGCGTTCTCGTTTCAATGTCATTGTGCGTTGCGTCGTGGTGGATTTGCGTGGCGTTGCGTTGCTGTTGATTCGTGTTGTCGTTCGTGCATGGCGTCCTTCTGTTTCGTGGTGTCGTGGTATTCTAATGTGACGCGTGGTGTCGCCGGTTGGTGTCGTTGGATTGATTCGGTTGGGGAGCGTCGTTTCGTTGCGTAACATCGTTTTGTAGTGTGCTGCAGTTGTTTGTTTCTGGTGCATTGTGATTCGCTCGTATTGTGCGGTGCAGTCCTGTTGCGTACATGGTTACTGTCGCTGGTGTTTGGTAATGTTTTATTGTTCTGCGTCGTCGGTTCCATGCCGTTGCGCGGCGCCCCCCTCCGCAAACACAAACGGCTTTGCACCGGCCGTCTGACCCCCGCCAAGCGGCCCGCGCGAAAACGCTTCGTCTTCCCAGAACACAGCCCCCCGAGGCCGTCTCGGACCCCTGTGCGGGCCCTCGGGAGGGACCCCGGAAAACCCGCCCTGGGCGCCGAGGGCAACTCTGGATCCGAACCCGAGACCCCTGGCAACCGACAGGCGCGTCCGCGCGGGCAGAGGACGCGCAGGCACGCGAGGCTCGATGCACCCATCCCGCCGCAAGCCGCCTCGGGACAGGCGGCGGGGGGTGCCCCCGCGCGCCCCACCCAGGCCCCCGAGTTGCCCCGTTGGGAAATGGCCCGCTGGGGGCCAACCCATCCGACCTTCGATTCTACCTGCCAGAATCAACCTGGGCGCGAGGACGCGGCCCAAAGAGGAGAGCACGATCCACCTATCGCACCCCCCTTGGCGCCGCAAAGCGGCACCCCTCGCGAACAAGAGTACGAGGCATGGCAGGGCGCCACATTAACGACAGCAGGAGTAGCGACATCCAGACCAGGCAACAGCGACCTCTCCTTCTTCTGGTACGTCTTGAAGCCGAAAACCGCCAGGTCCCGCATCTCCGCATCCATGAGGTTCTTGAACCCTGCGAAGAATCGCGCTGATGCCACCCCCAATGCCCGCACCTCCCGGCCCCTGCCCTGGGCCCGTTCCCGCGGCCCTCCCCCGCCCTGCAAGAGCAGCCGGAAAGAGACGTCATCGCGGAAAGGGGGCAAGAAAAGGGACTGTCTGCCCGATGCCTTCCAGCTCCGTGTCAGCGTAGTCGTTGTGCTCCAGCTCGTCCAGCATGCTCTCGCAATTGGCCGTGAAGAGGTCGTACTTCATGTCGCCAGCCTCAGCCCTGTAAAGTTCAATCCCGATTTTCGTGCCCAAGAGTTCTTGCACGTCCTCGCGGGCAATCGCCCGCGCCGCCTCCAGGGCCACCTCCGCGCGCTCCATGGAACCTTCGTCGCAGAAGAGCCGCGCGTGATCATCGAAGGCCCTCAAGACGTACTGCCGCTGGTAACCCTTCGCGAACATGTCGCGGATGGCCTCCACGAGAATCGCCTCCATGGTCTCCTTGATGGCACCCCACGCGTCCTGGAACTGCGAATCCAACGAGTTCGAACCAATATGCCCCAAGATCGCTAAGCACATCGCCCGGCTCTGGGCACGGCGGACGACCACGCCCTCTCGGGACTCCCCCAGTAACACAAGCAACGTCGTGCGATCCAAGGCCTTCGAATGGCGAAGGTAGCTCTCTAAGGCTTCGCTGCTCCTCGAACCTTTCGACCTGTCATGAGCCAGAGCCAAGGCATCAATCAAGTCCTGCTCAGGATCCGCGTCCTCCGTCGGGAGAGGCAGGTTGCTGAACATCGGGCTGGTCAAATCAAAATCATCATGCATCTTTTTCCAAAACTCCGTGCTGATGTATTTGCTGGTGCCTTGGAGCCGCGAGAGCTCATTCTCAACCACCGTCTGCAGCGTGAGTCTGTCGGCCCGGCGCCGCGTGCGAATGATGATCTGATCGTAGCTGCTGAACTTCCCCTCGATAGCCCTGGACGCCTTCTCCTCCAAGTCCCGTTCCTTGCTGCGCTGGCTCAGCACCCTGCTCTCAGCGCGCGCCACCTTGTCGTGCTGGGGTGTCGAAGGCGGGGCAGGGTCGACCGTAGTTTTGTGGGCGGACGCTGGCTTCGGCATCGCCTTGGCCTTGGCGCCAACAACCCGCTGGGGAGCGGCGGCTTGCTTCATGGGGCTCTTCTTGGGAGCCATGCCGAGCGCGGGACTCGGCGCCCAGAGGCCCCCCCGATGCACCCTGCAGGTCCAGAACAAAATGTTGCTGCAGGAGTCGAAGACGGATGGGGGACCAAGCCAAAAAAAAGAACGTGGGGCGGAGAAGAGAGCTGCATAACTAGAAGAGCTCATGGTCCGACTGAGCTCCCGTGAACTCCATTACTGCTCCGAGAGGGCCCTGAGGGGTGGTAGCAAGCATCACGCCAAAATTCGTTAAATGGAATTTGGCCAGGTGCTCACCGAGCCGGTCTTGGAAGGCCCGAGAAGTTCACGAGGAGATCCGAGACATCTCCACAAGAGCCCGAAGGTGGTCCCAACAAGGGCCCAAGAGGGCCCGCCCGAACCGTACGATATCTTTGGGTCTCAAGCCACAGCGATGTCATGACAAAATCGTGTGGTATGGCATCGTTAGGTCTGGGTCCACAGGGTACCATATAGTCTGGGAGCGGCCCCAAGAAGGCTCAGCAGGGCCCGAACAAGTCCCCAGAAGGGGCCCCAGACGGGCCCAAGAGGGCCCCAAGAGAGCCCAAAGACTTTAACAGATTTAACGCAGACGACCTCCTTATTGGAGAGCGTGCTGTGTTAAATGTGTGTTTAAGTTTGAGCCCTCTTGGGAATCTCTTGGGCCAGTCTTGGGCCCGAGTGGGGGCCCTGTTAGGGCCCTAAAATGTACCCGCGAGGCCCAAGAATTCAACACACATTTAACACAAACCACCCTCCTTATCGGAGAGCGTGCTGTGTTAAATTTGCGTTACATTTTGGGCCCTCTTGGAGCCACCTTGGGGATCTCTTGGGGCCCTCCTGGGCCCTGTTGGGGCTCTGCTGGAGCCCTCCAGGGGTCCTGGAAGGCCCCCAAAATGGCCAAGACTCGAACACAAACTGCGCACAAACCGCCTCCTTGTCGGAGAGCGCATTGTGTTAACTGTTTAGTTTTATGTGTGTGTGTGCGGGCGGGATCGAGCGGGATTGACATGGGAGGAGGTCGAGGAGTATGCCGGGGATTTCTGCTGGGGTCTCCTTGTTACTCCCTCACTTATCGACCAAAGCTGTTGACAGCTATCTCGTGGAATGTTTCGCGGGGTGTCTCATGGAAGTGCCCGTCGCCCAATGCGGTGTCGTGAAAACGTTTCAATGCATGCGGCTCTATATCCCTTTCCGGGTTAGTGGGTCTATCATGTTTCTAACGGATTAGAAACATGTTGGGCTCCATCGCCAGCTCCACCTTAAGGAAGGCGAGTAGGTGATGGATGAGATGGGGCCAACATGTTCTTAACGCAATAAAAACATGTTGGGCCCCATCGCCATCTGCACCGTGGTCTCCACCTCGTCTGCGGGAACCCTCCGGGGGGCATGAGAGACCCCAAAAATGGCAAATATTTTAACACATTTAACACAAACCGCCTCCTTGTTATAGAGCGTGTCGTGTTACAGTGGAATTATGGTTTGGGCCCTCTTGGAGCCAAAATGGGGCCCTCTGGGGGCCCTCCTGGGCCCTCTTGCCACCCGGCGGGGGACCTCTTGAAGCCCTCGTGGGCCTTCTTGGAGCTCTCTCGGGGCCAGCAGACGGAGGGGTCCAACTTGGCCACTCTTGGGGCTATATTCTTGGCACTATGGGGGTCCTCTCGGAGCCTGAGCGGTTGCCTCCTCGAGGGCACTGGAGCCCAGGGACTGTACTTTCCTCGGGTCCGCGACATCATTTAGCGCACTCTGTGTCCCCAGCGCTATTGTAACGAATCTTTGGCGGAAGCTAGTCGCAGACAAACGAAATTGTTACGTGAGGCCGCCTGCAGCCCAGAGCGCTGATAAGACAAAGCTTATCTATGAAATGATAAGTACATGTTTCGCAGCCCCCAGGGGCCCGAACTTCAACCACCCTCTTGGCGCCATCTTGGAGCACTCTTTGGGCCCTCTTGGCGTCCACGGAGCCCGCTGTGCCGAGAGCCACCGCCAGCCATTGTCAACAGTTGTCGCAAGCAACGCCGCCGAAATCGCCGCCGAAATTGCCGCCGAAATTGCCGCCGAAATCGCCGCCGAAATCGCCGCCGAAATCGCCGCCGAAATTGCCGCCGAAATCGCCGCCGAAATCGCCACCGAAATCGCCGCCGAAATCGCCGCCGAAATGGCCGCCGAAATCGCCGCCGAAATTGCCGCCGAAATTCCAGATTGCGCCGCCGAAAAGAGGCTGTACTTGACCCTGGCGTTGACGTTGCGCCTGTGCGTGCGGGGTTGCCACGCTTACCAAAACAGCGATTTCCCTTGAGAGTGGACAATGGAAATTTCGGTGGAAGAATTTCGGCGGTGATTTCGGCGGCAATTTCAGCGGCTATTTCGGCGGACCTCGTGCAAATTTCGGCGGCGATTTCGGCGGCTATTTCGGCTGCGATTTCGGCGGCGATTTCGGCGGCGATTTCGGCGGCGATTTCGGCGGCTATTTCGGCGGCAATTTCGGCGGCAATTTCGGCGGCAATTTCGGCGGCAATTTCGGCGGCGATTTCGGCGGCCACTTCGGAGATCTTGCTCTTGACAGCTGTCGGTCAATGTTGCGGGGAGCTCCCATCACTCCGCGGTGGTACGGGGTCGATGCGTCGGGCACGCCCGCGCGGGCCTTCAAGGTTGCACGGTCGCTAATGGGCTTGTCTCGCGGCCCAAGTAGCACGATAGACAACCCACGATGCGACATACATAGGAAAGTGAGGTCGACAACCATCGAGGACTTCCGAAAGCGGAAATCATCGAATATCGAACGGTTCACACGTTGTCAGAAATCAAGGCTCGGGCGTGAGTTTCCCAAAGGATGAGTGGGAGGGGAGAAGGCGGAAGGGAGGGAGTTAGGGACGGACTTGGCATGTAGAGGGCTGGGAAGGAGTGGATGGACGTTCTTGGGCCTCTCAGGGGCCTCTTTGATAAGCATACCGGGCCCTCTTAGGGCCATCCTTGAGACATGGGGCGTGATACAGGGGGCTCCTTGGGGGGCTTCATGGTCCCCCCCGGGGGTCGCCTTGGGGCCTCCGAAATTCCCTTGGGGCCCTGTCGGGGGGCTCCCGAACACCCATGAAACCCTTTTGGGGCCATGCTGGCGCCCTCCAGGGGCCCCCGCGGTAGAGCAGCTAAAACGGCCGTTTCAGATGCTCTACCGCGGAGGGCTCTTGGGGCTCTCTCGGGCCCCCTCAAGGCTTGTGTTGGGGTCTCCGGGACTCTCCTGGAGCGCTCTAGTGGCGGCTCTTGGGGCCCCCTGGAACCCTTTTGGGGCCATCCTGGCGCCGTCCAAGGGCCCCCGCGGTAGATCATCTGGAACGGCAGTTTCAGATGCTCTACCGCGGGGGGGGAGGGGGCAGCATGGGCCCCCCATGGATTGTTTTGGAGTCTCCTTGACCTTTTTCGGAATCCCCTTGAAGCCCTCAGGGGCCGCCTTGGAGCTTTCTTGAGCAATGTGACCAACACTTGGAACGTCTGCCTGGGCTTATCGAGTTCATTGAATGCGATAAGACCCGAGGTTTCAACACCGCAGAGACTTTGCTGGAATATTATTGTGAAGTCTTCGGGGCCCTCTTTGAATTCAAAACTCCCGCTTGGGTCACAAGACATCCCAAGAAAGCTCCGAAGGGACCCGAAGGTCCAAGTCCTTCCCCCTACATGGGGCTCCAAAGAGAAATCCAAGACGGCCCGGAAGAGGGCTCGAAAACGGCATCGGAAAAAGGGCCAGACGACCCAACAGCGCCACACTACGTCAAAGACAGCGCCAGGATGTTTCAAGAGGGCCTCAGGAGGCCCCCAGGGAAATCCAAAGGACCCGACCAGAGCCCCAAAGCAGCCCCAAGACGGCACAAGAGAGACCTTCCCCTGTGTTCCCCACGTAGTTACCCTCACGGCCGCAGGAGCACGCAGTCCAGCAAAGCGACCATTCCTGGGGCCGCGCCTTCCCAGCGAGGGCGTGGACCCCGCCCTCAGCACCGAAAGCATCATCACCTCTTCTTCCTCACAGTCCTCCCTCCCGCCTTCCAATTTGTCGGCCTTGCCCCCGCCATGGCTCCAACCGTCAAATCCACTACAAGGGCGAATAGGGCAGGGAGGAAGATGAGAGAAATGAAGAGGAGCAGGAGCGACGACCAAGGTGAGCAAGAAAGGGGGGAAGGAGGAGAGGCAGAGGAGAGCACCGCACGAAGCGCATGCCAAATCGCGAGCGGTGAGCGGCCCAATACTGAAGAATTCGCCTGTTCGGGTCGGTTTTGCGGGCCGGCTGCCCCCTCCGAGGGTCCACATCGAATCGCGCCCCCTCGGCCCCCGCGAGCGCCCGCGGCACTGACCAAAGACAGCGGGGGCAAAACAATTCCAGGAGAAACGCCGGCGACCGAGGGACAGGATGCCAATCGCCCGCGCGGCGCTAGGCGGTAGAACGGCCTCCCCCGTGGAGTCGGAATGTGGTGCCCCCCGAGACGAACAACCAGCAAAGCGAAGCAGTGTGTGTGTGGCCACGTCCGCAGAGCGGCCGCCTCTCTTAGATATGTAAGCGGACCGCTCTCGCCAAACCAACCTGATCATTAGTGCACCGCTGCCGCCACAGCTGTCGCAGAGGGACCCCTGTCGCTTCCACCGGCTGCCGCATGGGCGACGCGAGCGGCACTGAACCTGGAGATTTTCTCTGCGGGCGCAGCGAAGAACGGCGATCAATCATTCCTGGGTTCCACGAGGCCTCCAACGCCTCATCTCCAGAATCCTGGCACATGTATCGCTGTCGATGGGCACGCTCATGGCCCAATCCACCCACTCCGGGTCCTCGGTGTATGAGTCCAACTGCTCACGGGTATAAACATGTTCCAGATCGCTACCGGCCTCCAGCCAAAGTCGATACAAAAAATTGCCACGACGCACCCATCCTCTGGCGAGCTGAACAGCGGCATGCTCAGTATATCTAGTAAATTTGAAAGAGTACTTCCGTTGAAAGCCAAATCGGACGCACCACCTCTCCGCCAGCGCGCGGTTCAAGCAAGCCGCGCAATCTGTCGGCACCCCAAGGTTGGCTTCCGTCCAGGCGCCCCCAGGGATCTTCAAATAGAAGAACTCCTCGTCACCATCAGCCCCCTCGTAAAGATCCCTTTTCTCCTGGACGGCCTCCCACACGGCCTCGGCGTCGACCTCAGCAGCATCGTCGCCAGCAGGCTCGTCGGCCTCGGCGGGGCCACCGCCGCGGGCGTTGGCGGGCCCCCGCCGGTGGCCATGTTGACGACGCCGTTCCTGGATCATGTCGGCCAACTCCTCCCTAGAGAGCCAGGGGAACTCTTCCGCGAGACGGTCGACAACGGCAACTGCGATGCGGGCATGCCTCGCCTCCTGTGGCGCCCTCTCTCGGAGCTGATTGGCCCAGGGTGCCACGTACTCGTCGAACTCCTGAAACTCCGAATGGACGACGAGGCGGCTGCCTTGCCAGACCACCTGCACGACGCCGAAACGAACGCCATCTCGGCATAGACAGGGGACGGCATGAGCTGCCACATAATTCATGTCGTGCCTGTAGGCAACGAAACCAAACTGCGATCGGATGTCATCTACAGGCAAGACGCCTACGGCAGGGCAAGCGTCGTCCCGCGTTAGCTCTAATAACTGGACGCCGAGGGGTTGCTGGGAGCAGACAGTGACATACCATATACAAACTGGGAGCTCCTCCAAACTCTCTGCGGCATCTGGAATGGGCACCAAGGCGGCGCCGACAAACCTGTCCCGACCGCCTGCGACCACGGGCACCCACCACGGGAGCTGGGCGGGACGCCTAACGAAAGTCTTCGCCTTGTCCTCGATCGCCCGTTGCAACTCCGGGTCTGGCGCCACGGGGGCCCTGGCGGATCGTTCGCAGATGTCGTGCACGAGAGCTGATTTCGACCGCATGTCGTGGAAATTCGTGGTCATGCGTTCCAGCGCCTCTTCCGTGAACGTCATGGCCGAGAGCTTGTTCGGGTGGGAACTAGTGACGATGGCAGGGCCATCGCATGGGGGTTCCAAGTCCGCTTCTCGCCTCTTGCGGACCAGCTCGCCGAGATCGGCCTCCAATGTCGCCGCGAGCTGATCGCGCTCCTGCACCCGTCGATGTTTCTCTGCCTCTGCCGCGCGCCCAAGACGAGCTTTCTCCGCGACTGGCAAAGACGCGTATCGGGCGGAGTGCTCGGCGATGCATCTCTTGCGAACACGGAGAGCAGCCGGAGTTGAGGCGTCCATCCCCACGCATGCCTCGCGGATCAACTCGCGGCAATACTCCTGAAAGACGGGGCCCCGACCGAAGAAATCGTCGGCAATTGGCAAATTCCGAGCCCGCTGACGCGAACGCGCCCCCGCGCTACCCTACTTTGCGGAGGGGGGGGGTAGGTGGCGAGCCGGGGGGCAGGCAGGTGGAAGGCGGCATCCGGGTCGGGGCGGAGGGTCGGACCAACCAGGCGGCACGGACGCGGGCGGAGCAGGGGGGAGAGGTCAGAGGCGGCCAACGAGCGGTTGGGCGGGCCGACGGAGCACTCCACGCAGGGCGGAGGCGAGGGCGAAGGCGCTTGGGGCGCGGGGAGGCATTCATTTCAAGAGGCAGAGGCCGAGGCAAGCATGCAAACCGAAGGCGGGCAAAGCCTCGGCTACGGGGAGGCAGGCAAATACAAAGGCGCGGGAGGGCGAGGGCACGGGATGTCGCTCCCAGGGACTGGCCCTGTTTGCGACTTCTTACTAACGATCTGTTCGGCGGGGCCCCAGTCCTGCAGTCCGGAATACAACGCGGGCCTCCCTCGCAACGCCTCGATGCGAGCCCTGAGAGCCATCTCTTTGGCTAGTCCTCTTGGCTGGGCAAAACACGGGGCAGCCTGAGCCAACAAAGCCCGGTGGCCCAGCACGCTGGCGCCAATTCGATTGTGATATTGTTTCACAATCGCGCCTGCGCCATGAGCCTTCTCGACTAAGCACGTCGTGCAAGGGGACTCGCGCAACAGCGCCAGGGAGCGGGCCACGACCGCCACGGGGAGAAGTCCCGAATCCAAGCATCGGCGGATTTTCAAGCTACTCGTGTCCAGGTCCGCTGCGGGGGCGGCACCCAATGCGTCCAACTGCGCGCGGATGTTGCCCTGGGTCAGACACAACGGGAATTGCTCGAGATGGCAAAACGCATGTTTCCACAAGTAACCGTTCATGTTGTGCACTGCCTGCAAGGTGAGGCCCCGCAAGGTGGGGCCAGATTCGCCTGCGAGCTGGCCAAGGGCGCTCCACGTATCGAGGTGCAAAGATTCAACCCATGTGGTTTTATCTCTGCATAAACGCTTGAGTTCAGCGCCGCGCTTGAGGAATCTGTCGTCCTGCATGACTTCCAAGTTGAATGCCTCACAAGGTTGCGCGGCCACAGCGGCCACGACGAGATATCGCAGATGGGGCCTGCCAATATTGGAGAAACCGCCCAAATGATATGTGCACAAGCCATCCCGCTTGTACACTAAATCAACCAAAACGGGCAAGCCAACGCACATCGATCCGAGAAACAGCCGGCATGACGGCCCAACGCCAGCCCACCTCGTCTCCGAAAAAGATTTCCACCGGAGGAAGTACATGATGGTTGACGCCAAAATGCCGCGCCAGTCCCGGTGGCCCCCCAATCTCTGCGAAACACGAAGGATGGAAGCTTGTTGGTCGAATCGTGGATCTACTAGCATGACATCCTCCATCAGTGTCTCCGGCACCCCCATCACCTCCCAGAACTCCTGGCGACGAGCCAACTGTTCGGGAGGGTCTTCGAACACCACGTGGGCAGAACACACAAACTGGAAGACAACTTGGAAAAGCTCGTTGGATGTATCACGGCAAGATTTAATGCCGATGTGGATGTCATCCAGGAGTTGTTTTGTGCTGACCTCCGACATCCCCCACGATATCGCGCTGCTTGCAACGTGCGCGATGCACCTCATGCCAAAGAACCAATCGCTTAATCGTAAAGGATGGTGTGGATCAGTTGACACGGAGGGGTCGTCCAGGGCGTCATAGAACAAGTCGCAGCGCGCCTCCATCCTGCGAGACATGCCAGCGAAGTGCAGGCCGTCTTGAAGAACAAACGTGATAACAACACCGTCGTGGACGTGTTGGCGGAGTGTCTCCTCGTGGTCTACAGCTGCCTGGAGCATGTGCCATCCGGTTTTGCCCTGCCCGAGCCCTCTCGGGGCCTCGAACCGCATGGCTGATCGAATCTCCCCGCTGGGAGAGATGGTCTTTACGATACTTGTTTCGAGGAGGAACTCGGCGCGTACGCGCCCAGTTCGCCTCAGAACGTGCTCACCCAACAACGCTGTTTTCGAGTCTGATATCTTGCACCCCCATCCGTCCGACATGTACGTCATAAGGACGGGCCACTTGGACATGCGAGCTACCTGGAATAGTCGATGCACCTGTTCCTCGGTCTCCTGTTTGAGCACGCTGCACGCTACCCAGGCGTCGCGTCGGTCGCTCTTGCAGTGCATAGCGGACGGCCTCGCGAGACGCCTGACGACATCAGAGATGCACTCTGGCTCCATCAGCGTTGGTCCGAAGAGACAAACAACAGACAAGAGAGAGAACAAAAGAGGAGGATGCGGGCGCCCTCGAGCCGAAAGGGCAACGGAAAGAAGATGGCGAGAATGACGCTGATACCAATACGAACCCTGGCATTAGGAAACGAACGCAATTAGATCAGGAATGCTTATGGGAGCTCAGCTGACCCCTCGTTTATCGAAATGGGGCGAGGCGGGCTTGGGCGCCCTGGGGACAGCCAGCGGGGCGCGACCTCGGCTTCACGACACTCCCTGGTACCTGCGAGGCTGCGCGGTTGCGCGCCCCCCAACCCTCAACTCCCGAGCACCAAACAAAAAGCACCGCGAACGCAACATCGAAGAGACTCGGACGCCTGAGGGGTCCTGGAGTGGCTAGACGCTCAGCATCCAAAGTACATCGATGCGGAGACGCCAGCAGCAGCCCGAAACCACAGCTCTTCGTTGGGCTTACGCGTTCGCACTGGGATGATGCTGGGGGTGGGGGTGGGGTAAAAACAATAGCAGCAGCAACCACCGCAGAAGCAGCCAGGGGACTCGGGACGCCTGGACCAGGAAGGGTCGGACCAAGAGAAACCACGCGGGAAGGAGACGCGAGGGGGCAAGAGCGCAGAGAGCCTGCTGAGCTCGAGTAGGAGAGAGAAGAGGAGGAACAGCAGCAAGGGCAATGGCAGCGCACGCAACACTACATAGCGAGCCCGGCGACCCTCGCCACATGAAGGCTCCGCTGCACTTTTCTCGGGGGCCAGAGGCCCGCCCGTCGACGAGGGCCCCCCTCCAAGGAGGGGCAAGGGAGAGTGCCGCCGCGGGCGAGCAAGGGCTGACGACATCCTGAATTCGTCCATGTATCGCCCCCCCCGCCTCATTCCTCGACTTTTCCCGCCCTCCTCGGTTCATGGCTGCTGAAAAAAATCGTTCGGAGCGGGGTGTCCTGTCAAATTCGCGCCGCGCTCTGGTTGTTTGGGTTTCTCGTGTTCTTGATAAGTCATGGGTTTTCGAAACATCCCTCGGAATGACCCCCATGGGCAGCTACCTCGGAGTGCCGTGTATCCGATTTGGGGGGCAAACGCAAGTTTTTGTTTTCCGCATCTCGGTCTGAATGCACTGTGGGCCCTTGATGCGTGCTTTGGGCGTTGTCGCATCATGCGGCCTGCCCTGGAGGGGGCCCCCCGTCCTCTGCGCCTCCGCTGCCTCCTTGCCCCTCCCTCTTCCAGTCGTTTTCGCCCACCCCTTTCAGCACCCCCCAACGCCATTCCTGCTCCCCCATGGACCCCCGTGCCCCGACCCCTTGGACCGAACGCCTGCCTGGCCCCCCGCCCGCCCCACGCAGCGAGAACATTGAGGAGAGGAGGAGCTAGAAGGGTTGCAGGGCGAATAGAACGAGCAATGGAGGAAAACAACGAGGAGGAGGAGGAGGATCATATTTTCCATTGAGGAACCCAGCGCTGCGCATGCTCTCTGACAAGCACAACGCCGCCCATGACCTTCCCCGCGCATGAGCAGAAACTCTCTGTTCACTTTCGCCTTTGGGACGGCCATGCGGCGGTGCCGACGGGCGCGGGCGAGCCATCGCAGAGGAACGCCGAATCAAACTCCAGCGCGCTCGCTGGGCCCCGCTCCCCGTCGGTGTTCCAGCCGGAGCGCGCCCGCCGCGGCAGGGCGCAAGGTTCTGCCGCGCGAGCGGGGTGATGCGCCAAAACCTTGACATCGGCGCGCCAGCGCCAGCTCCCCGCGCAAACGCCAGCCGAGACCCCGCAGCACGACGACAACCCACCCCCTACAGCAGGGCCATAACCCTGCCGACACAGAACGAACGGCGCCTCTATCCCCCACGCGCGAACGCTTGCAAGCGCGCGCAAGCTCGATACTGATCAGGGCGCTGACCAAGCCCATGCGCAAGTTGATGAAACAGTGCCCGCATCAAGGTGTCGGCCTAGGGCTGACACCTGGGCGCCGCCCCTGCTCCTACGGCAAGGCAACGATTCAACAACGCATGCCAAAGCGGCGACCCCGACCTTGCAACCCGGCGCTTGCAGTCCCCGCAACGGGGTGTCAGCCCAAACGCTGCGCCGAGGCGCCGAAACAATCCGCACGGCGGCGCGCGACGCCCATCCCCAATCACCAGAGCGCCACCCGAAGCACTGCAGAAAAACACCAGCCTGGCCCGCGCAGCAAAAAGCCAACGCAATCAAATTCGCACGCCGCGTGGACCTCGCCCACAAGCACATGCGAACAAGCTCGCGGAACGGGCCACTTGCGCGTGATAGCATGCGTAATGTGAGAAGTGAGCGGCGCGTACTCTGTGAAGTTAAATGCACTCTAGCATGTACTAGCCAAACCACCGCACGGCAATGCGCGCCTGCACAACGAAGTAAGCAAACAAAAACTGAAAAACAACGCAATTTCGTTTGGAATGGATTTCGGCGCGCTCCCCTTTTCGTCTCCAAAGGAAAGGCCACTATGAGCCTCCCACTGGGAACAGCAAGAGGCGGCAGCGGACACGAACGGAGCCGCCGGGCCCGCAGCCCCGCTTGCGACACATACTCCTCCCCCTCCTCCTCCCCCTCCTCCTCCCCCTCCTCCCCCCCTCCTCCTCCTCCGCCTCCTCATCCTCCTCTCCCTCCTCCTCCTCCTCCTCCTTCCCCCTCCCCCTCCCTCCTCCCTCCTCCTTCCTCTCCTTCACTTCCTCCTCCTCCTCCTCCCTCCTCCTTCCTCCTCCCCTCCCCTCCTCCTCCTCCCTCCTCCTCCCTCATCCCTCCTCCTCCTCCTCCTCCTCCTCCTCCTCCTCCCCCCCCTCCTCCTCCTCCTCAAGTGCAAGCGCTGCTTGGGGGTCACCTCGTCGGAGATCCGGCTCTGGAGGAGAGGGCCGCAGAGCCAGGCCTCAGACGAGGCACCCCGAGAACAGATGCCAGCAGACGCACCTGATCGAGGAATCGAGCATGAGTAGGGGGCAAACAAACCGACCTCGCTTTTGACCACCCTCGCTTCCAAGAGATACCAAGCGATGCCAAACTATGGCCTGTACTGGTCAGGCCGCGTGACGAGGAGTCGCGTGGTATGACTTGGTTTTGCCTGGAAGCGAAAGCGGGGTAGGTAATTCACGCTCTGAATGAGGTCGGGCATGTCCGCCTACGGGCGGATTTTGAAAGAAAGATAAGCAAAGAGGAGAAACGAATGAATCAAAACCTGGCCGAAAGAGCAGCCAAAATCGTCACCAGACTGTCGTTCTGCTATTCTTGAAGATTCCTCCTGTAGAGGGACATGCCCGACTTAAATCGAGCAGGAAAGGGCTGCACAGTAAGGCTTATAGCCAACGCCCAGGACTGTCCAGCACACGCCACTTATATGGGCTGGGATCGTCGCGGGGGAAGGCTTCCGCCTTTGCCCCAGACCTCCGACGTCGTAACTCCTTCGAAGCGTGGACCGAAAGAGCTGGGCCCCCGCCTTCTTGGGGGCAGCTCTGCACCCCGAGCAGCTGTCTGACGGACCCGCGGCCCGGGGCCCCGCGAGGGCCCCTGGAGGCCGAGCGCACAGACAGATACCTCCCGTCGTGACACGCCCAGGGCGCGCGGAGGCTTTTGAGCAGGGACCGACCGTCCGGGCATTCCGATAGTCATACCACGAAATGTTTTTAGAACCCCAAAATGTTCCAAGAACAAAAACACTGTTCTTAGAACATCAACCCGATGTGACAAAACAAGGCAGACTCCGCCAGAACTGTTCTAAGAACATTTCGAGGGAGCCACAAAAGGTTCTTAGAACATTGCTTGGTGGGGCCATAGTAGGCGAGCCGGGACGCTTCGCCACTGCTTGAGGCCTGGGTCTCTGGATGAGGAGGAAGGATGCGATGACGAGGCACCATGCGGGGGACCCGCTCGGAGCTCGGGGGGGGGGGGAAGCATCGGCCCGAGGCCCCCGACCACACAGCCGCGCGCTCCTGGGCCGTGTCGGGGCCATCGGGGCCCTGCCGGCGAGGGGTGGGCGACTGGAGGTCGGTGCAGCCCCTGAGATCCGACGTGTCAAAACTTTTTTGGTCGGCGGGTCGGGAGCGGGCCCCTTCCGGTCAAGAGCTAAGCGGGACGCGGGTGGCCCTAATTAGGGAGACAGGGCGCAGGCGGGCGGGGCCTGAGGCGGCCGGAGGGCTCAGAAAACAGGCGGCGCCGAAGATCTTGCACAGGAAAAGGTGCGCCATGGACTGGATCAGGGGGCGCGGTCCCACAGGGAGAGTGGAATGGTGTTGCCGTCATCGGCGCGCCAAGAACACCATCCTCGAGTGCTGCGTGAGGAGGGCCGTGAGCAAGACGACGTGTCAAAACATATAGCATCGCGAAACATCACGACCAGAGCCGTATACCCAATCTTGCTGCTCCATCCTGCGAGCCGCTGACATCTGTGAGACCCCCGAGGCCCGCAACCGAGCGAAAGCGCCTGCAGTGAAAAACGTGCAACGCCGGAATATCAGGGTATCCCACGGTAAGAAGAGGAGGAGGAAGAGGCGGATGAGGAGGGGGAGGCGGAGGCGGAGGCGGAGGAGGAGGAGGAGGAGGCGGAGGGGGAAGAGAAGGAGGAGGAGGAGAAGGAGGAGGAGGAGGAGAAGGAGGAGGAGGAGGACAAAGTGAAGGGGGGAATGAGAAAGAGAAAGAGGAGGAGGAGGAGGAGGAGGAGGAGGAGGAGAAGGATGAGGAGGAGGAGAACAAGGAGGAGGAGTGGGAGGATGAGGGTGAGGGGGAGGACAAGGGGGCGCAGAAGAAGGAGCAGGAGCAGGAGGAGGAGGACGAGGAGGAAGAGGAGGAGGAGAACTACTGGGGCGCGCGGCCCCTGCTCAAGCTATACACGCCCATGAGCATCGCTTCACCGATCCCTTCCACGCCGGCATGGCCTTGACCGCACTGGCCGATGATCCTAGAGGTCCGGTGTTCCAACAAAAATCTGGTCGGCGTGCTTGGCCGTCTTCGGCCTCCGGGTGCCCTCGCCAGGCCTCGGGAGCGTCAAAACACGATTCGGGACGAACAAAAAACGGCCCTTGGGAAGTGGTCCAGACCTCCAGGGCCCACGCATCGAAAAAATTGGAGCGTCCGATGTCTGGGACCACCCCCAAATGGGAATGCAGGCCGTTGCCTTCGGGTTTCGAGGGCCTCTTCCCAACGTGCGATGGGTGGAATGGTGGGACTGAGATGGCACTGCCCGGTGGGGGTGGGGACAGGAAGTTCGGCGGCGCGGGAGGGGGGGAAGGCGGGCCTGCTCAGAAGGCTCGGACGCCCCGCCGCCTTCTGAGGAGGCCTTATCCTTCTCACTCCCCCCCTCGCTCGCCGCCGAGATGGGGATCCAGTAGGAGCTCGACCACAAGAAACCGGAGACCTTCCACAGAAAACCCAACCCTGAGACCCCAGGACGTCCCATTGCTTTTTGGTGGTTGGACGATACTGAGCCCACTCTGGAGCCGCGCCGGCGGGGCTTCTTCGCGAAGCTCGCCGCCGCTGAGGGCCGCCGCACGGATCCACCACGGCGCTGTCGCGCGCCTTGCGCCGCCCTGTCGCGCGATCGCTCCGCCCCGCCCCTAAGACGAGAGCTGGAACGAGGCAAAACCGGACCGATCCAAATCGAGAATCTCTGAGACTCAGCGGGTTCGAAGGATGTCTCGGGCGCCGCGGCAATCTCAGAGCATCCTAGAAGGCTCTCAGGGCAGCCCGGAAGGCTGTGGAACCGATGTCCACCGCCCAAATAATTGATTGGATTCCGGATTTTTCCGCTGCGACCGATCGCGACCGACTCCAGAATCGGTCGCGACCAGTCGCGACCGACGGCCGACGTGCTGAAAGAATAGTCACGTCGTGAGAAATCACGAGCCGTTCTTTGGCGGCGCGCACACGGGGGTAGGGGGAGGGGGGAAGGCTTCTTAGAAGCACCCTGCTTCTTAGAAGGCCTCGGCCTTACGTCTATAGAGAAGGCCCGCGCCTTCTAAGAAGCTGGGGTGCTTCTAAGAAGCCCTCCCCCCTCCCCCTACCCCCCTCTGCGCGTTGCCCAGTTTTCCGAGCAGGGTCGATCCCTGAGGCCCCCGGGGGGCCCGCAGCCCGGCGAAGACGCCCGGCTCGGACAACACATTGCGCCGCCAGGAGATCCCAAGGCCCAGGCCTGGCCAGACAGAAGCAGATCCTCCTCCTCCTCCTCCTCCTCCTCCTCCTCCTCGTCCTCCTCCTCGTCCTCGTCCTCCTCCTCCTCCCTCTCCTCCTCCTCCTCCTCCTCCTCCTCCTCCTCCTCCTCCTCCTCCTCCTTCTCCTCCTCCTCCTCCTCCTCCCTCCTCCTCCTCTTCCTCCTCGTCCTCCTCGTCCTATCCTCCTCCTCCCTCCTCCTCCTCCTCCTCCTCCTCCTCCTCCTCCTCCTCGTCCCTCGTCCTCCTCCTCCTCCCTCTCTCCTCCTCCTCCTCCTCCTCCTCCTCCTCCTCCTCCTCCTCCTCCTCCTTCCTCCTCCTCCTCCTCCTCCTCCTCCTCCTCCTCTCCTTCTCCTCCTCCTCCTCCTCCTCCTCTCCTCCTCTCGTCCTCCTCTCTCCTCCTCCTCCTCCTCCCCCTCCTCCTCCTCCTCCTCCTCCTCCTCCTCCTCCTCCTCCTCCTTTGCAGTGCGCCGGGCGAGCAGCACATGGTCAACGCGCGGGGCCGCACTGGGCGCGACTCCAAAGGGGGGGCGAGAAAGGGGGGGTGGACAGAGGTGTCCGCCTCGGGCCCTCCGGGCCCCCTTCGGAGCTTCACGGGGCCCCTTCAGCCCTGACCTTCCAGGAGGGCTAACAAAAATAGCACGCGACTTCAAAACCGATCCCAGAGCTATTACATGTCTTGGTTTTAGGCTGTTTCGTTCTGTTTTTTTTATCGGCCCCCCGTGCTGAAAAATAGCTCTCTGGGAGGTCAGGGAGGGGCCCTAATTACAGAAGGCCCCTGCTCTCCGGCCCTCGCTGGCCGCCCCCCCCCCCGTTCGTCGCGCCCCCCTGCGGTCGCGCTCGAGCGCCGACGACCGGGCGAGCCGCCTCAGCGCCGGCCCGCAGAGCTCTCCGCCGCGCGCGCCACGCGCGAGCGCGCGCGCGCGCTGCTTGAAGGGCCCCGCTGCTGGCGCTGGCGGCGCCGAGCGGAGCTGCGGCGCGCGCGCGCGCGTGTGCACCGGGGAGCGCGGGACGCACAAGGGCATACTGGTACTGTACGTCCTCCTTGGAGGCGTGCGTCCGACCTGGACATCTATGAAGGGGCCCCAGGACACACAAATAAATACATACAAATAACAAATATTCCCCATATTTTCCGATATTTTCTGGGTTTTCGTCTTCCCCCCCACTTCTCTTATTTTCACATATTTTCCTGGGAGTCGACGATTAATTGTGTCTGTGTGTTTCTTTACCTCCTGAATCTAGTACACCGATCTTGAAATACAGCCGGACATCTGATCGAGCAAAGCATCCTTCAAGAGATCACGGCCAGCTTCCCAGAGGCTTCTGATGGAAAGACCCCTGGGCCAATTTCTGCTGTGAACGCTGGGGGAGGCGAACGTGCTCAAGAAACTGGGCCAGCTATCTGGCAAGTTGGTTAAGAGACGCTGGGCCCAGCATGTAGGGGGGAGGCTTCCTAATCATATGCTCGACTGTAAATCGAGCGCTCGCCTTGGAGCTCATGCTACAGGATTTCCCGGTGCGCGCGTCTATGTTGGGGTGACGCCGAGAACAATCAAAACCCTTCGACCTCGGCGTCTCCATGCTTGTCGGGCCTGGCGTTTTCGCCCAGTGTGGGGCCCCAAACCCCTCACATACCGGTCGGGCTCGAATTATGGAGCCGAATGATCAGATCCCGTGCTCTTGTCGTGATTGTTCACGATGTTGCATGTTCTCGCGTCGCCGGACCTCAGGGACGAGACACCACCACCATCAGCGAGAGGAGGAAAGGGTAGCCCTTCTGGTGGTGGCTCCCCCCTGACGCTCGGCACCTTCCTGAATCATCCCCAGCTCGGGGAGGCATCGTGGACCTTCTCGCTGTAGGTGGCACCCCTGCTGATGCTGGTGTCGCTTTGTCTTTCCTCCGATTACCAGGCGGCGCGCACGATCGGGAGCGGCCAAGAGGGGGGTGTCCAAGAGGGGGGGGTGCAAAACATGGCCGGCGGCGGCATGTGCGCGGCGCAGCGGGGGGGCCAGGGACGTAATGAAACAAGAAGAGGCGCCATGAGATCTGGGGAAAGATCAGTGCCCCCGCCATGATCTCCCCCCCCCCGTTGTCATCACCCCTCTCGTTTCCGCCCCCGACACGAGCCCTGACACTCTGCCGTCGTGCACGTCGTGAGGAGGTCGCGGCGGAAATGTCTGACGAGTTTGTCTGCCGCTATAGGGCCCTCGCATGGCCCCCTGGACCGTGAAAGGGCGACTCCCGGACGAAGAGCCGGGGGGTCCAGATCTTGCTGGACGCACAAATTACAGGGCAGCTATTAGTACATAGGATTTTTTTGTTTCGAAAAAAACATGGGATTTCAACACATGATTAATTTAGGCATAAATTGATGTCTGAACCCCTCGTTGCTGTCAATACTAAATCCCTGCACTTTTTAATGCATGATCCGCACGCGGAGCATGTATTAAAAACGGCACTATACGGACAAGAGCACGACGCCCGAGGTCCTGGAAATAGGGGAGTGTGGCGCGAGGGGGGCTCTTCTGAGAAGGCCTTCCTAAAAGGCCTGGAGGCTTCAAAGGAGGCATCTCGATCGGGAGGGTTCTCAAACATCATCCAAGCTACTTGCTTCAATCCACAAAGCTCCCGACCCCTTCCCCTGAGGTAATTTGCCGTCCCCATGTGTCATGGCCCATTTTAGGTGAGTCAATTTCAAAACTCAGTCTAACATGTACCGTCACGGTTACTAGCCTTTAGAGGCCTTTCGTGGATTTCAGTGCGTTATATTAGCGGCCTTTCATTGCTTGTATTACTTAGTTGCCTTGTGGCAGCCTTTAGTGGCCTTCAGCGGCCGTTAGCAGCCTTTAGTAGCCTTCAGCGGCCTTTGGTATTTAGCCTCTACGACAATGCAAAGAAGTGCATTGTGCATGTCAAACAAAAACTTTCAGAAAGACCCACTTCAAAGATCATATTGTCGGAGACCTGGGTTCTGCGACCCGTCATGCCGCCCCCTGCGCGCCACTCCCTGGTGCACAGCGCGCACTCAGAGGGAAAATCGCTCGGCAAGCGTACCTTTCGCGCGGCCAGCAGCGTTCTCCGGACCTCCCCCTGAACCAGGTCGACGGGGAAAAGAAACGTGACGGCCGTTTTCGTTGGCGTCTTCGGCCTCGTCGAAGCTGTTTCCCTGCCCCTGATATGGAAAGCCGGGCCTGGGGAAGGGGTCCATATCCCCGTGTCACGAAAAACAAAAATGGCGTCGGAGGAAATGGTCCGACGGGTCATGCCGTTAGGGAGACCCAGGGCCGTCAGCAGAACGGTCCCATCGGTGATAAGTCGACCCCGTGCCACTGGTAGAGCGCTCAGACCTTGAAATCCGACGGCACGGAACAGTTGCTGCAGATCGCGGCCCGAACTTTGTAGACCCTATCTTCCTGCGTCAGTTCGCACGTCGGATCGATCCCCGAAGGTCCTGCACATCTGAAGCCGGTGAGAAAATACTTCGCCGCCTGGATCACCAAACATCCGACGAAATGTATGTTTACAATCCGCGGTCCCCTGGAGGCCTCGACCCCTTCCACGCGGGCGATTCTTCTTCCCCGATCCGTTCCCGATGGCCATAGGGTCCTCCTCCTCCTCCTCCTCCTCCTCCTCCTCCTCCTCCTCCTCCTCCCCTCCCCTCCTCCCTCCTCCTCCTCCTCCTCCTCCCCCTCCCCCTCCCCCTCCTCCTCCTCCTCCTCCTCCTCCTCCTCCTCCTCCTCCTCCTCCTCCTCCTCCTCCTCCGCCTCCGGCCCGATACAGGGCCCCGCTGCTCGAAGTCGAGAAAACACGCCGGGGCTGAATAAAAATAAGATCGTCGGATGATCTGGACGAGCGAGCAGCAAACACCCATACAGTCGGGGCGTTGACCTAAGGAACCTTAGATAAGGAACGAGGCCCCTTTTTTCCATAAGTTAACCTTCGATTTCCTGTCGAAAATTAGCCTGGCGAAGGACCCAACCATATGCAGTTGTGAATGCTCCAATTGTGCTGGGTGGTGGCGGACGCATGCGGGCGGTGCCACTGGGACCTTCGGTGGAGCTCCCTATGGGGCCACGAAACGCTGTACTGGGTGGGTGAGACGCGGTCAGCAAGGGCTGTGCTGCGTGGTGGCGGACGCATGCGAGCGGTGCCACTGGGACCTTCGGTGGAGCTCCCTATGGGGCCACGAAACGCTGTACTGGGTGGGTGAAACGCAGGCAGGGAGCAAGGGCTGCGCAGGGTGGTGGCGGACGCATGCGGGCGGTGCCGCTGGGACCTTTGGTGGAGCTCCCTATACGGTTACGAAGCGCTGTTCTGGGTGGGTGAAACGCAGGGAACAAGGGCTGTGCTGGGTGGTGGCGGACCCAACCGGGCAGTGCCACTGGGACCTTTGGTGGAGCCCCCTATGGGGCCACGAAGCGTGCGAGGGGTGTACCAGAATGGGGTGTGGAACCGCATGCCAGCGCAGCCACTGGGGCCTTCGGTGGAGCTCCCTATGGAGCCACGAAACGTGTGAGGGGTGTGCCGAAATGGGGGGCGGAACCGCATGCGAGCGCAGCCACTGCGGCGTTCGGTGGAGCTCCCTATGGGGCCACGAGACGTGTGAAGGGCGTGCCGAAAAAGGGGGTGGAACCGCATGCGAGCGCAGCCACTGGGGCCTTCGGTGGAGCTCTCTATGGGGCCACGAACCGTGTGAGGGGTGTGCCGAAATGGGGGGGGAACCACATGCGAGCGCAGCCACTGGGGCGTTCGGTGGAGCTCCCCATGGAGCCACCCACGAAGCGTGTGAGGGGTGTGCCGAAATGGGGGGTGGAACCGCATGCGGGCGCAGCCACTGGGGCCTTCGGTGGAGCTCCCTATGGGGCCACGAAACGTGTGAGGGGTGTGCCGAAATGGGGGGTGGAACCGCATGCGGGCGCAGCCACTGGGGCCTTCGGTGGAGCTCCCTATGGGGCCACGAAACGTGTGAGGGGTGTGCCAGAATGGGGGGTGGAACCGCATGCGGGCGCAGCCACTGGGGCCTTCGGTGGAGCTCCCTATGGGGCCAAGAAACGTGTGAGGGGTGTGCCAGAATGGGGGTGGAACCGCATGCGGGCGCAGCCACTGGGGCCTTCGGTGGAGCTCCCTATGGGGCCACGAAACGTGTGAGGGGTGTGCCAGAATGGAGGGTGGAACCGCATGCGGGCGCAGCCACTGGGGCCTTCGGTGGAGCTCCCTATGGGGCCACGAAACGTGTGAGAGGTGTGCCAGAATGGAGGGTGGAACCGCATGCGAGCGCAGCCGCTGGGGCCTTCGGTGGAGCTCCCTATGGGGCAAATATGGAAAACAGAAAAGGAAGAGAAGCAATAAAAAAAAAGGAGAGAAATGCCCAAGAAACTTTGAAAAAAAAAAAAAAAAAAAAGCAAAAAAAAAGAAAAAAAAAAAAAAAAAAAAAAAAAAAAAAAAAAAGAAAAAAAAAAAAAAAGGGAAAACAAAAAAAGGGGTGTGCCAAACTGGGGGGTGGAACCGCATGCGGGCGCAGCCACTGGGGCCTTCGGTGGAGCTCCCTATGGGGCCACGAAACGTGTGAGGGGTGTGCCAGAATTGGGGGTGGAACCGCATGCGGGCGCAGCCACTGGGGCCTTCGGTGGAGCTCCCTATGGGGCCACGAAACGTGTGAGGGGTGTGCCAGAATGGGGGTGGAACCGCATGCGGGCGCAGCCACTGGGGCCTTCGGTGGAGCTCCCTATGGGGCCACGTAACGTGTGAGGGGTGTGCCAGAATGGGGGGTGGAACCGCATGCGGGCCGCAAAAAGGCAAGAAGAAAGATGGGAAGTCATGCGCCACTGGGGCCTTCGGTGGAGCTCCCTATGGGGCCACGAAACGTGTGAGGGGTGTGCCAGAATAGGGGGGTGGAACCGCATGCGGGCGCAGCCACTGGGGCCTTCGGTGGAGCTCCCTATGGGGCCACGAAACGTGTGAGGGATGCGCCAGAACGGGGGATGGATCCGCATGCGGGCGCAACCACTGGGGCCTTCGGTGGAGCTCCCTATGGGGCCACGAACCGTGCGAGGGGTGTGCCAGAATGGGGGGTGGAACCGCATGCGGGCGCAGCCACTGGGGCCTTCGGTGGAGCTCCCTATAGGGCCACGAAACGTGTGAGGGGTGTGCAGATACGGGTTTGGAGGGGGAGGGAGGGGGAGAAGGGAGGAGTAGAAGGATGAGGAGGAACGCGGGGCGGACGTCTCCTCAAAACGAGGACCCACACCACAGATGGATTTTTTAAAGAACAAAAGGAAAGCCAGAGGCAAGCTGTGAAACACTTAAGGAACACGGAGCCCCTCCCACACGAAAAGGGTTCCTTCGTCAGCGCCCCGTCTGTACCCATAGGGGGACGGAGAGGGCTAAGGGTGCGTGTTCTCGGATGGCGCCCCCGCTCGAACAGGAGCCCCCCCTGGGGTCCGACAGCCCGCACGCACCTCTCTATACCCACAGCCGTCCTCCCATCGACACACACCCCTTGTGGGTAGGAGTGCGTGCGGTTCGCTCGTCGCCTCGGGGATCTCTCAGCTGGGGGAGGTCCACAGAGCTGCCGCGGCCACCCTCGACCCCCAGGGGCGGCGCTCGATCGCCACCGCAGGGCCCCGGTGGCCCCGCGCTGGCGCGGCCGAGCGCGGCCCGCGCGGATCGGGCGGGGCGCCGTGCGTCCGCCGCGGGGGAGGGGAGCGGGCAGGGGGGACAGGGGGGGAAGTCGGCCACACGCAGGGGTGCTGGGCGCGAGCTCGTGGGGCGCGAGTTCGTGGGGGGGGGGGGTGGAATGGTGCCCTCCGGCTCGGGGCCCTCAGGGCCCCCATCAGGGCCCGTTTAGGGGCGCCCTCTGCTCTGCCCCGCCCTACATCCGCCCCCACCCCCCCCCCTCCTCCTCCTCTCCTCCTCCTCCTCCTCCCTCCTCCTCCTCCTCCTGCTCCTCCTGCTCCTGCTCCTCCTCCTCCTCCTTCTCCTCCTCCTCCTCCTCCTCCTCCTCCTCCTGGCGCACACTCCAAGTCCCCAGGTCCGCACATGACGCGGAGGGACGGCGCGCGCGCGTGAAACTACCCTGCACCCAGCCCCTTGCCAAGCTCGTCTGGCCAGGCCTTCAGACCTGGGGGGAGGCGGCCATCCATGAGTTTGGACAGCACCTTCTTGCCCCAGTCTGTTGGGCGGTGGCAGGTGCCTTGCAACCCTGCGCTTATCTTCGCACTGCTGTAAGCCCCACACTTGCGACACCACCAGAGTTCACGAGTACAAGACACATCGTGGCTCTGATGGATCTGGTGCGGCCGACCTGGGCAAAGCAAGGCAAGCCACTCCAGCGTCCCACACTCTTTGGTAGGGCGCCCGCGGCAGACAATACACAATTTATACCCCCCCTTCTCGATCACGCTGTGTGTGGTCTCCTGCAGTGCTTGCTCAACGTTCGATTGACGCTGGGCCCTGGACGCTCGACTGCGGGCCACAAGATCAGCTCTAGAGGTGGCCGAGTATAGGGATGGGGTCTGGATAGCCACTTGCAGAGCGACTTCTGTCAGGCGCCTCTGCACGCGGACAGCTTTATTATCTATGTCGATTACCTGCTGGATGATATGCTGCGGGAGCCTGGCCATGCGCGCCCCTTCACTGGCACACTCATCCGCGGCCTGGTTGGCGGTAAAATCTTCCCGGGTAATGTGGACCCCCACATCCCCTTCTTCGAGGTGGGACTTTACCTTTTTAAATTGGCACGGCCCTGGATGGCCTTCATAGGCCTCCCAGAAATCGAGCCACGCAGCCGAATTAGCCTCGTGCTTCCATTGGGGTCCATGACGAATCCCATCAATCACACTCTGTTATGAAAGGCCAACGGTAAAGCACAAAGAAGTAAGAAGGAAAATAGGACAAAAGCAAAAAGACAACAATGCGAGAAAAAAAAAGCGAGAAGAAAAAAGGAAGCACAAACAAGCAAAATAGAAAAAAAAAAAGCAAGCAAGAGAAAAGAGGAAAAGCAAGACAGGGCAAAAACAAGAAAGAAAGAAGTCGAGCACAAAATGACATTCACCAATAGTGCGTTGCAAAGCTACGGTGATACCGACCAGCTCCGCTAGGGGAACCGTCTGGATCCGTCCTGGGAGGGTGCCGTACGCTCTGCCTACCACATGGCCTCCCTGGACAATGGCGCAACCCCATCCGCAACGACGGAGGCGCTTATCGTCAGTACAATCCCCCCCACTCCCGTCCGACCCGACCCGATCATCAGCGCCTAAGGGCACGCGCCCTCCTGCATCGAATGCTCCTTCAAAAATGGCCTGGCCCTCCGGCCACGAATCGACCAAGTCGTGGACCCATAAAACAGGAGTCAAACCGCGTAGCCAAAAACATGGGAACTCGGCATGTACCCCCCCCCCCCCTCCTCCTCCTCCTCCTGCTCCTCCTCCTCCTCCTCCTCCTCCTCCTCCTCCTCCTCCTCCTCCTCCTCCCTCCTGCTCCTCCTCTCCTCCCACCCTGAGACGCGCCATCCGAAGCGTGGAGAGCTGCGAGCGCCGTGGCCCGGCGAGGCACTGGATCATCCAGCGGTCGAGCAACAAGTAAACAAAACAGAACACAACAAAAGGACAAACACAAAAAAAACAACAAAAAAGTATTGGCCGGCGGGGCGCCTCTCCGTGGCGAACCGTGCGGCACGGGGAAAAAGGGCCCTGACCTTCCAGGAGGGCTAAAACATAGCACGCGACTTAAAACCCCGATCCCAGAGCTATTCTATGTCTTGGTTTTAGGCTGTTTCGTTCAGTTTGTTTTATGTTTTTTGGCCTCCCGTGCTAAAAGATAGCTCTCTGGAAGGTCGGGGGGGGGGGGGAAGGGGAAGGGGCCGCGGGCGGCGGAGCAGGCTCAGGCCGTGGAGGCCGTGCACGCGCGCGCCAGACGGACGGGCCCTCGGGGAACCGGCCAGGGAGCGGCCCTTAAGGCACGCCGGGCGGGACGACCGGAGGTCGGCCACGCGCCAGGGGCGACCCTTCGCAATTTTTTTTCCAGCGACACTTCCCCTCAATTTTTTTTCCTCGAGGAGGAGGAGGAGGAGGAGGAGGAGGAGGAGGAGGAGGAGGAGAAGGAGGAAAGCTGAGGGGACGATACGCGATGCCGTAATCCAGTCCACTCTGGCTCGAAATCGGCAGCTCGGCAGCGTGGTTGCCACAACCGGTCGTCACAGGGGGGGCCCTGCGCAGTGAGGGGCCTCCGGCGAGCAGCGCCTCCAAGAGGGACGCGGGGGCCCAGGGCCAAAAGCCCGCCAGCCGCTTCCATCGCACCAGAGTCCTCGATCGGAGGGCCCCCGTGGGCACGCACGAAGGGTGAGTCCAGCGGGGGGTCACCCGTGGCGTGCAGACGAGGAGCAGGAGGTCGCAGACTGCACGCCCGGGCCCGCACGTGGAGGGGCTCAGGCCAGGGGCGTGATTATGGCGCCCCTCCTGACACAGGCGGGGACCTGATGTGGCCGCGAACCTCGACCTCTGCTAACACAGGCACGTGATTGTGGGGGCCCGAACACGAGAAACCCAACCCTACGGCCACGGAACGACCATCGATGTTTGGTGTGGGAGCGTCACGTTTTTTCCATTGCAACACCATCGACACCTAAGAAACCCAGGGCACCCAGGAGGCAAGCAGGGTGCGTCTTGGCATGGGCCCACTATACGGGAAGGCTGGCGCAGGCGGGGAACAGCAGGGTGAGCCAGTCGGCGCCGATGAAACATCTGCGCCCGGACATAGAGATAGAGGAATCCCCAATGGGGTCCGAGTAGATGGGGCCCGAGGATCCCGCTGCATCGCTGATGCATCGCCGATGCATCGGCGACGTCGGCGATGCACCGGCGACGTCGACGTGGAGGCGATCGGGCTCCACATCGACTCACATCACTGATGCATCGGCAATGCAGCACCGTCCTCGGGCCTCGGGCGGAAGGCCTCGAGGCGGTGCCCAGACTCCAGACCTGGCGCCCCTGCGGGCGGAGGCGGGGACAACAAAACGGGGAAGTTGGGGGGGAGGGGTACGGTTTCCTCGGGCTGGGCGAAAGGGGGGGATAGCAAAGGGGGAGTTTGAGAATCAGCTCACGTAGCTGATGTTCCCGGCGCCTCCCGGCGCCAGAGGCGGCTATGTATCGAGGAATGGGCCCCTCGGTGGGGCCGAAACCAGCTGCATGCAGCAGATTTCGTACCCCCCCTTTCCCAATCCCCCCCTTTCGTCCGGCCCGGTTTCCATATGGCCTATGGATCTTCTCGATGTTCCCCGAACCCCCCCCCCCACTGGAGAGGGAGGGCACAAATCGAGGCCTTCGGGCTGGGCGGGGGTGTATCTCTTGGTGGGTGGCGAGAGGAGCCCGGCATGCGGACGGGAAAAACGGGCCGAGCCACCCGCGGGGCGCCGGCGGCACGCCCGGGCCCGGAGGCGGCGAGAGGCCCCGGCCGCACGCCCCGGGCGCCCCGATCGGGGCGGAGGGGCGGGGCTGCACCCGGAGACAACGCGGCGCCCCCCGGGAGGGCGCGGCGCGCCGAGGCCGCCTCAGGCCAGCGGCACCACGCGCAGGCCGACCTGCTTCACGGACCCCGCGCCGGCCCGCTGCTGGGAGCCCACCACGTCGTGCCCCCGCAGCGTCCTCGCCGGGGGAGGCCCGGCGAGGCCCACAGAGGCCCTGAGAGCCCCGCGTCGTGCAGAGGCACGACTGGAAGTCTCGAGCACAGTCGTCCCCCGGAGAAGCCCTCACTGTCACTGGCCCCGGGGAGCGGCCGACAGGAAACTGCCCCGGCTGGAAAGCGGGCCCCGGTGAAGGAGTCCAGACCTCTGGGGAGCCACCCCGTGACAAAGTCAAGACGTTGAGCCCACGGTCGATGTACACACTGTGCGCCCGGATCAGGAGGATGCGCGGTGAGAACTCGAGGCCCTGGGGCGCCCAGTCTGAAGCCGAGGCGGGAAGCCCATGGCCCACAGTGGAAGGCTCGGATGGGCCGCGGGGGGACGGGATGCAAGGGCACCCTTGGAAATGGCTGATCGACCTGGCCAGGGTAAGCGAGGCGAGGTGGTCAGTTGACGTCCCCAGACATCCGGCGATCTGCTTTTTTTCAGTGGGCGCCCCGGAGGTCCCGACCCCTTCCACCGAGGCAGTCCTGCAGCCTGGATCCGATCCCGATGGCCCTGGGTCCCATGAGCGGGCCCCCAAGGCCGAAATGAACCAAAAAACAGGTAACAGGATTGAGACAGTCGCATTGGCGGAGTTCTGGTTGCCCGTGGCGTCCTCAGGGCCCTGCGGCACATGAACTCGATGTCTGGGGAGCTCACGAGGAGTGCCTCTCCTTCCCTGAGCACAGGGACCGACCGTCCCTGCACGATTGTAGGCATATACCACACATGTTCTTAGAGCCAAAGAGACTTCTGCCAACGGACCGGTGCTCTCAGAGCATACAGCCGATGCAGCAGCACAAGACGGTCTCAGCCAGAAAGGCTTAACTCGGGGATGGACAGACCCCCTTTAGCAAAACGTGATTTAGTGAAAACGACCTGAGGCACAAACCTGGCGGGCGCAAGACTGGAAAATGACGGCCACGGCGCCCTCTCGAGAACCGAAAACGGACAATTCACTAATCGACGTGTCACTGTTCGGGGTTCTGTCCACCCCCCGCCGCCGCCCCGAGGAGGAGGAGGAGGAGGAGAAAGTGGAGGAGGAGGACGAGGAGGAGGAGGAGAAAGTGGAGGAGGAGGAGGAGGAGGAGGACGAGGAGGAGGGGGCGGAGGAGGAGGAGGAGGCAGAGGAGGAGGAGGCGGAGGAGGAGGAGGAGGATAGTCGAACCTTGAAGGATCGCCAGCGTTTCGATCGCCAGATCGTTCCATGCTTGCCGATTCGGGGGACCGCTGGCGGCGTTCAACCTTGAATGCCCCCCAGGACTCCCAGAAGCGCCCCAAAAACTTCAAAGCCTGATCGATCCTCGATCCGTCCTGTCGATCCTCGATCTCCAAGAGGCGGAACACGTCGTGCCCCCCTCTGGTGGCCCGGGCCCTTTTCTGACGGCCCCAGGGCCCAGCAAAGGCCCGGGGGGGGTGCAGAAGATGCTCAGGAGCCAGCCGCCGTGATATTGCTTCAGACATCCGACTGTGTGTGTTTTCCCCATCCGCGCCCCGACGCCGACTCCCCAAGGCCAAATGTTCGTCTCGGATCCGTGTGTGTGATGGCCCCTGGGCTCGATGACGGGCCCCAGAGGCCGAAATCTCAGGAAGACCGCTGGATTGAAGACGTCATACAGATGGAGTCCGGGAACGGGATGGCCTGGGTTCAGGCACAGCTCGTCTGCTCCCCGATGTCGGGCTCTGAAGCCCCGGGCATGGCGAGGCAGAAGAAGCGGTGCAGCGTCATGTCCTGGGGGGGGAGCTCGGTCGGCTGAGCACGCGATCGAACACTCGGGAGGAAGTTTAGCGGGCACAGGTGGCCAGAGCTCTTCAAGAAATCTCGCGGCACGTCACTCGTGGACTCTGAGCTTCGCAAAGTACACCAGGGCTCTGGGGGCCCATCGGGAGATCTGAAATTTGCGTGGGGCGCCCGTTGGGAGGACATAGTTTCTTGGTGCGCATACTATACTCGTGCACCGATCTCCTCCTCCTCCTCCTCCTCCTCCTCCTCCGCCTCCTTCGCCTGCCTTTCCTCCTCCTCGTCCTCCCCTTCCTCCTCCTCCTCATCCTGATCCCCTCTCCTCTGACGCTTCATATTTCCTTGCGTATTGCCATCGGGGCGATACATGGGGGGAACCGAGGGTTACAGGCAAGAGGCCCGAAAAGTGCCCAAAAAGAAGCCCCGTTGGGCCCCGCAGGTGAACCAGAGGTACACACATCCTGTCTCCCTAATTCTCTGTCCCCCACTTAGCAAAGCCAGTGTGTTGTTCGTGACGTCGGTATCCAGGAATCTCCACCCCTTCCCCAGGGCCGGTTGTTCATCCCCCGCCGTGATTTGACTGCCCGTGGGCTCGGACACGGCCCCTGGACGCCGAACACATCCTAAACAAACAGGTCGCCCTGGCTGTGTTGCGCCATGATCCATGATGGTTTCGCAACGTCGGCCCTTTCTCCGGGACCGTTTTCCATGCTGCGCCGTTTCTTGTGACGGCCCCAGGCCACGCGAGGGCCACCTCAAAACAAAACAAGGGGCGAAAACCATCCGTCGTGTTATTTTCCTGACGCGAGGCGATCTGTGCACAGCGATCCTCTTACCTCTCGCCTGTCTGCGGAGAGAAGATTCCTTGAAGACATCCTCAACGGGTTGGAAAAACCGAGGCCGATTTCATCCAGGGAGACCTCTGTCGCGGCCGACAGAGGTTGCATGCCCCTGCCAGCGACCCAACAAAAGCCGACCTCAGGAAGCTGCCCCCTTGTTCGAGCTATGCCTGGAGGTCGGGTGGCAACTTACCCGCAGAAAGGCGGGCGCGAAGTCTCTTAGACACTGATGGGACGAGAGGGCGCCCAAGCTTCTGGAGCTTCCTTCATTACTGGGAAGACAGAAAGCCGACACCTGCACCGAGAGATCATTTGTTTCCCAGCAGAGCCAGGTGAAATCCCGTGCCCGCCGGTGTGACTGACTGACTGACCGACTGAACGTCAAACATTTCTTCTGTCAACATATTTCAAACCGCCCGCGCGCGGAACCGCAACCGGGCGACACATTTCAACCCGCCCGCACGCGCAACCGCAACAGCAACCGTGCGACACATTTCAACCCGCGCGCGCAACCGCAACCGCAACCCCAACTGGGCGACACATTTCAACCCGGCCGCGCGAGCAACCGCAACCGCAACCGCAACCGGGCGACACATTGCAACCCGCCCGCGCAACCGCAACCGCAATCTCAGCCGGCGACACATGTCAACCCGCCCGCGCAACCGCAACCGCAACCGCAACCGGGCGACACATTTCAACCTGCCCACGCGAGCAACCGCAACCGCAACCGAGCGACACATTTCAACCCACTCGCGCAACCGCAACCGCAACCAGGCGGCACAATTCAACCCGCCCGCGCAAACGCAACCGCAACCGCAACTGGGCGACACATTGCAACGCGACCGCGCGCGCAACCGCAACCGCAATCGGGCGACACATTTCAACCCGCCCGCGCAACCGCAACCGCAACCGCAACCAGGCGACACATTTCAACCCGCCCGCGCAACCGCAACCGCAACCGCAACCGGGCGACACATTTCAACCCGCCCGCGCAACCGCAACCGCACCGCAACCGCAACCGCAACTGGGCGACACATGTCAACCCGCCCGCGCAACCGCAACCGCAACCGGGCGACACTTTCAACCCGCCCGCGCAACCGCAACCGCAACCGCAATGGGGCGACACATTTCAACCCGCCCGCGCAACCGCAACTGAAACCGCAACCGGGCGACATATCTCAACCCGCCCGCGCGCGCAACCACAACCGCAACCGCAAACGGGCGAAACATGTCAACCAGCCCGCGCAACCGCAACCGCAACCAAATGGCATAATTCAACCCGCCCGCGCAACCGCAACCGCAATTGCAAACGGGCGAAACATTTTAACCCACCCGCTCGCGCAACCGTAACCGCAACTGGGCGACACAGTTCACCTCGAATACACACACATATCATGGGTCACTTTGCCCTCATGTGCACATTCTCGTTTCGGTGTCCGCTCACCTGCGGTCCTTCTGCAGAGAATCTGAGGAGGAAGGAGGGTGGGATGGAGGAGGAAGGAAGGAGGGAGGAGGGGGGGAGGAGGGAGGGAGGGAGGGAGGGAGTAGGGAGGGGAGAGGGATGGAGGAGGAAGGGAGATGGAGGATGATCAGGAGGGGAGGATGGAGGAAGGAGAGAGGGACGGAGTATCACAGGAGAGAGAGAGGTATGAGAATTATAAAGAGGAGGAGATGATGGGATGAGGAGAGGAGGAGGAGGGGAGGAGGAGGCGGGAGAAGGAGTAGGAGGAGACAGGAGGAGGATGAGGAGGAGGATAAGTTAGGAGGAGGCGGGCTAGGAAGAGGAGGAGGAGAGAGAGCGGGAAGAGGAGGATGGGCAGAATGGCCAGGAGGAGGAGGAGGAGGAGGAGGACGACGACGAGGGGGATGCGGCGGTGGTCGTGTTCCAGGTGGTTGTAGGAGCAGGCGCCGATGGAACAGGGGACCCGATGGCTCGATAGGAATTTGGAGGGCCAGGAGGTTGCGAAGGAGGAGGGGGAGGCCGATGAGGACGAGGGGGAGGCCGATGAGGACGAGGGGGAGGAGGAGCGGGGAGGAGGAGGAGGAGGAGGAGGAGGAGGGAGAGGCGGAGGAGGAGGAGGAGGCGGAGGAGGAGGAGGAGAAGGAAGAGGGAGGAGGAGGACTACGGCAATCACAAGGGGATGCGGCTGTGGTCGTGTTCCAAGGGGGTTGTAGTGATCAGGCCCGACCGAAGGGAGGAGTGGTACCCGATGGCTCCCGAGGAGAATATTGAGGACCAGGAGGTTGCGGAGAAAGAAGGGGAGGCCAATAGCGGTACGAGGGGGAGAAACGACGTATAGGAGGAGGCGGAGGAGGAGGAAGGAGAGGAGGCAGGAGGAGGATGAGTAGGGGAGGAGGAGGGAGAGGAGAGGAGGGGGCGGAGGAGGCAGAGGAGGAGGAGGAGGAGTAGGAAGAGGAGGAGGACGACGGCAATCACGAGGGGGATGCGGCTGTGGTCGTGTTCCAGGGGGTTGTAGGAGCAGGCACCGAAGGAGGAGGGGACCCGATGGCTCGATAGGAATATGGAGGACCAGGAGGTTGCGAAGAAAGAAGGGGAGGCCAATGAGCAGGACGAGGGGGAGGAGGAGGAGGAGGAGGAGGAGGAGGAGGAGGAGGAGGAGGAGGAGGAGGAGGATGCGTAGGAGGAGCAATTGGGAAGGAGGAGGACGGACTCGAGGAAGGGAGGAGGTAGGCGGAGAGGAAGGAGAAGCTGATTATGTATGAGGAGGGGAGTGCTAGGAGGAGGGAGGAGGAGTAGCAGGTAGGAGGAGAGGGAGGAAGGAGGGTGGAGGAGGCGGAGGCGAGGTAATGAGGATAAATGAAGAGTAGGAGGAGGAGGAGGGCGAGGAGGAGGAGGAGGACGCGGCTCTCCGCCGGGACAGTGCAGCGGGGAATCCCCATTCCACGCTGCTGCCTCTGATTTATAAAAGTTGGGATTGCGTTTATCCCAGTGTGAACCCGCCCTGGCCTTAGGACTCGCAAAGGGGGTGGGGAAGGGGGGGAAAGGAGACATCGCGCAGCACGCAGAAGGAGGGACGGGAACAACAGGTGCAGGCGAAGTAAGCAAAACTGGCGGGCGCTTTCGGAGGAAGGGGAGGCAAGGAAACGGAAAAGGAAGGATGCGGCTTTCTTCCCTGGCCGAACTGTCCCGCACTCCACCGCCGCCCTCCTCCACGCCTCTAGGGGAACAAAGAATGACATAAACTGTAAAACTCGGAGGTCCGCGCGGATTTCTGGGATCGGCGCTGACCCCCCTCCCTGGCGTCGCGGAGCGCGCCAGGGGGCGGCGCCAGAGGCGCCGCCCGGGGGCCCCAGCGCCGATCCGAGAAATCCGCGCGGACCTCCGAGTTTTGATGTTTATGTAATTTTTCGTTCCCCTGGCCCTTCCCCACGCCTCCCCCCCACCCGCTTGTCCTAGGGAACGAGAAGTGACATAAACATAAAAACTCGGAGGTCCGCGCGGATTTCTGGATCGGCGCTGGGGCCCCCCGTCGGCGGCCTCTGGCGCCGCCCCTGGCGCGCTCCGCGCGCCAGGGAGGGGGGTCCAGCGCCAATCCCAGAAATCCGCGCGGACCTCCGAGTTCTTATGTTTATGCCACTTTCTGTTCCCCTATCCACGCCGGGGCCCCAGCGCCGATCCGAGAAATCCGCGCGGACCTCTGAAATATTATGTGTATGTCATTGTTCGCTCCCCTAGCCCTCCTCCACGCCTCCCCCACACCCTGTCCCCCTCCCGCATCCTCCCCCCTCCTCCGCCCGCCCCCTCTGCCCGCCCCTGCCGCGCCCCTGGCCCCCTCCGGACCCGAGGCCCGCACCCCCCCCCCGACGATCCCGCGCCCGCCGCCCGCTCCTCGCGCCCGAGGGCCGCCGCCGCGCTCTTCGCGGCCCGGGCGCGAGAGCGTGGCGCGGGGGTCGATGCAGCCCCCCCTGTGCCTATCCCCCTCTATCGTTGCCCCCGAGAGGGGTGCCTCCACGGGGGGAAGATGATCCCAGATTTCGGCGCTGGTGGTAACAATGTCGGCCACCTAGGAGCCCGAACAGTACCACCATCTCCGAGATTGGAAGCATCTACCCTCGGTGGAGGCACGCTCGCGTTGCTCGCCGAGCTCACATGCCATAAGACTCGCATGTTTAAACAAACGCCCCACGGGGCTCATGGCGCCCCTAACCCCCATGAGGTTGTCCTGGTCCGCGGGCTTGCAAGGCCCATAAACCCGACGAGGCCCTGACGACTCAGGGGGACCATGGGTCCCGCCCGGCTCGCTGGGCTCGCGCGGCGCATTGGGCCCATGCGCATTGCGGCACCCATGTGGCCCAGGAAATGTTTCTGGGACTCGTGGGGTTCATGGGGTCGGTGAAGTACGCGCGGGCCACGTTTTTTGTGCGGCCCACGGAAATCCTAAAGTTCATGGGGGGCAAGAGAGACGGCCCGCGCTGCTCCCACGCGCGCAGGGCTGGCATTCGTCGACGCGAGACACGTGAGCCCGAAGACACGGGCGGCAGCATTCAACAGCGGCTCTGATTGTGTTGCTCCACAAGGGATCTTGGTGTTGGCGTCTGGCTCTGGCGCGCCACTTTCACAAACTTGGCGCCGGTTGCCTCCACAGAAGGCATCTATCCGACTTGAAACGCGGATCTGGGAAGCAATCCCAGAGGACCCCCAGAAAGCCCCCAGAGGCGGTTGAAGGTGGGCGGAAACTGTCAGCCGTCATGCTTCACAGCGGAGGGGCGGTCTGGCGGCCCCGAGTCTGTCGATCGCAGCTCCTCGGGGCTCTGGAAGAAGTGCTCCACGATGGACTCCCTGCGGGCAACGCGCTGGAAGTCCGTGCTCCTCCCGGGGCGAGCGTGGAAACCAGGTGGCGGGGAAGAAGAAGGGAGAAGGGAGGAGGGAGAAGGGAGGAGTACAATGTGGAAGGAGGAGAAGGAGAAGGAGGAGAAGGAGAAGAAGGATTGCAAAGGGAGGGGAGAAGGAGGAAAAAATGCGGGAGGAGAGAAGAAAGGGAGGGAGAGGAGCCAGTCAGTCAGTCAAGCCTGGCGCGCAGACGGCGCTTTGGCAAGATAAAAAGTTATGCGTGTGGCAGAGAAATGCGGGCAGTGAGAAGGATACGAATTCACCTGCAAACGTATCGGCGCCACGCGGGAGGAGGGGGAGGAAGGGGGGGGGCGGAGGGAGGGGGAACGAAGAAGGGGGAGGGACCACCTCAGGACCACTGTTGTGGCAGAAACTTGTAAACACACGAAGCCCACTGTTGCTTCGGTCTGCCTCTCTTCCAGCATTGGTCCCAGACCCGAGGTAAATATGATCCGGGCTTGCAGGTGAGAGCTCGCAGCGGGTGGTCTTGTGACAACCCTGCGATCTTGTTGCATAGCGAAGTCTGTCTCTCACAAAGCGCCTCGCTGAGAGGGCGGGCTCGACATATGTTCAAAACTCGGTCGTTGGACACTCTCGACAAATATGAATGTGGAATGCGGCAAATACGCCTGAGACACTGCGCATTGAAACTGTCTAATCTCTTTTTGTCTGCTTTTAAAAGCCACAGTGTTTCTAAATTGTATAAAAGCTTTGGAAGCACAATCGCACTGTACAGCTCGAGCTTCCTAGATCTCGTAATGTTGGAGTGTGACCAACAACGCTGTAAGGCTGTGAACGCACCGCGAGCCTCTCCGAGGCGCCGCGTTAGCTCCGGCTTGGCGGTGGCGTCTGCGTTTAGAAGACCACCTAAATAAACAACTTGCCGTGCAGGGACCACTGGGGTGCCCGAGGGGGTCTTGACAACCCCATTGTTCTGTATATTAATGGCCACCGTCTTGGCCCAATTTAATTCGAGGCCGTACTTTTTTCCTTCGCCAATCACAGCGTCTAGCAACGTCTGCAATTTCTGGGCGCTGCTACTCGCAAGCATTGTATCATATGCGTATAAAATGTCTGGGCAAACTAAAAATTCTGGTTCGACGACATCTGCGTGCACGCCCTCCACTGCGCGATCAACGTCGAAAACATCACGCTCTGCACGATAATGAACAAATACGGCGAGAGGGGGCAGCCTTGTGCTATGCCTGATGCTTGGCACCGCTGCGACGAGTTACCCGCGGAATCCTGCAGAATAAATCGCCGTGCTGAATAAATACTTCCTATCATGTCCACCATCTGTTGTGGGATGCCAAACCTAGTAAGAGCTCCTATTAACATGTCGTGCTTTATCTTGTCGAAGGCTTTCGCCCAATCTAAGACAACCGCGATGAGTCCAGGGGCTTTCGCCGCCTATGCTGCATCAAACATGCGTCTAACAATAGCTATGGCTTGGGAGGCGCTCCGGTTTGGTCGGAAACCGAACTGCGAATTCCGTATTCGGCTCTCCGCGCCTCCTTTTTGCAAGCGTTTATGCATCATCCAGGCCAGGAGTTTGTAGGCAACGGGCAATAAAGATATCGGCCTGTAATTCTCAGGCAGACTAGTGTCCCCTTTTCTGTGCAAGAGGGCGACTACAGCTATTTGCCATTCATCTGGGATGGCTTTCTCATCCCAGCACCGCCGGAAGAGAGACAGCAACGATTGCATCGCTTCCGAATCGCACAACAAAGATCTATAAAATTCTGGAGGCACCTCGTCGACGCCCGCGGCTTTCCCTGTGGAGAGAGCTCTGAGAGCAGCTGCCAATTCGCAAATGGAAAACGCAGCAATATTTACAGGGAGGGTTTCTCCCATCCTGGGCCTCTCCTCGACCGCAAGGTCAGGAAAACTCACTGCCCACTGCACTTTTTCAAAATAGTCGGCCAAAGTGTCTGCTCTATGATCGCTGTCCACTAGCTGCCCGTGCGCATCCCTTATTTGAACAGGCTTCATCGCTTTGCCTTTCCTCAACTTGCGCACGGCGTTCCAAGACCCGCTGCTCCCGGACACTTCCCCGGACGCGCTTGTTCAGTGCATGTTCGCAGTGTCCCGCGCGGTCGCGCTGCTCCAGTAGAGCCACTGTGGCGCGTGATATCCTTGGCTTGCGCGCTGACCTCCGCGCGCGCGCGAGGACAGTTGACGCTGCGAGCATCGCCTCATTCACCTTGGAAGCGTGCTCGTTGATCGCGGCTGCCCTCCCAGTGGTCGTTTCGTTGGCTTCGCGGAAGTACCGGCATAACTGCATCTTGATCGCATTGTCCGTCATAAGCTCCCGGAGGTCGAAATTCTGCTTCGCCGTATGTTTGTCCATTGCGTGTAAGTCGATGCCTGAGTGCACTACTAGAAGGAAATGTCTGCTCGCCAGCGGCACGGTGCGATCCGAATGCGCATCGCGTATTTTCCCCAAAAGTGGCCCATCAATTAGGCAATGGTCGATTTGAGCAAAGTCTTCTCCTCCCACAGCCTGCCCCGTCTTGAGCTTGCCGGCCTCGCGCGGGAAGAACGTGCTAGCAGTCTTGATGTCAGATGCCCGGCAAGATTCGAGCAGCAATTCTCTATTGAGTCGGTCCCGACGTTTTGGCCAAGCGTTGCGGTAGAAATAACTCCCCATGATATGATCGTCACCCGGTTCTTGTTCATATAGCCGGGTATTGAAATCCCCCATCGCGAGCGCACCGTTATGAGCTCCATGCCGCGGCCACGCCGCTGTGAAATCGTCGAACCACGTCCGCCTTTGTTCATGCTCGTATCCAGCGTGTGGCGCGTAACACGTGAATAAAGTTAGGGTCCCACCAGAGGCTTTGATTTTCAAACTTGCCAGCCCATCGGAAATCAGCCTGAAACTGACGACCGCTTTGATCGCCAATGGGGCAATTAAGAATCCAACTCCAGAGTAAAAACGCCACGTAGTCTCCACTGACGTGCCAGCTAAGATGACCAAGAAACCAGAGTCGACGAAGTGCGTGGATTCCGTAATGCCTGTCTCCTGGATGCAAAGTAAAGATATGTTATGTTGTTTCATGTGGCATTGCAATTCTGGTAGCTTCGCCATGTCGTAGCCTAAGCCTTCCACGTTCCAAGATGCCATTTTGGGTCCATTCAGCGGGTAGCACAGCTTCTTGGGGCAACCCCAGCGCATGCCCTCGCGCGGTTTCCAACGACTGTCGCCATGAAGATTGCCACCTTATGGGGAAGGCGCCGAAGGAGGAGAAGTAAAAGTATCAGTGCCCGTATTTGGTGATATCTTCGTCGTTGTATGTACGCCCATGCCGCAAGGCGTTCTGGTACAGTCGCCAGGATGACCATCCAAATCAACATATTCATAATGTGATGGAGGAGCGCTGTCGGCGGTGGTATCTTTGCCCAACCCCGACGCGGATCCAAGATAGGAAGGGGAAGAAGTGGGAGATCGGGTATGTGAAAATAGGTATAGGTGAGTGCGTCCATGAAGAGGTCGAGGATCTTCTTGCCGTAGTGCAGGCTGGCTGGTAGCTTTGCCCAGTTCTGCCATCGATCGCGCCGGCAGTAGTGGTGAGACCGGCGTCTTCACTGACCCCTATCCTGGACCACGTCCTTTGGCTCCTTTCTTGCCCCCTCCCGCTGTCATGCCCTTGCCCCCCCCTTCATGCCCGCCGTCGCTTTGGCCACTAACTTGTCCGAGTTGCTCTGGAGCTCAACTGCCTCGGGGCCGTTGTGGAGCTCACGCCAATCCGCCCATTCATCATGCCACTCGCAAGCTACCTTATCCGGAAAAACGCGCGCTATCAGGGCCATTTCCCCTCCGACCGTCAATGTGCACGGCGCCTCGTCGCTCACGGTGACTGCGTAGGGAATGTTCCACTCCTTTTCGAAAACCCGTTTTAACCCGAAGCAAAAGTTTCTGGCGGCCCGCTCAGTGGCGGGCTTGTCCTGGCTTGCCCACGCCTGCTTCGCCCCAGACGTCAAGCGCGCTCTGCGCAAGAGTTCAACTGCGAGGTTCCGCGCCTCGGCGTCGCGGAACTCGGCGAAGACGATGCTGCTGAAGTCGCCCTTGGAGTAGACCTTGTCCGGACGAGGCCCCCCAAGGGAAGCAAGTTTATCCTGCAACCACGTCGTCGCAGCGATCAGGTCGTGAAGGCCATTCAGGTTGCCGACGACTGCAGTCGCCGCGCGCTTGTCGATGGCGCGCCCCATGCGATCTTGCCCAGCTGGATGCTGCGCTGGTCGATTGGCCGTGTACTTTTCGACGTGCTCCCGGATCGTGTTCTCAAGCGACTCGCCGGAAGACGTTTGATGCGCACGGAGTTCTTCGCATAGAACTTCCAACTTCTCCACGCGGACGCCCGTCATGCTCATGTGGCTCTCGAGGGAGTCCAAACGTTCGGATAGAGTCGTGTTCAGGTCCGTCAGGTGGCTGCCCATCCTGCGGAAGTTCTTTCTCAAGCCTTCCACTGCGGAGGTCACAGGGCCTAGCTGCTGCTGGGGCTGCTGCTGAAGGAGAGTCGCGATGCCCTTCATGGTGACCGGACCCTCGTCGCGATGCCCTTCCGGAGGGAAAGGAGGAGGCGGACCAAAGGTCTCCGTCGTCTCAAGCCCGTCCATCACGTTGAGCGGGCCGAGGATGCGGCGCACCTTCGCCTCGCGGCGCTTGGGAGTCTCATCGAACGGGTTCGAAAAGAGCTTGCCCACTGGAGTGCCTGGGAGCCTCCTGCTTCTGGGCGTCTCGCCCTCCCTAGAGTCTGGGATGTGCTCCGCAAGTTCGCCTTCCAAATCGACTGAAGACGGAAGAGCGGCAACGTCGGCAGCCTCGGAGGCCGCCGTGGACGGTGTAACGGGGGTGATGCGAGTCGTAAGGACGCGGGGTCACCGCTGCCCCGGGCAGGGCGTCTGCGCGGCGAAGATCTGTGGGGCACCTCCTGGAAGCGAGGAGTAGTTCGGAAGCTTAAGCCAAAATGGCTTAAGCCAAAATGGCTTGAGGGAGAGGAGCGACCGTACCGAATGAGTCCGGACCTACGGCGCGACAGCGCGCTCAGCAACCAATGGCGGCCTTCGCTGCTGCCAGAATCGCGTAATGAAATGTGGGAGTGGTGGGGGCGCTCCCTCGTGCACCATACTCTGCCTTCAGCTTGTGATATATGTGAAACGCCAGAACGCTTACCTGATGCAAGCGAGCACGTGGATACTCTCGCTCAGGATCGGGCTCCATCCCCAATCCGAGGCGAGTAACGGGGGAGGCGGGCAAGTGACCACGAGGAAGAGCGAGGAGGTGAAGCAGGCGAGGGCAGGAAAGGTAGTGGCTGAAATCGTCACTGGCTGGGGGCTCGCATCCGAAAAGACAAGGCCGGCGGTCCATGGAGGGGATCCGTGCAGAAGTAGTCCAAGCTCCAGCCAAGGTCTTTAAATGGGCCCATGCCCAGGAGGGCGGGGATCTCGCAAGAATCCTCCGGAGCGCGATCCATCGCAGGCTGATCTCATGATCCGGGAGTTGGGGGAAGTGGGGGAGCCAGGAGTAGAGGCGACGACGGAGAAGGGAGGGCATGAGGTCAGATAACAAAGATAGCCGAAGCGATCCAATGCTCAACAATTCAGCTAACGCGAAAGAGTTTGGGGGGAGACGCAGGAGGCGGTGGGGGGCGCGGCGCTCAGCAGAGAGCGCAGCAGCGCGGAGGGGGAAAAGTTGGGAAAGATAGCGGCACACTGGCATGACCCCCATGTTATAGATTCTGCAACTCGCTCCTGCTGGGGCCCTGGTGAGGGACGTGTCCTTGGTCCTGGTTTTCCACTTTCGCGTCGAACTCGTCCACTGATCCTCCAGACCAGCCTCGGGGCCGACCAGAATCCCCAGATACGGGGCGCAGCCGGCAACCTTGAGCGCGCCCCGCGCCGGGGCCAAGTCTTGGAGAAGCTGGCGCATCTGAAGGGCAACAGCTTCTGCGAAGCGCTGCCCCAAAGGAACTAATACGCACTTGGCTGGCTGCAGCTCCAGAGTGGCGACCTTTTCCGCCGCCTCGAATGGCGGGGCCAGGAGGGGGAGATCACGAATGGAGGGGGGGGAGGTGCCCACATCGTCCGCGCAGGCGCCGTTCATCGGCGGCACGCTTGGGAGGTGCTGGATCTGCGCCGTCTGCGCTTCCAGGTGCCTCAGAAATGGGCCCATGGCGGAAGCCCAGAGGGCGCCCGAGAGGGGGCGCCCCCGGGCAACGCCAGAAGTTAAAAAGAACATGGGGGAGCGGAGGGAGCCGGCCTTGAGGTGAGCGAGAGAGGAGGCGTAGACGGCATCCACAAAGGCCAAGTAGCCCTCAGGGATCTTGTGCTTGAGGAGCACGCGGCGGAGAAACTGCGGGGACAGCGAGGGGAACGCTGCCTTGAAATCAAAGGACACAAAAACAGGTATCATCTCACTGTGGTGGCTCGCAGCCCTGCAGTACGCATCGTGCGAGACAACGTGGTGCAAGAAATTTCTCCCCCGAATGAATCCCTGCTGAACGGGGTGCGCTCGCTCACCGATGACCTTGGCTAACTCGTGGTTCGCGGCGGTCGTCATGGCCTTGACGTCGGTGTTCTTCATGGTCAGGGGTCGCACCTGCCCAGCCCCTCTGACGACGTCAACCGCGTCGGCGGGCTCATCGCCCTTTGGCACAAATGCCAGGTTCGAGAAGTTGAGGCCCCACGGCGGCACGCGCCCAGCAAAGAGGCCCACCATCACAGAGTGGAGGACCTGCAAGAGCCGCTCGTCCAGCAGCCACGCCGAAGCAGGTAGGCGGTCAGGCCCGGGCGCCGAGGGTTTAGCCCGTCGGAGTGCCCCAGCCAGCGCCTGCATCGACGGAGTGGGCAACTGCGGAGCCTCGTACTCGGGGATGTGCTCGTCCAGGTACTGGTTGATCATGGCCTCATCAACCATTTTGCCGCGGACTCGGCGCGCATGGGGGCGTCGCCGCGCAATGTCTCCGACTGATGGCCAGGGCTGTCGACGCGAATGCCGCTTAGCTGGAGGCGTCGACGGAACGGCGCCCACAGCTGCGCCCGGCGGCCAGCAGCGCGATGTAGCTTCCGCAGCTGCGTTGCCGAGGGGCCGGCGCCTCCAGGATGGAGCCGGGCCGCGTCCTCAGCGCGCTGTCCCGCACGGCTCTGCATGCGTTCGTGCCATTGTGCGTGGAGGTGGATCGACTGGTTGAGGAAGGCCTCGGGGTCGCGCAAAGTCACGCCGGACTCGCCGAGGAGCAAGTGGGAAGCCCCAAACTCCGTGGAGTCAATGAGGGTATGGGCCAAGGCCGCGTCCTGCCGCCAGATGGCCCTTGCAATGGCCCTGGCAGCGATTCGCCTGCCATCGACAGCCTCCTCGGAGCCGTCCCCGATCGGTAGCCGCTGGAGCTCCTTCCGGGCGAGGCGGGCCGCCTCGTGCAGCAGAGTCTTGACGAAGGCCCAGCGCTCCGACGTGCCCATGGCGTCCAAGTCGGTGCAATCGAGGAACGCCTTCACGTGCCGCGCGAAACGGGGCGACCTGAAGATGCTTTCTGGGATTGCCTGCGCGTCGCGAGGCGACTCCGCCTTCGGCCGGATGGTCAGCTGCACGATGGCGTGGTCGCTGAGGCCCCAGTCCGAGAGGGAGGCCGCCTCCTGCCAGATCTCCATCGCGACGAGCGTCTCCACAGCCCAGGGCGACCGCAGCGAGACAAACGCGCGGTCAATGAAGGAGCTGCTGTAGGACGCCTTGGAGAAGTACGTCGGGAGCTCACAGCACACCTCCAGCATGGGGCCCTGGAAGAGGCGCCTCCAGAAGGATTGGCCTGCCTGGGCGCGGTGCCACACCGAGCCGACCTCCGGAGGAGCTCGCGGGGGCAATCCATCTTCAGAGTGTTCCGGCGGGGCTCCCCCGGAGCCTTCCGAGCCCGAATGCGCGTCGGCATCAAAACTGCCCGGCGCTGCGCCATCTGGGCGGCCGGGAGGATCGTGCGGGCGCCGAACTCGAGCCCGTGCAGGTTGTGGACGAAGGTGTTGAACAGGTTCATGGTCACTGACGTTGAAGTCGCCGAAAGGGAGGGAGAGGAGGAGGAGGAGGATGAGGATGAGGATGAGGATGAGGATGATGATGATGATGATGAGGAGGAGGAGGAGGAGGAGGAGGAGGAGGAGGAGGAGGAGGAGGACTAGGAGGAAGGAGGAGGAGGAGGAGGAGGAGGAAAGAGGAGGAGGAGGAGGAGGAGGAGGAGGAGAGAGTATAGGAGGAGGAGGAGGAGGAGCAGAGGTATCGCCTTCCCCAACCTGTGCTGCAACTCGTTCGAGACAGGCCCGCTTCCCTTCTTGAGCGTGCTCTCTCTCTCTCTCTCTCTTTGTCTCGCTCCGTTGCAGAGAGTGTCTTGCAACCGCATCAGCTTGTATGTTTTGACCTCACGCATGATGTCTTGCTTGTGTGTTGCAGCGCGTGTCAGACTATGTGTTCTGATCGTACCGGCACGCTTGGCTCCCCTTGTAAGCCCAAGCGTAGTGCCTGGGCCACTAAGATCTGGGATCGCCTTGATCGTGGTGAGTATAGGCGTGTGTCCAGGAACTGTCTTCTTCACGTCCGTGATACATGTTTCTGTTTTCGTATAAGAGTTGCTCATGGCTGGATCAGTTGCGCCATGTCTTGCCCAGCACGAGAAGCAGGAGGAGCAGGATAAGGAGGAAGAGGCGGATCGGGAGGAGGAGAAGGGACGGGGAGGAAGAGCAAATAGTCACTAGGAGGAAGAAGACGTCGTCTTCCTCCACACCCCACCTCCTCACACCCCCCCCCCCGAATCGCCCACCCGCGACGACCGAAAAGTGTGTGCACATATCCATATATATATATATATATATGTCTATATGTACACATAGACATGTAGATACATACATAGTATGTCGGAATATGAATAATCAAATGTGCCCACACGATACCGCCCCAAGGCTCCTACAATTATGCGTCGTACTGGGGCTTTGAATTTGTATTCCCCCCCTCAGCCAAAATCTCCCGGGCGCTCCCAAGATGTGCGGGCGCGCGCCGGGCAAGCTGCAGGGGCCCCAAAGCTGGCGAAAGGGGACCTCAAGAGCCTCCCAAGACTGCACAAGAAGGCCACGAGTCGCCAGAAGAACGCTCCAAGATGCCCAATGTGGTCTCCAGACAGTCCTGGAGAACCCCAAGAAGCCAAAGGACCCCGAAAGGCCACTCGACAGGGCACCGAGAAGCCAAAATCATGGATTCTCGCGTCTGGCGTCAGCTGCACCAGGGCGCCCAAGAGGCCACCACTAGGCCCCCGAGAGGGCGCCCAGATAGCCCGGGAGGGCCCCAAGACGGCGCAAGGGGCCCCAAGGCGGCCCAAGTCGGTCCAAAGAGGGCCCCAAGATGGAGAACTCGATCTGACAAGTCGCGCCCTCCGGCCCAGGAGGGGCCTCGAGATGCCCCAGGAGGCCCCAACCACGCCCCAGGAGGCCCCCGAGAGGCCTCCCAGCGGAACCCGAGAAGCCCCACGACACCCCAGAAACGGGCCCAAAGGGGCTTCCGAGAGATCTCCCCAGAGGTCCCCACAGGCATTCAAGGATTCAAGAGGTCCCTGATTTACGACCCAGTCACGGTGGCAGGATGGGCTGGAGGGCACCACCGCGAGAAAGAGAGAGAGAGAGAGGTATAGAATCCGGTATACAAGTTACAAGTGCACGTGCGTGCCCAGGCTCATACAACAATAACTGCAGCACGTAAGCATCCCAGAAGCATGACGAGAAGAGGCACATGAAGCCGGACCCGAGCAGGAGGAACAGCATGAGGAGGAAGGAAACCCACTTGGCCCCTGCTGGGCGGGGCCGGCCCGAACGTCGGCACCATCGGTCGCGGCTCCTGCGGTCGATCGCGCTCGGCCGCGCAGGAGGCTGAGCTCACGAGCGCCGCCAGCCGCGGGATCCCTGCGACGGCGGAGCCTCGGCGCACCCCTGTGCACTCCCGCGGGGGGCGGGGCGGCGGAGGCGCCTGCGGGGCCCGCAGCGCGGAGGGGCCCTTCGGCGGCTCCCTGTCCCCCCGCTCTCGCCATCGCTCGGACCGTCCCTTCCTCGTGTATTTTGTTTCGATGTCGTGCGTGTTTTTTTTCCGCCAGATGATCAAGGAGGGTCCTCGATGGCCGTCGCCGAGGAACAAAAAAAATGCACACGGCCGAGCGATGCCAAGCGCTGCGCGCGGGCGCAACGGGCGCCGCGGGCAGCCTGCCACGGCGGAGCTGTGGGGTGGCACGGGCGCGGACGGGCCAGAGGAGGCCAGGCGGGCACACCCCTGCGAGGGGCAGCGGCGCAACAGCTGCTCGAGAGGCACCACTCTTGGGGGCTTAGAAATGGGCACCAACACCAATGCCGAGGGATGCCTCTACCAGGGGAGGGTGATCCTAGATTTTGGTGTTGGTGGAAATATTTCGGCCACCTTGGAAGCCCGAATATTGCCACCATCACCGAGATCGGGATCATCTTTCCTCGGTGGAGGCACATCGCCGAGATTGGTGTTGGTGTCAACCTCTGGGCCTCCGGCACTCCGCGCAGTGAGCGGCGGAGGAGATGAGCGGACGTGGGCAGCACCCAGCGAGGCAAAGGTCAGAGGGACGACGCTGGCACCATGATGCTCCGTGGAGAGAGCAGCGCCAGCCGCAGCGACAGACGCACCGTGAACCTGCCAGGAGGAAGGAGCCGCGGCACCAGCCACGGGAGCAGCGGCGAGGTCAGAGCCAGCCACGCCGCAAGCCAGAGCTGACGGCGGTCAAGGCAGTCTCGATGACGGCGCCGGAGGTGGCCCAAGCCCACGCGGACTACGTGCCGCCCGAAGCCGCTGCGGCCGTGCTGCGCTCCCAGAGGCACGAGCTTGAGCAGAGGCTCCAGCACCTGGACGGGGTCATGACGTCCCACCACAGGGGCCAACATCATCGCAGAGGTGGCCATGCTGCGCTACGCCGTGACGGAGCCGGACCCGATCCAAGACAGGGTCAGAGGCCACGGGGCCAAGATGACGGAGCTGGAGGCGGACCTGTTGGAAGTCGGCCACCAGAGGCGCGAGCTCGACCGCAGGGAGGTGGAGTGTGATCGAGATGGTGATCACCAACGAGAAGGCCGCCCTGGACCCCGCGAGGGCAGAGCGGCAGCGGCAAGGCACGGAGGCGGAGGCCGACGATGTCAGCGGCGAGGTGCGGGGCACAAGACGGCGCAGCTGTGGGACAGGCGAGAGTGCCAGCGCGAGGGGAGGCGAGGCCGACAGAGGCTGAGGAGGCGCAAGGAGGGGGTCAGCAGGTCATGGGCCAGAGGATGAATGATCCAGATCAATGGGCCAGATGATGAAGGGCACAGCGTACAACACAACCACACGCTGCCCACCCAGCAGGCCTGCCACGGCCACGAGCGCCCGCAGGCGCAACAGCAGCACGAATTGAGACAGCCGCAGCACCACCAGCAGCGCTATGGGGAACAGTTGCAGCCATGGGGATACACAGGAACCACTAAAGAGGCCCCAGAACACACACCAATCAATACACACAAACAAAAATATTCACCATATTTTCCCATATTTGTTTGACTTGTTGTCTTGCCCCCACTTCCCATATTTTCCCATAGTTTCGAGGGAGTGGACGATTAATTGTGTCTGTGTGTTGTTTCCCCTCCTGAACCATGGCGGAGGTGGAGGACGGGGGAGATCGACTGCGACCACCAGGACCACCAGGACCGGCCAGCCAAGGTGCCCCTCCACCGACGGCCGCCCAGGGCGCGCGCTGCGGCCCCCCCGCGGCAGCCGAGCCCTCCGCGCCGCGGAGCTCCCGAGGGGCCCTCTCCGAGGCCCCGCTGCAGCTGCGACCTGCCGCGACCTCTCGGGGGGGGCCGCCTCGCGGGGCCCTCGAGCCTCGAGGTCGCCGGACGTCTGGGCCGCCCCCCGCCGTGCGAGCTCTTCGCCGCTGGCTCTGTTCGGCGAGGGAGTGGGCCCTGGCCAGGGCCTCCTCCTCCTCCTCCTTCTTCTCCCCCTCCGAGATCCTCCTCCTCCTCCTCCTCCTCCTCCTCCTCCTCCTCCTCCTCCTCCTCTTCCCTCGTCCCTGTTCCTTTTCCTCCACCTCCTCCTCCTCCTCCTCCTCCTCCTCCTCCTCGGGCATCATGGCATGGTGCATGCTTGCGAGAAGGCGCCCATGCACCGTACCATGCCTGGACTCCGTTCAGGCCCCGCTCCCACGCGGTACGGTGCATAGCTTGTTCGGCTCTGGGGGCCAGGAAACTATGCACCGTACCATTCCTGGGTCGAGGATCGACGACGCCTCGAGAGGCGCCAACGCGGTACGGTGCATGCATGCCGTCCGCGGACATAGGCGAGCCACCGAGGTGTTCTCGATGGGGGGTGTCGCTTTTGCCAGTGATGTGTCCCCCTGCAGGGCCCCACTGACCATCGGGCCCCTAAGGCGGTTCTCGAACGCCTGGTCCGTTTTTGATTTCCTTGAGGGCCTGCAGGGTGAGCTTTCCTCGAGGCTCTGGCACTTCATCGGATCGTCGGTGCTGCTCTGCTTCTCTCTCACCCTCCTCCTCCTCGTCCGACGCACGTACCTCCCATGTCCGATTGCGCATCGCACGATGGGGTTCTGTGCGTTCTGTACGACAGGCTGCAACTGATGAATATCCTATATATCCGCTACCGTGGCGGACTGCATCTGCTGAGCAAATAAGCTCTACGGCGCGCCAGCATCCCTACACGGGCTCTGGCCTGCTCGCATATGTGTACACTGCAATCGATCAAACTACGGCGGGCGCCGAGATGAAGGCTCTGCCAGTTGCCCTTCACTCGTGGTCGCCCGCCCAGGGCCACGCGACCCCGCCACCGCCGCTCTGCTCGCGCTGGCCCGTGGCTCCCCCGAGGCCACTCCCCTCAATCGACGAGCGCCTCGTAGCCGGCCGCCTGGGGCGTCACCCTCGACGCGCGGCGGCGCAGCGCCCAGGCACCGGCCGCAAGGGTGAGCGAGGCGACCCCGCAGAGCCAGGCGGCCCCGACTGCGACGTTCTGGGCGGCCATGCGCTCGGAGTGCTCCTGGTGCTCCAGCAGCAGCTCCAGCTCCTCCGCGGTGGCGTTGCGGGCGGCGGCCTCGGCGAGGGCGGCCGAGGCCGGGACGCACTGCTGCTTGCCGTCCTCGTCGGCCTCGGGCCTGTAGCCCCACTTGCACATGCACAGGCCCTTCTCGCAGAACGACGTCGTGAGGCCCGCGCTGTAGCAGAAGCGGGTCAGATGGCACGTGGCCTCCGGCACGCGGGCGACGCAGTACCGCGACTTGACGTGCATGGTGCTGGCTGGGTACCTGCAGTAGCCTTCGTCGCAGTAGCAGCTGCCGAGCTTGCAGTGGGTCGGCCCGCGGCTCGCCGAGCACCCGAATAGCATGCAGCTGCCGACCGAGCCGGTGTTCATGGCCGAGGGGCAGTCTGAGAAGAGGCCCTGGCCTGAAGCGCAGCCGAGGAGGCACAGACCGACGCAGCTCGCGAAGAGGCTTGCCATTGATGCTCCAGGGGGGGGGCGCGATGAGGCGGATGCACTCTTAGCCGAAGGGCAAAAAGGCTTGCGCCTGCCTGCTTGAGCCAGCGGGCTCCGGACGCATCGCAGGATAGGGGTAGCTTGTGGGATCCAGGAGCGCTAGGACACCCGTTGGCGGACAGAAAAAAAGTCGGCACACTGGACGGGGTGGGTGGGAGGGATAGGATGTCAAGTATAGCGCGCGCAACTAATTGGTCCCTTCCCCTCTCTTCTCTCCCATGTTTCTGGGCACGGGGAAACACGAAGGGGTATACGCAAAGACCCCGAGGACCACGATCGACCGCAAGCATCTGGTTCCGAGGTTAGGCCTGGTCTCAAGCACCGCGACAGGTGCGCAGGGATCTTGCTGTGTTGCCAGACGCTTCGAGTGTGATGTGGGGAGGTGGGTGTGCGAGCAGTCCTCCCCGGACGCCGCACGTTATTACCGCGCCAGGGGTGGTGATAGGGGAACAAAAAGTGGCATGAACATAAAAACTCTGAGGTCCGCGCGGATTTCTCGGAACGGCGCTCGACCCCCC
>CAUYUJ010018371.1:758258-781310 GCA_963575745.1 Prorocentrum cordatum | reverse complement strand
ACCTCCTCCTCCTCCTCCTCCTCCTCCTCCTCCTCCTCCTCCTCCTCCTCCCCCTCGTCCTGCTCATTGGCCTCCCCTTCTTTCTTCGCAACCTCCTGGTCCTCCATATTCTCCTCCTTCTCCTTCTCCTCCTCCTCCTCCTCCTCCTCCTCCTCCTCCTCCTCCTCCTCGGCGACTCGGTGATGCGGGCTTGTCTGTTCACTAGGAACTGGAGCCCCCGCCCCCGGTCCCTCCCTGTGCCAGCAGCAAGGCATCGCTGGTGGGGGGGGGGCTATAAACAAAAGGGCCGAATAACAGGGGGAGCTACCCCCAGGTGAAGGGAGAACGAGTGCTCCTTCTCCTCCTCCTCCCTCCTCCTCCTCCTCCTCCTCCTCCTCCTCCTCCTCCTCCTCCTCCTCCGCCTCCTCCTCCTCATCCGCCGCGCTCTCAGTCCCCGATCCCCGATCCTCCGCAAGCTGCACGTACACACCAACTCTCGGATGCCCGCGCGGCTTCCCCGGATCGGCGCTGGATCCCGTTCCTGGCGCGCGGGGAGTGCGCCAGGGGGCGGCGACGGAGGCGCCTCCAGGGGGCCCAGTGCCGACCCACGAACTCCGCGCGGACCTGCGACAGCTAATGCTCATGCAGAGCTTCTCCCTCGATCTGCCTTCTCCTCCTCCGCCTCGATCCCCCTCCCAATCCAACGCCCTCCCTATCAAGACCTCCGTCGCCGCGACCTCCCCCTCACAGCGTGGACCCCCGGAGGCATCCCGGGCCTTGCTTCGATAGTCTGGGGGCCCCGCGAGGGGCCCCGTAGGCCGACAACTGTCAACAACAGATCGACTTGGTCTTTGGAACCGCTGGGTCTGCCTCCCCGTCCTTCGCCCCCCCCCCCCCCCCCCTCCGCGGTCCTTTCGAACGCCACCTTGGCCCACAGGAAGTCCTCCCGGCTCACGGCGCAGGCGCCCCTGGTGTGGGCCGCCCCAAGGTGGGGCTGCAGCAAGCGGGGTCGGCGACCCCCCCTCTCGATGCGAGAAGATCGCGGCGGACGCTTTCTGGCGATCTTCGGCCTCTGCGTGCCCTCGCTGGGCTGGGCCCAAGAACCGTCAACAACACGACTCACAATGAAATGCCGATCCCAGAGGAAAGGCCCAGACCTCCTGGGAACCGCGAGCCAAAAGCATGACCTCGAGTCGGCGGTCTGGGCTTCCGGGTCCTGGGGTGCGGCGCTTCCCGCCCCGAACGGACGCCTCGGCATGGCGCTCAGAGATCTGGGCGAGCTCCGTGCGAGATCCGGGGTCTGGAAGGGCCGCTGGCCCTCTAATCGGGCAGCTGTTCCAGGCTCGAGGCGGGAGGCTCGAGCCGCAGCCGCCGAGGCAGCGGCGATGCCCAGGGTGGACCGGGGCGATGACGAGGAGGGGCGACCCAGGCGTTGGCAAAGGCTCTGCTTCTGGGGGCGCTGCTCGGCCCTCCTAGGAGCGTCCAAAGAAAAGACGCGGGAGGAGAAGCAGGTCCCAAACGTCCATAAGGGGGCCCCAAAGGTACCCATACCGCTACTCCCCCGACCTCTCCCGGGGCGCGTTCTGACCAGGACCTCTCCCGGGGTGCGTTCTGACCAGGATTTCGAGGCGAATCCAGCGGTGACGACGAGGGCCTCACACGAGGCCGAGAAACGGGAAAACGGGCGAGGAGTAGAGGTATGGGTACCTCTTCCTCCTCTGAATCCGGGTCCTGTGAGACGAGTCCAGCGCAGGAGGCCTGGCGAAGGGGGGGGACAGCAACGGGGGTGCCAGCGGGTCGGATGCATGCAGCTGGACTTTGCGGCGCTTCCAGGCGCGGAGGTGCCGCTGTACCTGGAGGTGGAGAGCGCCCCGCGGCGGGGCCGAAACGGGCTGTGTGCAGCATACATCGTGCCCCCCGCTTGCCCAGTCCCCGCCTCTCGTCGGGCCTGAGTGGAGAGCGTCAGGCTCTGCATCGCGCCGCATCGCCGCTCCCGTCGGCGACGTGGCACGATCCCCCACACGCAGGTCTGCCCTCCATTGCCCCCTGACGTGGTGGCTGCTGCTCGCAGCGCGGAGCCCGGTTCGTCCACCTCCCCAGTATCAGCTATTCATCCTGAATACAGCCAAGACGCTGAAATAAGGAACAGCTTGGATTCGGAAGGGGCTCGATGTTCCTTACGTCCTTCCGTGGTTGTACCTCTAGCCCTTCTCGTGCACCCAGGCTTTTTTGAAGCCACAGAGGGGCTTCGTCCCTTCTTTAGCGTTCCTCATTTCAGCAGCCCGACTGTAATTGTTCGGCGGCCCCGGGGCCCAGGAAGTCCCCTCGGGAGCCACAAGTTGCCCCAGGGTGCCCTCCGTTGCCCCCCCGTCATGGTGGCTGCTGCTCGCGGCGCGGAGCCCGCTTCGCCCACCTCCCCGGCCTCAGCTCCTCATCCCGAAGAACTCTTCGGCGGCCCCGGGGCTTAAGGACGTCCCCTCGGGAGCTACAGGCTGCCCCCCCCCCCACCACCACCACCACCACCACCACCCACACCCACACCCACACCCACACCCACACCCACACCCACACCCACACACACACACACCCACACCCACACCCACACCCACACCCACACACAGACACACACACACACACACACACACACACACACACACACACACAAAGCCCAAGGAAGCTACAGGACGTCCCTCTGGACGTCCCCCCCCCCCCACACAAAAGCCCAGGACGTCCCCTCGGGAGCTACAGGCTGCTCCCCTCGGAAGCTACAGGCGGCCCAAGGATGCCCCGTCGGGAGCTGCAGGCTGCCCCCCCCCCCCCCCACACAAAAATGAGCCTGCACTCGCGAGATCGTCTCTCGGCGCGAGGGGGTCCGGGGGCTCCACTGGCGCCCCCCTTTGCGGGACGCCCAGGCCTGCGGTCCATGGCCTCGAAGACGCCGAAGAGCGCCCGGAAGTCGTCCTTCGGAGGGCACGAAGCAGCGATGCCGCCAACTCCCAGGACCTCTCCCAGGGTAGGTTCTGACCAGGGTTCCGATGCGAATCAAGTCGTGGAGACAAAGGCTCCCCATGAGACCTCGAAAAGGCGAGCACGGGGGAAGCATATCCCTGAAATCGGCTGTGGCAAAACAAAGCGCACTGAAAACTCACGAAAGGGGCCCTTGACCCTGTCTTTCTGCAGCACTTCTCGAGCCAGATCAATCTGGAGGTGCCTGCGGCCCGAAAAAACTGCGACGCCCCGACGCACCTTTGGCGTGCACGGCTTCCCTCTCTCTCTCTCGCTCTCTCTCGCTCTCTCTCTCTCTCTCTCTCTCGCTCTCTCTCTCTCTCTCTCTCTCCCTCTCTCTCACTCTCTGCGAATTTCGTCGGTTGGCGCAGCACCTCCGAAAGCTCATGCTTTCACTCAGCTTCTGGCACGATGCTTGGGCCCAAAAAGGCGAATGGCACAGGGCTGCGGGCTCTGACCAGGATCCCGAAGCAAATCCAGCCACCAGCCGTGGCGGCGAGGGCTCCCCCGGGAGGCATGCCCTGGCTGCGAGCAAGCGGAGCTCGAACCTAGCAATCGGAGGTCACTCCTGGAGCAATCCTGGTGGGCTTGCTGGCTTGAATCTTCGCTTCGAGAGGGCATCGGCACGTGATAAGCCGAAGCCCAATGACATCGACGCCTCACATCTGCTTCCGCCAATTCCTCACGTCGCCGTCTTCGTCGAAGTCAGAACCGTCGGAATCCCGTCGTCGTCTTTGTCGTCGTTGTCGTCGACGACGTCGACGTTTTTGCCAGAATCGGAGTCGAAGCCGACGGAGTCGCCAGAGGCATTCGAGCCATAGCCGCCCTGGTCAGCAGGTGGTTCGTTCGATTGGTCGCCATCGTCGTCGGAGCCAAGGAATCGCGGCCGTCGCCGGAGTCGACGGAATCGTCGTCGTCGGAGTCGTGTTTGTCGAGTCGTCGTCTTCGGAATCGGAATCGTCTTTGCACAAGAGGTGTCAGCGTCGTAGTCATCGGAGTCGAGATCGTGGTCGTCGTCGTCGGCGGAGCCGTTTGAGTTATCGGGATCACATCGCAGTCTTCGTCGAAGTCAGAATCGTCGAAATCTCGTCGTCGTCGTCGAAGACGTCGTCGAAATCGTCGGTGTCGTCGTTGTCGTCGTCGTCGTCGTCGGAGACGATGTCGGCGGCGTCGTCAACGTCGTCATCAGAGTTGTCGGCGTCGTCGTCGGAGTCGTCTGTGTCGTCAGCGGCGAAGTCGCCATCGTGGTCGCAATCAGGATCATCGTTGGAGTCGTGATCGGAGCTCTCTTCAGAATTGTCGCCGCTGCCAGGATCGGAGACGAAGTCAACGAAAGATCGTCGTCGCAGCCGGGGTCGGAATCGTGAGATGTGTCGCCAGCGTCGTCGGAGTCGGAGTCATCGTCGGAGTCGTCGTCGTCACCGGAATCTTCGCCAGGGTTTTCAGAGTCGCCGTCGGCGGAGTCGTTTGTCGCCGCCGGCGTCGGAGTCGTCGGCGCTCGCAGGAGCGCCCGCATGCGGGCCCACCCCCAGGTGGAGCCCCATACAGTCGGGGCGTTGACCTAAGGAACCCTAAATGAGGAACGAGGCCCCTTTTGCCCATAAGTTAAACTTCGATTTCCGATCGAAAACATAAGGAAAACCTGAGGAAAGGTGTGAAACACTTAAGGAACGCGGAGCCCCTCCCCAACCAAAAGGGTTCCTTGTTGAGGGCCCCGACTGTATGGCTCGTGCCCCTTTGCATGGAGCTCTGGCGACGGCCCCAATGGTGACATCTGCATGCGGGCCCACGCCGTCGTGATCGTCGTCCTCGCGGAAGGCCAAGGAGGACGGCTCCAGGGGTAAGACTCGTCATGGCAAGTCGTGGCTTCGTCATGAAAAGATCGGCTTCAGCATAGATCGTTGCGTCATCATGGTGCACCTTGGCTTCATCATTGTTGATCCCGTCAGCAGAACACTCTGATATCCTTACGCTTTGTTGGGGCTTGTACGCAGGGGAGCAATTATTACTCTTACGATGAATGGCGAGGACCCTATGAAGATTGAATTTTAGGTGCCGAATAGCGCGGGCAGAGATTCGGCGTCGGTGAGGATCGTTAGACATGGACACCTTCCCGCCCTCGTGCCAGCTGCATTGGAATCCTCACGCATCCACCGCGTCGAGCTGTTGCATGCGTGGGTTCCTGGACTTCTCGACCATTCCCACGGGCAAATGTTTAATCCCGAGTCGTTGATTTACGGCCCGATACCCGAAACCAGCCTCCACGGGCCGACATGGGCAGCAGACGAGCCTCCGCAGACCAGTCAGCGCAGGATGCATAGAGCTGTACGGTTACAATCGAAACGTGTCCTCAAGAATGCGGATCAACGACATGAGCCCCTCCACCCTTCGCCGAAAGCAAGGGCACCGTGGAGACACACCAAACGAAGAGAACCCAAGTGGAGAGTCCCAAAGCGAAGAACGCAAGCACACCCCTCCCAAACTGCATGCTTGTTCTTACCACTGGGATCCTGCGTCGCGAAAAATTGCAACATCGGAGGAACACACGACCGGACACCCAAACCCAATATTTCGGCGGTACTTCTCGAGCGGGGTCGATCCGCGAGGGACCCGGGGCCCGAAAACCTGGCGAAACCGCCCGAGTCCACAAGAGGGGATCGGAGGGGACTGGCTGACCCACGGTTGCGCTGACCCTCGTCGCGTGCTCAGACATCAGACGATACCATTTGTTTAACATGCTGCCCCAGAGGTCCCGACCCTAGCGTTGCGCGCGGGATCCGTTTCTGGTTGCGCTGGGCCCGATAACGGGCCCCAGAGGCCGTCGGGCGTTGCTTAATGGGGTGAGCGACATGGAGGGGGGAACCGTACACATGAGGGGGCAAACAAACCTACCTCGCTTTTGACCACCTTCGCTTCCAAGAGATACCAAGCGATGCCAAACTGCGGCCTGTACTGGTCAGGCCGCTTGACGAGGAGGCGCGTGGTACGCCTTGGTTTTGCCTGGAAGCGAAAGCGGGGTAGGTAATTCACGCTCTGGCACATTTCGTGCCCCTTCTGCGCACCAGGGAGCCCCTTCTTCTTGACGGCCTCTCTGGGGCACAGAAGGTGCACCTTGCTTTGTGACCCCCCATCTAATTATCGCCCCTACACCCTGCGAGATGCTTAAGAAATCATGGGTTAAGAAACTCAGAGTCTCAGAATTTGGATAAAAAAACCCAACATGTCGATTAAAATGTTAGGATTCACATTGAAACATTAAGAATAATCGAGACTCTGGCCGAAAACTTAAGTTTTCTTAAGCATCGCCTAAGGTGTACTCCCCATCTAATTATCGCCCCTCCTTGCGAGACGCCCGACGACCGAGATCCAAGAGAGAAGCGCCAGGATCTCTAGCTGCCCAGATGCGCAGCACGCAGCACGCAGCGTATTGCTGCGAAGCTCGGCACAACGGACGCGAGACGTCCGCCAACATGTGGTCCAATAGTGCGGGATAACGATTAATAAAAAAAAGTGGGGGGAACGATTGAAAAATAGTGTCCTGCTCTTTCTGCACAATTTTCGGACTGGAGGAGAACGATTTGAAACATAGCTTTCCAGCCCGCGGCCGGTTTTTTCTAATCGTCATCCCGGGCCCCGCCGCGAGAACACGACCCCCGGTCCTTTATTAATCGCCATCCTCCATTACGTGGAGCCAACACGTAACGTATCGACACTGACGCTTTCAGCGCGGCACGTGCTGCGTTTCACAACGGGCGTAGCGAGGCAACCAGGAGATGCGCGCACCTCGACCCGCGATGCTCGGCCTCCAGCGGCCGCTCCCGCCTCTCTGGGCACCCCTGGCGCACCCTCGTCGAGGCGCAGCAGCAGCAGCGCATCCCAAGGCGAGCAAGCACCTGAGATCCGACGAAGACGCCCGAGAACCCTGAGATCCGACGTCGCGAAACAAAATGCTGAAGAGAAATGACGGCCTGAACCACGACGTCCGCGTTGTAGCGGCGCCCTGGGTCCGCTCCTGATGGTCCCGGCGCTTGGCGACGGGCTTCAGCTTCAGACGCCAGAATCGAGGAAACACCAGCAGGATTGAAAAACGTATCGTCGGGGTCTCCGATGATCTGATTTTGTAGTGGCAAATGCTTGGACGCAAGCCGGAAGTTCCTTGCACATTTTTCTAGCCTAGTACTGTAAATTATGGGGCAAATCCTGGAGGCCTCGCGCGGCAACTCGATCGGATTTACGTCGGAGGCACGTCGGGTTCGCTTCGGATGTACGTCGGACTTCCGTCAGACTTGCGTCAGGGGTTTTCCTCGCGAAAATCGTCCCATATCTGACGTGGCGGACGTGTGGACTAGATCATACTAGTATTGCACGCAGCGCGAGGCCTCCAGGATTCTCTCATAACGAACGAGAGAGCGCTGAGGGGAAACAACACAATGCCATGTAAGCGGGTTCCGGAAACCCCGAATCTAAGGATGTTGCCATCTCTTGGGGGCGTATGTTTTACGTCTGCTGGCTTCCGTCAGCCTGCCGCCGCCTTCCGCCAGCGGAGGCGACCTCGCCTTACTTCCGCGGGCTTCCGCCGCCCTTCCGCCGAAGAAGAGATGCCAGCTCCTTCGATCCTCAAAGGCGAGGACATTTCGGGAATGCCCCAAATGAGCGACGAAAAGATACCCGTCTTACGCGAGATGACCTGGTAACCTTACGCGGTGGCTTACGCGGGCCGCCAGCGCGGCACGCTACACTGGAGGCGAGGGCGCTTACGCGCGACCTCAGTCACACGAGCAGCTCACGCGCGAATGTCGGCGCAGTCGAACCCGTTGTTTTTTTTTGCGTCGCGCGAAAAAAAAGGGAAAGGCTCAGGTCTGCGTGCGCCCCGAGGTCCGCGTTGTAGCGACGCCCCGGGCGCGCGGCGGCGCCCGGCGCCCTGCCGACCGCCGGCGGCGTCCGCGCCCTGCCGACCGCGGGCGGCGTCCGCGCCCTGCCCGCCGCGGCCGCGGCGGGCGTCGCCTGGGCGGCCCAACCCCCCCACCCCCGGGGGCCTGGCCGCGGCGACAGACCGCGACGGACCGCTGGCGCCGGCGGCGACGGCTGCGGCGGCGGCGCCGCCGCAGGCGGCCACGAGGGCGGAGGCTGCGGCCCACGGGCGGCGAGCACGTCCGTGGCCGCGCCCTCGCGGCCCGGAGTCCGGGGCCTCGAGCCCACGGCGCTCCGCGCGGCCGCACGGCTGTGCTCCGCGCGCGTGCGCAGAGACGCCCCCCGCACCCGCGGAGTTGCGGCCCAGGTGCCCGGCCCGCGAGGCACGGGTGCCCCGACGAGCGGCGGCGGCCGCGGCGGTGGCGGCGGCGCCCACTGGGCTGGGCGGTGCAGCGGGCGGCGGTGGCGGCGGCGGCGGCGGCGTTGGCTGCGGCGGCAGCTGCAGCGGTGGCGTCGAGGGCGGCGCTGAGGGCGCTGCGGCGGCGGCGGCCAAGGCGGCGGCGCGCGCGCCTGCGGCCGGGCTGCAGCCGGGCCCCGGTCGAACGCCCCAGGCGGGTTGCTATGGGGCGACCTGCCGAAGGCGACCTGCCGAGGGAACTGATGGGCGGCTGCGGCGACGGCGACGGCTGTCGGGCGACCTGTGCCGAAGGGGACCTACCGAAGGATCGAGCGTTCGGAGTGAGAAAAAAAAAAGAGTCCCCAGCAGGTACAGGCGATGGTTAGGATATATTCCCCACTGGGACTCCAGGGACAAGCTTGTCGTAGATCACTGCACCACCTAAGCTGCCCTGAGGATTATGTGTGGCCCTGGGGCCTTCTGGGTATTAGAAACTTCGCGGAGCACCTAGTGCGGGCTGAACTTGGATTTGATGTGCCCACTGTAAAACGCGCCATGTTCCTAAGAAGACCATCACCATTCTCGGCGATTGCCGAGGTTGTTGATTGGCCCTTTCAGGCCTCTGGAGGCTTCTGGAGACCTGAAGGCAATGTGTTTGCTCGTTATGCTATGTTGCCCTGGTTCAGACTCTGTAAGCCTCTGGCGGGGCCGTCTGGAGGCCTCCGTGGACGTTTTCGGACCTCTGCTGACCTCGGATCGGGGCGTCGTGGGAAGATCACGAGCGGCGCTTGCTTTGGGACATTTGCCCTTATGCGTCGATCCAGCTGGGAGAGGTCGATCCCGCGGAAAGAGCGTGTCGAGAGCTCGGGTCCAGATTCTTCACGACGCCGTTCTGTCCTCACGGCGACGGATCCCGTTTATGTGCGCGCGGGCATAACTTCTTGACGTCGGCGTTGTTCGCAGGGGCGGGGAACGCGAGGGTTCGGGGCATCTCTTGTCGGCGGCGAGCCTTGGGGAAGCGAGAAGGGGCGGGCCTTCTCAGAAGGCTCGGGAGTCCCCTGGCCTTCCCAGACACAGACAAGCTCTCAGAAGGCCGGAGGGCGTCTGAGAAGCCCCGCCGCCTTCTGAGAAGGGAACGCCTCCTCCTTCTCACTTCTCCGCGCTCGCCGCCGAGAAACCGGCGCGTTCCACGGAACCGCCGACCGCATCAGTCGAACAAATCCGGCCCGCGCCCATTTACCTACGGCGGTTTCGTGTCGTGACGACCCCAGCGTTGGTTTCTGACACCGCGTGGATCGTTCGACCTTGAACGATCGGCGGCTCTTCGATTGCCCGATCGTTTCATCTTGGGCCGACTCTGGGCCACTGGCGGCGTTCAACCTTGAACGCCCGCGGCGGGGTCGCCGCCGGTCGACACGACATGAACCTACCGTACAGCGACGCGGCTCCTGGCCAGGCCCGTCCAGTCGGGCCCAGGATCGGCACATCTTGAGCGCCTGGCAGGCGATCCTGAGCGCCTGGCAGGCGCCAAGGATCGCCGGCACTCCTCGGCGCGCACGGTGCACCGGCCTGAGGCTAAGAGAAAGGAGGAGGAGGAGGAGGAGGAGGAGGAGGAGGAGGAGGAGAAGGAGGAGGAGGAGGAGGAGGGGGAGGAAGAGGGGGAGGAGGAGGAGGGGGAGGAGGAGAAGGGGGAGAAGGAGGAGGAGGAGGAGGAGGAAGAGGAGGAGGAGGAGGAGGGAGAAGGAAGGAGGAGGCGGAGGGAGGAAGAGTGTTGGGTCAAACTTGTGCAGCGCCCTGAGGCTTAGACGAGGAGGTTCCCGTGGACATCGGTTCCCCGAGAGGTCGCGAAGCGTTCATCCCAGCCTCGGGACCTCGGACGTCGTGAGTTCTGCCGCAGCGTGCACCTCCCGGTTCCAGGGGCCCGCTGCGGGCCCCTCGAAGCTGCAAGCTGTCAGACAAGTCGCGTTGCTCTGCTCCTACGCGAAGAAGGCTCTGGCCAGTCGTGACTGCACGCGCAACGGGGTGGCGCGAGGGGGGCAGCCTTCCAGGGCGGGGAAGCTGCTGAGAAGACAACGAGAGGGGGGGAGGGGGCGTCTCGGAAGCCCTCCCAGCTTCCGACAAGCCCCAGGCCGTCCTGAGAGGGCCCCCCGCCTTGGAAGCCGGCCCCCTCGCGCCGCCCCCCCAGCGGGCGCAGCCAAGAGTGCCCAGACTCCCCGCGTCGCGAAGTATCCGAACGGACGGCTTTGGCAAATCTCTTCGTGAGACGGGCCGCCGGGGATCTCGACTCCTTCCGCACGGCTGGCTCTTCCCCGTGGGTGGTTTCTTCCCAGCCCCCGGGGCCAGGAAGTGGAGGGCCGAGTGCGTCCAAAACCGGCCGTCGCGGCTCTTGTTGCGCGCGCCGCCCGCATCTGAGGGGCTGGCGCGCCCCAAGAGCAACCAAAGCAGCCAAGAGGGTCAATCGTCGCAGAGCCTGCTTGATGCACCAGAAGTAGCATTGAGCTCAGGTTGGGTCACTTACGCAGCACATCGACGCGCTGATCGGTGCAGTGACCTCATGGCTTGCCTGCCGCATGGGCCTCTATGTGATGGAGTGGCTGTGGGCGCGAAGACAGTGAGTCTCCGAACCTGGTCGGAATCCCACCAGCCCTGTAAGGCGTCGGTGGTCCAAAGAGCTTCCTCTTCCAACCCCCATTCTTTCCCTTCGGGGAGGGGTTCACCCCTCCCCTTACCCCTCCCGACTGGCCTGGACGGGGCGTTTCGCGACGCGTTGGGGCGTCCAAGATGGCCCAAGATGGCTCCAAGAGCGCCCCAAGAGTCCAAGATGACCTCCAAGATGCCTCAAGATACCCTAAGATGCCTCAAGATGGCTCCGATGATGCTCCAAGAAACCCCAAGACCGCCCCAAGACGGAGTGGAGAAACAGCTCCCCAAGGAGTCCCCCAAGAGGCCCAAACCATGCCAAAACCTGAAGAAAAAACAATGTGTTTGGCTTTCTCGTTTTTCCCCAAACAGCTTGCTGAACGGGGTGCTGTTGTGATAGAAGCTAATTCCGGCCGAGGGAAAGCTAAGCAGAGACATCCTCAAACAAATGTGGTGGTCCGGCCCGTTTCGCCTGAGACATCCTCACAACTCTCGTTTCTGAGTTGTCCGGGATTGAGCGTTTCGCCTGAGACATCCTCCTAAATCTGAACTCTGAGAGGCCGCGCGAGAGGTGGTCCGGGCCGTTTCGCTTGAGACATCCTCGAAACTCTGAGCTCCCAGATGCCGCGCGAGAGGTGGTCCGGGCCGTTTCGCCTGAGATATCCTCGCAACTCTGAGCTCCAAGATGCCGCGCGCGAGGTGGTCCGGCCCGTTTCGCCTGAGACATCCTCGAAACTCTGATCTCCCCGATGCCGCGCGCGAGGTGGTCCGGCCCGTTTCGCCTGAGACATCCTCGAACTTCTGAGCTCTGAGATGCCCTGCGCGAGGTGGTCCGGCCCGTCTCGCCTGAGAAATCCTTGCAACTCTGAGATCTGAGATGCCGTGCGCAAGGTGGTCCGGCCTGTTTCGCACAAGATATTCTCGCAACTCTGAGCTCTCAGATGCTGCGCAAGAGGTGGTCCAGCCTGGGGGCCCAGAAGGCCACATGTTACATATCCTCCATGGGACCCTGCGAGCCTCAGGAGGCCCCAGAGAGGTCCAGGAGGCCGCAGGACGCCCAGGACAGGCCCCAGGGGCCCCCAGGAGATTCCCAGGAGGCCCCAGGAGGCCCTCTATCAGAACGTGTCAAGTTAATACACATCCGGTGTCGATTCGTTGATTTTTCCTGCTCTTGTGCCCCCCCCTCCATTTGGAGAGGCCCAAGCGGCCACAGGTTAGATATCCCCCCTGGGAGCCCCAAGATGCTTCAGGAAACCTCAGGTGGAGTTCAGGAGGCCACAGGAGGCCCAGGAGGAAGCTCCAGGAGGTCCCCAGGAGGCCCAGGAGGCACCAGGAGGCCGCAGGACGCCCAGGACAGGCCCCAGGGGTCTCCAGGAGATTCCCAGGAGGCTCCCAGGAGGCCCCAGGAGGCCGCTTATCAGAACGTGTCAAGTTAATACACATCCGGTGTCGATTCGTTGATTTTTCCTGCTCCTGTGCCCCCCCCCCCTCCATTTGGAGAGGCCCAAACGGCCACAGGTTAGATATCCCCCCTGGGAGCCCCAAGAGGCTTCAGGAAACCCCAGGTGGAGTTCACGAGGCCACAGGAGGCCCAGGAGGAAGCTCCAGGAGGTCCCCAGGAGGCCCCAGGAGGCACCAGGAGGCCCCCGCAACTCGGAGCTCTGAGACGCCGCGCTCGAGGTGGTCCAGCCCGTTTCGCCTGAGACTTCCTCGCAGCACGTTTCGCCCGAGACATCGTCGCAACTCTGGGGTCCGAGATGCCGCGCGCGAGGTGGTCCAGCCCGTTACGCTGGAGACATCCTCGCAACTCTAGGCTCCGAAATGCCGTTCGCGATGAAGAGGAGGTGGAGGAGGAGGAGGAGGAGGAGGAGGAGGAGGAGGAGGAGGAGGATGGAAGGGAGAAGGAGGAGGCGGATGATGTGCATGAGGGAGCAGGCAGGAGGAGGGGGAGGTCCCAGAGAGCTTCAGGAGGCCGCAGGACGCCCAGGACAGGCCCCAGGGGTCCGCAGGAGATTCCCAGGAGGCTCCCAGGAGGCCCCAGGAGGCCCTCTATCAGAACGTGTCAAGTTAATACACATCCGGTGTCGATTCGTTGATTTTTCCTGCTCCTGTGGCCCCCCCTGTATTTGGAGAGGCCCAAACGGCCACAGGTTAGATATCCCCCCTGGGAGCCCCAAGATGCTTCAGGAAACCTCAGGTGGAGTTCAGGAGGCCACAGGAGGCCCGGGAGGAAGCCCCAGGAGGTCCCCAGGAGGCCCCAGGAGGCACCAGGAGGCCCCCGCAACTCGGAGCTCTGAGACGCCGCGCTCGAGGTGGTCCGGCCCGTTTCGCCTGAGACTTCCTCGCAGCACGTTTCGCCCGAGACATCGTCGCAACTCTGGGGTCCGAAATGCCGCGCGCGAGGTGGTCCAGCCCGTTACGCTGGAGACATCCTCGCAACTCTGGGTTCCGAGATGCCTTTCGGGATGAAGAGGAGGTGGACGAGGAGGAGGAGGAGGAGGAGGAGGAGGCATGTTTTAACATGCCATGCCAGCCCGCACTAGGCGGGCACGCAATCGACCTTGGAAACCGCAGTGGGTCTAAAAACCCTGTTTTGGGATACTGCACTCCGGCTATAATTTCGGTTTCGATGGCCATTCGAGGCCTCAACGCAGCTCCAAGATGGCCCAAGAGGGCCCCAAGAGAGGCCCAAGAGAGCCCCAAGACGGCCTCAAGAGCGCCCATGAGCGCTCCAAGGTGACCTCACGAGGGGCCCAAGAGGCGAATCGAGGCACCCTAGAGGGGCGACGCTAATTAAGAACCCCCCCTTCTTTAATAGATCTCCTCCAAGATGGCCCCAAGAGCCTCCCAAGAGCGCCCCAAGAGTGTCCCAAGAGGGCCCCCAGAGGCCCCAGAGGCGCCCACGAGGCCTCCAAGACGCTCCCAAGAGAACCCCGAGAGGCCACAAGAGGCTCCCCGATATACGCAAGAGGCCCCCAGGACCGCCAAGAGGCCCCAAAGACGGCCCAAGAGGCCCCTGAACTCGCCATTGTCCTCCTCCTCCTCCTCCTCCTCCTCCTCCTCCTCCTCTTTTTCTTCCTCCTCCCTCCTCCCCCTCCCTCTCTTCCTCCTCCTCCTCCTACTCCTCCTCCTCCTCCTCCTCCTCCTCCTCCTTCTCCTTTTCCTCCTTCTCGTCCTCCTCGTCCTCGCAATCCTCCATCTCCTCCTCATCTTCCTCCCCCTCCTCCTCCTCCTCCCCTTCCTGCTCCTGCTCCTCCTCCTGCTCCTCCTCTTCCTCCTCCTACTCCGACGACAACGGCTCCTCCTACATCCTCCCCCTCTTGGGGTATATGGCGGCTCACCCCGCCCTTTGTTCTTCTGCATGCTCCCCCGCTTCCCTCATAACCTCCACTCCCCTGGGACTAATTTCTGCACGGGCTGGTGGGGATACGTGAACGTCTAGAATGTGGAAGATGTGGAAGACGCGAGCCACCACAATGACATTGGCAGCTCACGGGCATCTGATCGACCCCTGGCAGGCGACTCGGTACCGCGCTGTGATTGTACTACGACGACTCCTTCAAAAGCGAGATTCCCTGCAGAAACTATTCACCCGTACGCTCTCAGCGGCTCTCAACAATCCTGAACGAGCAGAACAAGCACATGGTCCAGTGACAGTATATCTTCAGATATGCAGGGACCTGGGATGGACCCCATCGGACGACCTGAGCATCCGACGCCCGCGAGGAGGTACGCTCCACTTGGTCAAAGGCGGCAATCTGCTTTTCTGCCACCTAATGCGACAAGACATCCGACGGAAAGTTTGGAAGCACCAACTACATACAGCCAAGACGGCCACCAAACCATCACATCTCCGACCAGAGCGCGAAGGCATCCCCAACATGGGCATCGACTACGAAGCCACAGTTGCAGGTTATCGCCGACGGAGAAAGAGAACCACGAGACTCAACGACAACACCAGGCCACCCAGAGCTCACCTGCAAGTACGCATGGTCCCACGGACGGCGGGCGGCTTGCAGACTACTCTGGGCTGGAGGGCTACTCACAGGCGTCATTATGAAGAAAGCAGGCTACCAAGAAAGCGACCTCTGCCCATTCTGCCTCACGAAAGCGGAGACGCTATTCCACATATTCTGGGAATGCAGCCACTGGGATCATTTAGGCCGTATCCCCTGGGACGACGTTTCAGAATCTGAGGTGGTCACTCTACCCAACGCCACTAAGCTCGCCGGCATCATTTTAGATGATCCCAACTTAGACGACTGATTTGCATCATTGACTACCCAGCTTGAGGACACCGAACCTCCACCACCAGCAGAGAACTCCGACGACCAGATGTCTGAAGACTCGGACGGGTACCTGAAAGTAGCAGGGGACGGTGCTGCGCCCCACGGGCAAGCTGATTACAGACTTCGCAGAGCGGGAGCTGGTTTATATTACGGTGCAAATCACAGCCACAACGTTGCATGGACACTAGGGGGCCCTGTACAAAACGCCCAGAGGGCGGAGATCAGGGCTGCACTAAGGTGGACAGCATGGTCATGGAGTCGTCAGGTATACCTTGTAGATAATTCCTATGTACAAAAGGGCCTAGAATCAATCATTCAAGGACGACCTCATAACTTTCGTTCTCATGCTGATCTTTGGCGAAGAATTCGATTCGCGATCGAGACAGAAGGCAGGGAGAACTTCAAGACCAAGAAAGTGAAATCACACCAGACTGCTGAACAACGACAGGGAGAGACCGCTCAGGCCGCTTCCGACAGACTACACACCGAGGCAGCGGACACACTTGCAGTGGAGGGAGCTCGAGCTCATGCCTTACCTTCCGCCTGGGTGGAGAAGTCACAGCACAGAATCAAACTCGGCAAGCGAATCCAAAGCTACCTTCTGGACATCATACAAGCTCGTGCCACGGAGAGCGTGTCCCGCTGGGGCCGCAAACATCGTGGAGCAGTACAAGAATTTCTTAATCAATCAGAAGCCATGGTCGACCATCCTGAGATTGCTCCCGACTATCGGTACGAGGAGGAGGAAAACGTCTTCGGTCTGGGAGGCAGCACGAATGGAGAAGATCAGGATCAGTTACCACCACTACCACATCAACATGGGGACCTCGCTTTCTTTGCTAGTCCACCAACAAGCAGAAGACTCCGTACCAAGACGAGGCCGACGACGACTTCACCACAGGTCAGTTCGACGCCTGGGTCAACACGGTCTACAGGGTCAACGGCTACGCCAACTATACGGGTCCTCAGAACTGACAACGACTCTGAGGACCCGTGCGAAGGGCGTGTCAACGTCCTAGCCCCACCTCACAGAGGCGAGGGGAAGCAGCACCAAGCTGCCGCATGTCCTGCCGCATGTCCTGCCGCATGTCCTGCTGTCAGTCCACCTGCCATCCCACCAGCCACCGCCACCAAGGAAAAGGTCTTCCCACAGTAATGGTGGGAACCACGCTCGACAACAGACAGCCAGCCACCACTCGCCAACACGAGCCTCGAGGGCATCAACTTCACGAAGTGCGAGTGGATCTGGAATAGATCTCTGATAGAACCTCCCTTCTGGTATTGGTCAACTACCTGGATAGATTCGAACCCAACCTACACGGCAGAGACGGATAAGTTTGAGACCTTAGCCAACTCGCAAACAGCAAACATTCTTATCTTATTGGACTTTGTGGCCGCTACGGGTGAGTTCGTCGCTAGACGTGGGGACGACGGACGTCTGGTCTCGGTAGGTACCCAAGCCAAGGTGCTCTCAACTGCCACAAACAACTTGTTCACCAAGGTGGGAAAGAAGGCCAGCACAACGCCATGCCACAAAGCCACGAAGCAGTCACAGACTGCCTTTCCAGCTATTAAAGAATGCCGACAACTCATGGCTCTAGGATTATCCAAGGGCACAGGTATTCAAGGAAGGTTACGGACACTACGCCCCGAGACGGTGAATTCACTATTTTCCAACTGGGCCAGCTTGTTCGCAACACAACCCGATACGAAGTCATGGTCCAACGTCTTCTTCCCAGATAGTTTTCATCCCCGACCATTGTGGACAGGTAACTTGAGTTGTGACCACGGATCACCTCCTCCGAAGCTACTGCACAGATTACGGGGCAAACAACCACGACCAGCTTCACCACCACAACGAGCAGCATCACAGGCAGCCTCGACTCCACCAACTACCACGCCGACCTCGAGTCGACTACGAAGCACGAGTTCTCCAGCGACCTCGCCTTCCACTCCCTCGGGGTCAGGTTTACAAGCACCACGCGAAGCTCCGAGACACAAAATAACATCACAATACTTTACGGAAGCTCACGACATTCACGGAGGCAGAGACAGCCATGTTATCATCAATCTCCAACCGATTCTTGACGAAGAGAGGGGAACAACGACTGTTCCATAACAGAGCTGCCTTGCAGGACCCCACACTTCACTACTTTGACACGCAGTTCAAGAACTACGAGACCAAGACTCTCATGTGCGAGAAATGCGAGGAAGTGGTGGACCTATCAACTCGCTTGGGTGTATGCTGGACTCAGAAAGCCAGAACCAGATGCCCTGGCCGACCCCTCTCATTCCCCTGGAAAGGAAAGTTGGCAGAGTATACAATCGAGCGCGGACGATTGATCGGAATGTATAATAGACAGTCACCCACCACAACAAAGCTGCGAGAGCCGACCACGACCTGCACTTCTTCGCCGAGGCTGATCCTGATCGACCCAAGCTTTTAAAATGCCTCCGAGTTGGTTGCTATCTGAATTTGGAACCGACAGACCAAGACACATTCGATACGACGGCAGCCACAACATGCAGCGGTACGGGAATACCAACAACAACTCCACCGACAGCAACAGCGACATCATCTTCCTCTTCTTAGAGCTGTGCTATGTCGGTCCCCTCTTTGAGATCAGCAGCTTCATCGTGAGGGCGGTGAAGCGTTCAGTGATAGCACTCCAGAGTACGGGTGCCAGCACATGAACACGAACCCCCCCGCGAACGTCTAGAATTTCTTGCTTCAAGGCCAACTTGATTCACAAATTTGTCGCCTTCACTTCATGTCCACGAGAGAAAACTGCATCAACATAATCTTTTGGAGCTCCGCCGGGATTTCTTGAATCCGCCCTGAACCCCCTCCCTGGCGCGCGGAGCGCGCCAGGAGTGCCGCCACGGAGGCCCAGCGCCTATCCAAGAAACACGCGTGGATCTCAAACAGTGTTTGCTTAGCTGTGCCTCTTCCCCCTATAGTAGCGCATCTCTAAGAAAAGGTTCTGAAAGAGGTAAACAAACACACACACACACACTAGGAGGAGGAGGAGAAGGAGGAGAAGGAGGAGGAGGAGGAGGAGGAGGAGGAGCACACACACACACACACACACACACACGCACACGCACACGCACACGCACACGCACACGCACACACGCACACACGCACACACACAAGCCACATTCACGCTCACACCACAGCCAAAAGAGTCCCACAGGGAGGACCAGGAGCCCAGGGCCGCCCCCGAGCCCGAGATCGCCCCCGAGAGCGCTCTCGCGTCAACGCCGGCCACAATCTTGATCTGGAGGGCCACGATCCCGTTGTAAACAATTATTTTGCTTCCTTCGGCGCTCGGTCCCAACGGTGCGCGCGCCTACTGGAAGGATGTGCGAAGTGCCAGGCATTGCTGTATTCAAAAGCGTTGGACAGTATTCCATGGAGTAACTCTCTAACATGTTATGCCCCATTATGTCTATGTATGTTCTCGACGGGCCAGCGTGACGTCGTGACGCCTGGGCGACACCGTCGAGTTGGGGCTGCTGTATACGCGATGTTGTGCTAAAGTGTGTGTGTGTGCGTGTGTGTGTGGTAGGATTCTGCCCCGATGTAGAATGTGACGCTGTTTCTCTGATGTTCTGATATCGACGGGTCGGCGTGGCGTCGTGACGCCTGTCACGCTAGAGATATCGTCGTATCACTCATACATGTGACTCTTGATTGCTGGCCAAAATGCACGTACGGTGTATTATGTTACGGTATCCCTCTGTCCTTCTGTTATCTCATTCGTGAACGTATGCTATGTCATGCACGCTTCTGCGACAATATGCTTTATTACACTATGTTATACTCTGCCCTTTGGCACAACGTTAGAGCATGATATGTTGCCCCAAATGTATGTTCTACTATGATATGTTCCGTGATGGTGTTGCCAGCTAGGTTCAATATTGTAAAGTAGGAAATGATATGGTAGTATGCCTTGCTATTTCCTGCTCTGTCGTGGTAGTCCTTTCCTCCGCTGCACTACTGCCGTTTCTGTACTCAAAAACGGTTCAGGCATGTTCAATGCAGCAACGATATGTCATGTTATGCTCTATTATGTCCTCTTATGCTGTCGACGGGCTGGCGTGACGTCGTGACGACTGTGACGTTAGCTGCGTCGTCTGTTGTGATGCCCGTCTTCATCTATATGTTTCTCTTCTGGTTGAATATGCTGTTCTGTGCTCATATATGTCACCATATGGTTGGAGAGGCTATGGTATGATCTGCGTTGCGGCAGTATGCTATTGCATGTTATGCCAGAAAATGTTATCTTATGCTCTGTTCCGTGATGCTGTTGACGGCTAGGCTCAATCCATTATGTTATGATATGCTCTGCTAGTGTGTTTCGTAAGGCGCTGGTGCCGTGTTATGGTATGGTCTGTAATGCTGTGTCATAATATGAAGTATCCTGACATAGTGTGTTGTGCGATGCTCGACTATCGTTTGCTATGTTGTGTTATGTCGTGCTATGGTATGGCATGATGTCCTCTGGTGTGTTATGTGATGTTGTGTTTGTGGACGGCTCGGCACAACATAATATATTATGACCTGCTATGCTAGTATGTGGTGATATGCTATGCTGTCGTGTTTTGATACATTCTGCGAAGAAGTGCAATGCTATGGGATGCTCTGCAAAGGTGCCGTATGCTTTCCTCGGTTCTGCTATGCCATGTTGTGCTATGCCGCCTTCTGTTCTACCGTGCTATGATATGATGTGTCATATGGCGGTATAATATTACTTGATGTCATGATATTGTTGTTGTATGCTCTATTATGTTATGGCATGCTCGCGGTATTGTATGTTACCTTCTGGTGTAGCATGCTGTGGTCTGGCAAGTTCGCCGCTATGCTCGGCTATGTTATAATAGGTTGTGTTCTGTCGTTGTCTGATCTGTAATGCTATACTCTTGTGTGTTGTGTGGTATGCTGGTGTCCTCTATTTGGACATGAGATTGATATGTTATGTTCTGCCATGTTCTGTCCTGTTCTTGCTCTGTTCTGTCATGTTCTGTTGTGTCATATTGTGCTCTGTCGTGTTTGTCGAGGGCGCAAGGCGGGATACCCTAGATTCTCGAGACAACTTGGGGTCTGGCGGCGGGGGTATGCATGGAATGTTCTGTCGTGTTTGTCGAGGGCGCAAGGCGGGACACCCTAGATTCTCGAGACAAGTTGGGGTCTGGCGGCCGCGGAATGCAGGGTGTGTTCTGTCGTGTTTGTCAAAGGCGCGAGGCGGGATAACTGCGACACTCGGGAAAAGTTGGGGTCTGGCGGCCGCGGTTTGCAGGGATTGTTCTGTCATGTTTGTCAAAGGCGCGAGGCGGGATAACTGAGACACTCGGGACAACTTGGGGTCTGGCGGCCGCGGTATCCAGGGTGTGTTCTGTCGTGTTTGTCGAGGGCGCGAGGCGGGATTACCGGGACACTCGGGACAACTTGGGGTCTGGCGGCCGCGGTATGCAGGGTATGTCCTGTCATGCTTGTCGAAGGCGCGAGGCGGGATTATCGTGACACTCGGGACAACTTGGGGTCTGGCGGCCGCGGTATGCACGGTGGGAGCGGCCAGGAGGTCTGTTCTTACAACCTAACGACCCCAACCTGTCCGGTGGGGACCAAGCTAAACAGGCACATGGCTGTGCTCTCGCTCCTGTCCCGACACGTTTTCGGCAGCCGACCAGCTGCTCCTCGACTCGCCTCTATTCCTTCTTCGAGCATATCCTGGCTAAATACTTTGATCAGCTGTTCCACACATGAAACAAACTCCTCGACTCGCCTCTTCATCTGTAATTACGGCTGTTGGGGTACTTCGCTGGGGAAAGTCATCCTTCGAGCGCATCCTGGCTCCAACCTCTGATCGGCTGTTCGACAAGTGAAGCACAGGAGAAGCGTTCTCAGACAGGCGACGTCCAGCTTTTTTTCCGGACGGGGTCCACGGAAGTCCCGACCTCTTCCCCAGGACCGGTCTTTCATCCTGCGTAGTCTTTTGACGGTCGCGAGGCCCGGCGAGGGCCCCCCGGGGCCGAAAATAGCAAAGAAACAAACACTGGGCATCGCTCGGACGTCCATTCCCTGTGTGTTTTTTTCGGTTTCGTGCGTGTTTTTTTTTCGCCGAATGATCAAGGATGCTCCTCCTTTGGTCCTCGCCGATGGAAAAATGCACACGTCCGAGCGATGCCAAGAACATACCAATCCTGTTTGTTTTTTTACGACGCGATCCTGCCTGGCTTGGCGCTCCCCGAGACCTGCGGCCTGCTGCTGGGCTGCCCGCGGGGCTGCTTCCCCCTCGCGGCCGTGGCCGCCGCGGGCGCCCGCCGCACCTCGGGAGCGCAAATCATGACCGGCGGCATGTGCGCGGCCCAGCGGGGGGGCCAGGGACGTAATGAAATCACTCCAGTGCGACCCTACCTAGAAGTTGGAGCCCCAAGGAAAGCAGCATTAGTTGCTATGCTATGCTATTATATGCTATGCCATGCTATGCTGCGCTATGCTATGCTATGCTATGCTATGCTATGCTGCGCTATGCTATGCTATGCTAGGCGATGCTATGTTATGCTGCGCTGTGCTATGCTAAGCTATGCGATGCTATGCTATGCTATGCTAAGCTGCGCTATGTTATGTCATGCTATGCTATGCTATGCAATGCTATGCTGAGCTGTGCTATGCAATGCTGTGCTATGCTGCTCTATGCTATGCTATGCTATGCTATGCTATGCTATGCTATGCTATGCTATGCTATGCTATGCTATGACAATGAGTGGCTATGGTATGCTATGCGATGCTATGCTAATGCAGCGCTGCGTTGTGCTATTATATGCAACGCTATGCTATGCTACGCTGTGCTCTGCTATGCTAAAGCTCAGCGAAGCTAAGATGAAGATAAGCTGCTTGTAAGCTAAGCTAATATAAACCTGAGCTAAGATGAAGCTAAGCTAAGCTAAGATCAAATACGCTAAGCTAAGATGAGATAAGCAACGCTGAGCTAAGGGAACGTCACTGGGAGAACCGCGGGGCGGATGCCGGGGGAACCGCCCGGGGCGGGTTACACTGCCCGGCCCTTTAAGCTCATATAGTAAGAACCCTTCTAGGCAGAGCCTAGGTAGGGAATAAGAAGAGGCGCCATGAAAGCTGGAGAGATATCACGGCCCCCGCCATGACATCCACCACCCCCTAGTCATCACCCCCCTCTTTTCTGCCCCCGAGCACCGGCGAGGCGTCGCTGCGCTGCGGCGAGGCCCCCTCGGCGGAGCCGGGCGGGCGCGGGGACCACGCGCCGTCCCGCGAGGCCTCCTCGGGCCGCTCGCCGCAGAGGTCCCCGGCGTCCTTTCGGGATCCGCCAGCACTGACGGGCCTGTCTTCCACCACCACCATCACAAGCTGGAGGGGGAGGGGGACCTCCTCCTCCTCCTCCTCGTCTTCGTCCTCCTCCGCCCCCTCCTCCTCCTCGTCCTCCTCCTCCTCCTCCTCTTCGTCCTCCTCCTCCTCCTCCTCCTCCTCCTCCTCCTCCTCCACCTTCCCCCCTCCAACTTGTGGTGGTGGTGGTGGAAAAGAAGCCCATCAAGCATAGCGCACGGTGGCAAAACTCATGACTGGAAGTTTTCGGCAAGTTTCGGCATGTGGGGGCCTTCGCAGCGTCGCTGCCAAGGATGCAAAGCCGGTCCTGGTGAAGGGGTCCCAGACGTGTTGGGAGCCACCCTGCTCAATCCACGTCGTCGAAAGTCTGGGACATCTGGTCGGATCGGAACGCGCGTCGCATAGGGCTGGACAAATAGAAGGACAAAGAAGGGAGGGAAGAGATAGCCCGAAAGGGGGTACGA
>CAUYUJ010018371.1:723258-753258 GCA_963575745.1 Prorocentrum cordatum | reverse complement strand
ATAAGAAGAGGCGCCACGAAATCTGGGGAAATATCATGGCCCACGCCATGATATTCCCCCCCCCCCCTAGTCATCACCCCCCTCCTCTTTTCCGCCCCCGATGCTTCCACGGGCTCGGGACCGTCAAGAAAAAGTCCGGGATGAACAGCTGCAGCCATCGTGCTATCATGGGGAGTGGTGAAGAATCGGGGATGGACAGACCTCCCTTTAGTAAAACGTGGTTTAGTGACAACGACCTGAGGCCCAAACCTGGCGGGCGCAGGCCTGGAAAATAACGGCCACGGCGCCCTCTCGAGAACCGAAAACGGACAATTCACTAATCGACGTGTCACTGTTGGGGAGTCTGTCCACCCCCGAAAGAAGAAACGAAGGGCCTTCCTGGCCACGACGGGCCTCGGCCACGAACAGGCTCCACGACGTAGACATAGCCAGGAATGACCTGAAACCGAGGGCCCCTCCTGATCCGGAAGTGCACCCCACTGCAGCGTCTGGGCTGCACCGCCGACGAAGCGGTCGCGCTCTCTTGGGCCGCAGACGGACAACGAGAACACGTTGTTGGAGGCCTGCGCTGAGGGGCGGGGCGAGGGGAGGGCGGCCCTCTGTGAAGGCGGAGGTCTTCGAAAGAGTGCAGGGGACATCCTTCATGATCGGCGAACGTATCCACATCCGCGCCCTCGCCGTCTGGATTCTGGGGCGCAATCCCGCGGATGGCGCGGTCTCACCGATGCGTCCCGTGCGGGGGCGCCCGCAATCAAAACCGCTCCCTGTATCCGCGGGGTCGCGAACCCAGGGCCCCAGCCCGCGGGGCCGCGAAGGTGGAGATGCTCTCCGCTCACGACCTGCCCCTGCCTTCTGAGAAGCCCCCGCCCTCCCAGAAGGCAAGCCCCCTCGCGCCATCCGCTTGTGCGCGCCGCCAGGGTCCTTCACCGCGAGCAGCGCGAAGGGGGGCACCAGCACCTCTGCAGAGGAGCAGCAGAAGCGAGCACGAGCTGCTGCAGCTCCGCGCGGCCCTCTTGGGCTGGCAGTGGACCCCCCCCCCCTGGCGCGCGGACCGCGCCAGGTGCAGGGCTCCCCCCGAGAAGTCCGCGCGGAGCTCCCGAGGCTTCGGTGATGTGCCCGTGTCTGCTCCTCGGGCCTCGCTCTCCTCGGGGTACTGGCTGACGGCCGAGAGCCCGAGGCCCTCGGTGAGGCCCTCTATCCTCGCCGGCCGCACGCAAAGAGCAACCCTGGGGGGAGGGGTGACCCCTGCTGCGCGGCCTGCCGACCGACGCAGTGCGACGCGACAGTCCCGGCCTGCGTGCTTGCGCTGTGCCCCTCGCGCGCGCCCCCACAGCCTATCCCGCCCAGTGATCCCGAGGCCGCAAAGCCGACGAGAACCCACGAAAGCATCCGATAGCCTCGAACCTCGAACCTCGATGCCAACCCCTCGATCTCCACGTTCCGCACCTTCCGCTCGGCAGGTGCCGCGCCGCGGCGGCCGCCGCCGAGGTCGCAGCGGCGGCACCTGCCACGCGGAGGGCACGGACAGGTGGAGATTCGAGGGCCGAACGCCGCGCGCCAGAGGCCCACTGCGGCGAAGGGCCACAGGTCTCGCGTTAGGCCGCTCCTCAGGTGCACCGCCCCCGCGCCGGCGCCGCGCAGCTGGCGCTCTGGGATGGCGTGGTCGGTGGTCGCGCTGAGCGGCCCGGCCCAGACGAGGGAGTCCCCAGGCCTCTTGGACTGCAGCAGCTGCGCCGCGTCGCGGGGCAGGCCGACGAGGGCGGCGGACACCGAGGTCGGGGGCAGCGCGTCGGCGGCGGCGCCGAAGACGCAGAGCACCTTCACCCACTTGGCCAGCAGCGTCTGGCCCGCGCCGCTCAGGCTCGACTCGAGCACCATGCGCAGCGCCCTGGAGAGCTCCGCGGACAGGCTGGGGTTGCGCTCCGCCCGCCCCTCCTGCGGAGGGGCGCCGGCGGACCGCCGCAGAGATACCGGCCGGGGCCACCCCTGGGCCCTCTGCGCCCTGCTGGCCAAAGCAGGAGGGCGCAGACACCGATCCTGGGCCCAAGATGGGCCCTGTCAGGCCGGGCGGAGTGGTCTCCTGACATCTGCCGATCGGATGTTTGCATCAGTGGCCCGAGAGGCCTCTCCCCTTTCCACGGGGGTAGTCTTCCGCCCCAGGTCCGTTTTCCTGGACTCGGGGCCCCATAGCGGGCCCCAGATCGAGGCCGAAACCGAAGAAAAACGGCGGGATTGGAAACATCAGATCGTCCGAAATCTGGGGTAGTCAGCCGACGCCCGCGGATCCTGGAGGACCCAGACGTCCTTAATCCGATCTCTATACGCCCCGTACGCGATCCGCTGCTCCTGCGGCGTGCCGGAGCCCCGCGCGGGGCAGTCCGGGAACAGCATCATGCGGTCGGTGTCGACGTCCTCCTGCGTGTAGAGGAGGGCGGACAGCATGAGCAGCGGCAGCTGCCTGCGGGAAAAGGCCGGCCAGAGCAAGCAAGAGGCAACGCCGGATCAAGGACCGTAGCTTGAAGAGAGCGTCGCCAAGCATCGCTGCAGCGCAAGGGCTGCGAAACCGGCAGGCATTCAGCAGCCAGTCTTGCCCGCGAACGCGGCCGAAACTCGGGCTACCGATTCGGAGGAGAGGGAGAGGAGGAGTTGGAGGAGGAGCAGGGGGAGGAGGTGGAGGAGGAGCAGGAGGAGGAGGGCGCGATGCAGCTGAAACGAGGAGGAGGTGGAGCGTGGCGGAAGAGGTCCCGTCCGACCTACCCGCTGCTACAGCTGCTGCTGCACTCCTCCCCGAGCTGAAACGAGGAGGAGGAGGAGGAGGAGGAGGAGGAGGAGAAGGAGAAGAAAGAGAAAGGGGAGCACCCAGCGGCAACTCGCCTGGCCCAGGACGCACAAGGACGCGCTAGCACTCTAGTGCTTGTGTTGAAGGCGCCGGTCCTGCAAGAACGCAGACTATTAAGAATATCGTAGAGTAAAATCCTTTCCCAGGAGGCATGGCCAGAAAGCGCCCGCCTCCTCGCACAGAGGGTAAGGCTTCCAGGGAGCTCCAGGGGCCGGCGAGTCCAAGAAACCAAGTCGTCGGTGTAGATATCCGTCGGCGTCGTCGTCGTCGTCGTCGTCGTCCTGGTCGTCGTCGTGGTCGTGCCGTGATCGTTGTCGTGGTCGTGGCCGTGGTCGTGGTCGTGGGTATGGTCATATACCGTAAGGTCTCTGAGGGTGCACGTCGCCCCTGCGGGGCCGACGCACACTTAGTACGAGACTGCTTGGGGTGATGCCGAGCCTCCGACACGGCCAGGAGGCCCCCAGAAAAGGCCCCCAGAGAGGCCCCAGAGACGCCTACAAGAAGGCTCCAAGAAGCCCCCAAAGATGCCCCAGGAAGGGGGCTCCAGAAATGCCCCCGCGAGCACGCACAACGATGCTACAATATGGGCAGGCGAGATGAGCGAAGCGATTCCGCCGCCCCACCGGGTACGGCGTGTGAGACCCCCACCGAATGGTCTGCAGGGGCTCCTTCCACTCAGTCATTTTCTGAGCATTGTCTTAAGGGTGGAGGGCTCGGGGTGAAATCCATATGGGCTTTTGCACCTCGAGAATCAATCCGTCTTCTGATTCACCTTCTGCAGATTCGAGCCTCGAAAATCGATCGAAACGGCCTTCCAGATTTCACCCTTTGCCCCCCACCCAGAGAACCTACTCGGAGTTTACATACTCGCTCCTCGTACCCAGCTCCTTCCAGAGAGCCCTCGAACCCCCTCCCAAGGTCCTCCCCGCGGCCTGCCCACTCGGCCGGCCCAGGGACCCCGGCTGCGGACTGGGCCCGCGAGCCGCGATTTTCACATCCACTCGCGCATGCCTTCGCGCAAGCGACCTCTGCACGCCTCCGGGCGCCGTTTGTGGCCTCTCTGAAGGCCCTCCCGGACAGCCTGTGTAGCCTCTGACGGCATCCTGAGCCCTCCGGCCGCCTGAGGCCCCGCCCGCCCGCGCCCTGTCTCCCCAATTAGGGCTACTCGCGTCCCGTTTAGCTCTTGACGGGAAGGGGGGCCCGCCCGCTCCCGACCCGCAGACCAAAAAACTCTGTAGCCTCTTGCAGCCCCCTTGAGCTCATTCGGACCGTCCCGAGCCCTCATGGTCCGTTTCGGACCCCTCTATTCAAGTCGTTTTGAGCCGAACGCCCGACGAGGCCAAAAACCGGCCAAAACCACAGAGACTTTCATGATTTTGGCTGTCTCGAGCTTCCCTCTGTACCTCTTAGAGCTCTCTTGAAGCAACGTGTGACACCCTTGGGGCCGCTCTGGCCACGTTGGAATACCTCCACGGGCTTCTGGGCCGTCCTGAAGGCCTCACTGTTCCATCTTGTGCCGTATGGCCGCCCTTCTGCGCCCTCTTGAGCCGTCTTGGGCGCGCCCGGGGGGGTCCCTGGATGCCTTCCTGGGGCCCCAAAACTAACTGGCGAGGCCTCCTTCTTACCTCTCCGTATCCCTCTCCCGTTTCGCCTGCCGTTTTCGGCACCTTTGGGTGCCCTTTCTGGTCCGTGTTCGGAGCATCCTGAGGCTATCGTCGGGCCCTCCCAGGCACTGTGTTGCGTTCTTGGGGGCCCGCTGGGGCTGTCTTGACACCCCTCCTCTGGCCCTCTGAATCTTTCAGTTGCCCTCCTTAGGGGGCCACATGCGAACCCTACCCCTCCCCCTCAGAAATCGTGGGGGGGTAGGGGTAGGGTTCGCATATGGCTCCCTACTCCTCTTCCTCCGCCGAGCCTCCCAACGTCTCCACGTTCCCGAAGACGCGGGGCGGCGGAGAGGCCCGGAGAGACCCCCCAAAAGGTCCCCAAGACGCACCCCAAAATGGCTCCCAAAAGGCTTTCAAACGGCCCCCAAGAGGCCCCATGCGACACCCATACGAACATGCTTGAGGCCCATGGCCCACAACCCAAGCACGGTGGCGGAATGGGCCGAACGCCAGCTTAAGACAGCCTCAGAAGCCGCCAAATGGCCTCAATGACGGCCCAAGAGGCCTCCAAGAGGTAGTCCAGGAAGGCCCGAAGAGGCCAAAATCATTGATGCTCCATGTGTTTGAAGGATTTTTGCGTTTGCTTCTTTTAAGCGCTCCGACGGTCCAAGACGGCCCAAGAGGCCCCCAAGATCGCCCCAACATGGCCCAAAAGGCCTCCAAGATGGCCCCATGACGGCCCAAGAAGCCTCCAAGACGGCCCCAAGAGGGCCCCAAGACGGCCCAATAGGCCTCCAAAACGCCCAAGATGGCCTCCAAGATGGCCCTGAAGAGACCCAAGAGGGAACCAAGTCGGTTCAGAGAGGCCCTAAAGCTGTATCCGACGGCGTCAGACGGACTAGGAACGCCCTAAGAAGGCCAAAGAGGCCCCCAAGAAGCCTCGAAAGGCTCCAAAAAGGCCCACGGAGGCTCCCAAGAGGCGTCCAAAATGTTCCCAGGAAGCTTGCAGGAGGCCCAAGAGGGTTCCGAGAGGCCCTTCTCCTCCTCCTTATCCTTCTCTGTTTCCTTGACCTCCTCATACTTATTGTAATCCTCTTCCTCATCCTCTTCCTGGTTCTCCTCTTTCTCCTCCTCTTTCTCCTCCTCCTCCTCCTCCTCCTCCTCCCCCTCCTCCTCTCTCTCCTCCTCCTCCTCCTCCTCCTCCTCCTCCTCCTCCTCCTCCTCCTCCTCCTCGTCGTCCTCCTCCTCCTCCTCCTCCTCCTCCTCCTTCTCCTCCTCCTCCTCTCTCTCCCTCTTCTCTGATCTTCAACCCCATCATCCCCCAAGTGTTTCCCGAAGAGTTTTCAGTAAGCCTGGTGGAGGGGAATCAATAATCCGATAGTTTGGCTGAGCTGCGCCCAAGAGTCCTCTTCCTCATCCTCCCCTTCTTCCCCTACGTGCTCCCTGAAGCGTTTGCACACTGAATGTGGAGTCTTCATATGCACAGTGTGTACATGTCTGTGTTTCTTCTGATCCTCCACCCCACTATCCCCCAAGTGTTCCCCGAAGAGTTTCGAATGTGCCTGGGGGAGGGGCATACAAGTCTGGTAGTTTGGCGAAACTGCGCCCAAGAGTCCTCTTCCTCACCCTCAGATCTGCCCCTACGTGTTACTCGAACGGTTTCCACACCAACTGGGGGAACATAATATTCCCATCGCTTGGCTGAGGTGTGCGCTTGGTTTCCTGTGCATTTTGAACTATCGGCACGCTGACCAGGAAACGTTGGGTACGACTTCAGAAGCTCAACATGCGAAACTCGCATTGTGGAGTCTCCAAATGGACTCCAAGACGCTCAAGATGGCCTCCAAGATGCCAAAGACGGCCTCCAAGACGGCCCAGAAGCGCTCTAAGAGAGTCCAAAGTCGATTCAGAGAGGCCCCCAAGACTGTATCCGACGGCGTCAGGCGGGCCAAGAACGTCCTAAGACGGCCAACGAGGCCCCCAAGAAGCCTCGAAAGGCTCCCCAAAAGCCCAAGGAGGCTCCCAAGAGGCGTCCTAAAGGTTCCCGGGAAGCTTTCGGGAGGCCCCTAATGTGGCCTAAGAGGGTTCCGAGAGGCCTGCTCCTGCCTCTCTCCTTTTTCTCCTGTGTCCTCCCTCTCCTCCTCGTCATCCCTGTCCTCCCCCACGTGTTCCCCGAAGGGCTTCCACAACGGCTGGGGGAACGCATAGTCCAATAGCGTGGCCAAACTTTGCCCACATGTTTGGCCTCGTAGGCGTATCCTAGAAGGCAGGGGGCGGCGGTGATTCGCCGTAAGCGTCTTCGATAATGCCCACAGAGCCCCAGCTCAACTCACGAATCCGGGAAAGAATGTAGACACGTTCAGCAGGGCTGAATCTACACGATGTTTTTCATTTTCGTGTTGTTTTCGTGCTCCCTCGTTTTGTCTCCAATCTGCCTTTACCGCATTACTCCGACGGAAGGACCCCACATGATAATCTCTTTAGCTTGCATGGGGGTATCCTCCTGCCCCTTCCCTTCTCCCACCTACTCTTGCCTCCTCGTTCTCCTCCTGTCTGCTCCTCCTCCTGCCTCAACCCCTGCCTCTTCCTCCTCTTCTTGCCTCCTCCACCTCCTCCCCCTCCCCCTCGTTATGCTTCCTCCCCCCCATTCCCCCTGCCCCTCCTGCCTCCTGCCTCCTCCTCCTGCTCTCCCTCTCCCTTCTCCTCCTCCTCCTCCTCCTCCTCCTCATCCCCTGTCCTCCTCCTCTCCCTCTCCCTCATCCGCTTCCTCCTCCTCCTCCTCCTCCTCCTCCTCCTCCTCTCCTCCTCCTCGTTTCCATATTCCTCCCCCCTCCTCCCCCCCCCTCCTCCTCCTCCTCCTCCTCCTCCTCCTGCCTCCTCCTTAGGCCTCCTGCCCCCTCCTGGGGCCTCCTGGGGCCTCTTGGGGCCTCCTGGAGCCTTCCGGGCCTTCCGGGACCTACTGGGGCCTCCTCGGGCATTCCTCCTCCTCCTTTTCCTCCTCGTCCTTCCTCCCCTCAGCCTCTTCCTCCTCCTGCTTTCCTGTCTCGTCCTGCATCATCCCTCCTCCATTTCCTGGCAATCCTCCTCCTCCTCGTCCTCGTGCGGAACACGACCCAGAGGAAGCGCACGACGTGCGTCCCAGCCGATACGCGCCGGAGGACGACCCAGAGGAAGCGCGCGCCGGAGGATGACCCGGAGGAACCACGTGAGCTGCGGGACCCATAGGAAGGCTCCCGCCTGACGCGTCCTCACAATTCACTCACAGACGAGGGTCCCGCTTGATACTTCTTCCAAATTCAGACCTGAGGAACCCAAAAGTGACGACAGTTACAGGAATCCGATGACCCGCTCGGATTAGTAACATGATCTGCGGGCCCCATAGGGAGGGGGCTCCCGCCTGAGACTTGCTCGCAATTCACTGACAAACGAGGCTCCCGCCTGATACTTCCTCCAAATTCAGACCTGAGGAGCCCAAAAATGACGACAGTTACAGGAATCCGATGACCCGCTCGGATTAATAACATGATCTGCGGGCCCCATAGGGAGGGGGCTCCCGCCTGAGACTTCCTCACAATTCACTCACAGACGAGGCTCCCGCTTGATACTTCCTCCAAATTCAGACCTGAGGAGCCCAAAAGTGACGACAGTTACAAGGAATCCGATGACCCGCTCGGATTAATAACATGATCTGCGGGCCCCATAAGGAGGGGGCTCCCGCCTGAGACTTCCTCACAATTTACTTACAGACGAGGCTCCCGCCTGATACTTTCCTCCAAATTCAGACCTGAGGAGCCCCCAAAAGTGACGACAGCTACAGGAATCCGATGACCCGCTCGGATTAGTAACATGATCTGCGGGCCCCATAGGGAGGGGGCTCCCGCCTGAGACTTCCTCACAATTCACTCACAGACGAGGCTCCCGCTTGATACTTCCTCCAAATTCAGACCTGAGGAGCCCAAAAGTGACGACAGTTACAGGAATCCGATGACCCGCTCGGATTAATAACATGATCTGCGGGCCCCATAGGGAGGGGGCTCCCGCCTGAGACTTGCTCGCAATTCACTGACAAACGAGGCTCCCGCCTGATACTTCCTCCAAATTCAGACCTGAGGAGCCCAAGAAGTGACGACAGTTACAGGAATCCGATGACCCGCTTGGATTAATAACATGATCTGCGGGCCCCATAGGGAGGGGGCTCCCGCCTGAGACTTGCTCGCAATTCACTGACAAACGAGGCTCCCGCCTGATACTTCCTCCAAATTCAAACCTGAGGAGCCCAAAAATGACGACAGTTACAGGAATCCGATGACCCGCTCGGATTAGTAACATGATCTGCGGGCCCCATAGGGAGGGGGCTCCCGCCTGAGACTTCCTCACAATTCACTCACAGACGAGGCTCCCTCTTGGTGGATGATGGTGATGGGATGATGACGACGGTGTTTGATGATGATATATGATTGATGATGATGATGATGATGATGATGATGATGATGATGATGATGATGATGATGATGATGATGATGATGATGATGATGATGATGATGATGATGATGATGATGATGATGATGGTGGTGGTGGTGGTGATGATGACGACGTGATGATGATGATGGTGGTGATGATGAGTGCTGATGGTGAGTGATCGTGCGATTCTGATGGTAAATGGTGGTGATGATGATGATGGGGACGAAGTGGTGAGTCAGCGAGTAGTGATGATGATGATGATGATGATGATGATGATGATGATGATGATGATGATGATGATGATGATGATCGTTCGATGCCGATGATGGTGAGTGATCGTGCGATGGTGATGGTGATGCTGATGGTGATGATGATGATGATGATGAGTGGGGAGTGATGGTGATGGTGATGATGATGCGGAGGAGGAAGCAAAGAGGAGCAGAGGAGAGGGAGGAGGACGAGAGATCCTGCGCGGAGGGTGTGCAGAGAAAACAAGAACCCCACTTAGGATGTGGGGAAAAACGAAATCGAAACGAAAACGGCCCACGAAATCGCCAAAACACCGTTTAGGTCCAGCCCCGATGTTCAGCATGGCATCGTTTCCAAGACGCCACACTTGGCCGACGGGCACTGACAGTGCTCAGAAGGACGATCGTGATGTACCGTACCGTGATGCATCGCCCTCCCCGGGCCCTCCCCCCTCCTTCCTCCCCCTTCCCCCCCCCTCCCGCCCCCGCGCGCCGCTGTCGTGTCGTCCCTCGTCGTCGTGTCTCCCTCCCTCGCCACAGGGCTCCTCTCGGCTGGTAAAGAAATGATTGTGCGGCCCGGACCGCGTGCCGCCTCGCCCCCCCCGCCAGCCCCCCCCTCCGCCCCCCTCTTCGACCGCAGCTCTCTGACGCTGAGCGTCTTCGATGGGTTACAAGTGGACCTAGGACAGAAGAACGTCTTCAAGAACGTCCTTCAAGAATCCTCCTCCTTCTCCTCCTCCCTCCCCCTTCCCCGCCTCCTCCTCCTCCTCCTGCTCCTCCTCCTCCTCCTCCTCCTCCTGCTCCTCTTCCTCTTCCTCCTCCTCTTCCTCCTTGTCCTCCTCCTTCAAGAACGTACCCTGCCAAGGATGCACAAGAGGAGCATCCAACAGACACGAATAGCCTCAGGGTACCCTCCCCGAACCGACCTCGATCATATACCTCGGTCTGACGATGTGGAAAAAGGTACTGATACCGCTACTCCCCGGACCTCTCCCAGGGTGCGCTCTGACCAAAAATTCGAGGCGAATCCAGCGGTGACGACGAGGGCCTCCGAGGAGGCCAAACAGAAAGGGAAGCGGGAAGGGTAGCGGTATGGGTACTTTTTCCTCCTCCGATACTCTTCTACCTCGGTCCGACGGTAGAGGTGATGCCTGGCCTGAGGTGCCCCGACGCACGGCCGCCGTAGCGCGACCCGAGCTCGAAGCAGAGCCTCAGCATCAGCCGGTTGCTCACGGCCCTGACGCCCTGCGCCTCTGCGGGGGGGCCCTCCCCCCAGAAGAGGGGGCCCCCGAGGAGGGGGGCGGAGGACCACGCCGCATCGCCGATGCCTCGGCGTGAAGAGGATCTCACGCAGCCTCGTCCCCACCACGGAGGCGCTGTGGTGGCCACTGGACCCGGACCTCTGCCCGAGCGTGCCCCCCGAGACCGGCGCCCGGAAGCGCCCGAGTCTCTGGCTCGAGGCCAAGACGATGCTCGAGTTCGGTCACAGGTTCGGCCACGCTGCACTTTCGGCCACGACTTCGGGCACGCGTTCGGTTGCCAATGTTTGTTCGGTCACCTGCCTTTTGGGCTGATAGGGTCCGGCTGCCATGAAACATCGGCCTCCACATCGAGCCGCATCGCCGACGCATCGGCGATACGGCGCGATACTCCGGCCCCATCGCCTCTCGAGGGGCCCAGAACGGTGCGGCGACAGACCGTGCGGTGACTTCCGAATCCAAAGGTTCCCCCCACTGCAGAGCCCGTCAACGCACGGTGCTGGGACCTTGGCAGGCCCCATTTCGAGACCTTCTCGAAGAGCGACCCAAGTCCCAAAACCGTGCGGTCGACCACCACCCCGAATCCCCACCGACTCTCCACAAGGCGAGGTCACCGCACCGTTTGGAGGCCTTGACACTCCAGAAGCCTTGCCCAGCTTTGTGCTGCAGCCGCGCAGGTTGTGCTTCAGCTCGTCCAGGATGCTGGCCTTCAGCGTTGACGATAGGAGTGGACTGGCTCAAGGGGTACGTGGGCCATGGGAGAATATCTACCTTGAATCGGCGTTGCATCGCCCATGGATCAGAGGTAGATCCCCGATACCCAGATCCGCACGCTTCTGGGCCTGATGGGCTATGGGGCCCCTATCGGCAATGAACGGGCGACTCGGGATCAATGCGTCCCCCCTGAGACCATTGGATGGGCCCTACCCCCCTCACGTTGCCCCCCTGGCTTCGGACCACAACTCGGCTTTCCGGCGGCCGTTCGGGACGATTCGGGCACTCCTGGAACGCTCTCGGCGAGGTGCAGCTGCTGAGGGCACCCCGCGGGCTGGAAAACCGCGGAGAACCGCAGAAGACGCCTCGAGCCCCGAGGCCCCCCTGACCCTAGTCCTCCCCTGAGCCCATCCCCCCAAACCCTGAGTTCCGACGGCGTTCCGACGGCGCGATGCAAACCGAGACAAAGCCGCAAATCACGGCCGGACCTCTCGACCCCATCTGTCTGCGGCATTCTTCGAGCCAGATCACGCTCTGATCGCCCCGAGGCCCGAAACCTGTTGCGAGAACGCCCGGCTCGAGCAAAAACTGAGACGCCAGGATCCTGGGGAACGTTGCCCCCGAGGCCTGCTTGCGGTGCCACATCTGCTCGACCGCCCTCGCGAGGCGCTCGCCGACGCCCGCGTCGAGCACCAGCGGCGCCTCGCCCGTCTTCCGGTCGAGGCCCGCGTGGCCGGGGGACTGGAGCTGGCGGCCCGCCACCTCTCGGCCGCCGGGCAGGGGAGGAGCTCCCCGACACCCCTCGGTGGCGAGCGATGGGGGGAGGTGAGGAGGGGCGGGCCTCCTCAGAAGGCTCGGGAGGCCCCTGGCCTTCTGAGAGGTTTCCCGGGCCTTCCCCGAAGACTGAAAAAACTTCTCGGAAGGCGGGAGGGTTCCTGAGAAGTCCCGCCGCCTTCTGAGAAGGCCTTCTCCTTCTCATTTCTCCCCCTCGCTCGCTGCCGAACCCTGGCGTCGTGAAGCATGATCGACCCACGGGCCCAGACAGGGATGCAGAAGTGTGAAGCATGGCATCGCTTTCAAGACGTCGAGCTTGGGCGACGGGCAATGACGGTGCTCAGAGAAACGATCGTGGAGTACCGTGCCACGGGCTGTGCTGTACTGCGCCGTGCCGTGCCGTGCTGTGCTGAGCTCAACGTGTCACGCCGCGTTGAACCGTGCCGCGCCCTATTGCATTGTGGATCAAGCCGTCCTTGGCGTCAGAATCGTGGCCGAACTGCTGTGGACCTTAACCTCACACTACCTGAACGCATAGCTCGAGCTAGTTCTAGTCGAGACGCGCGGGGCGCTCGACCAGCTCGAGCTCCAGATCCGATTCAGTTTCGAAGCCATTGCCCGAGACATTCCAGTTCCGCAGCGGAGCGAACCGAGCGCGACCACGACAGGTGGGGGAGAAACATGCGGGGCGTTCAACCAGCTCGAACTCAAGATCCGATTGAGTTCCGAAGTGGGACGAACCGATCAAAGGGCGAATCCGAACCGAAACGAAAAGCACCGAGACGACGACAAGGCCCCCGCTGGACACCGCCGCAAACACTGGAAAACACCAGCGTCTCGCGAGAGACATCCTCAGTACATCTTGCAGAGGGAGCCTTTCGCTGCAGGCGAGGACCTCGCTCGAGACGTCATCAACAGGCCCTGCATAGCGAGCGTTTCGCCCTAGACATCCTCAATCCATACTCCTGTTAGCGATCAGCGCCTGGGCGGCCGGGGCACGGGAAGACCCGCGCTTCGCTCGAAACACCCTCAACACATCCTCACGTTCAATACCTGCCTGGGCAGCGTGGAACAACCGTGGCACGTGGAAACACGTGGGAGTCTTTCGCCCCAGAGCGGAACGAGCGTGCAAACACGCAGGTCTCTCTTGCCGCAGAGCGGAGCCAGCGTGAAGCTACGCGGGTCCCTTTCGCCCTAGAGCGGCGCAGACGTGAAGTTACGTGGGTCCCGTTCGCCCCAGAGCGGAACAAGCGTGAAATCACATGGGCCTTTCTCGCCCCACAGAGCGTAGCAGGTGTGAAAACACGTTGTTCCCTTTCGCCCCAGAGCGGGGCAAACGTGAAGATACGTGGGTCCCTGTCGCCCCAGAGTGCAATACGCGCCTCGTCCTCCTCCTCCTCCTCATCCTCCTCCTCCTCGTCCTCCTCCCCCTCCTTCTCCTCTCCTCCTCCATCTCCTCCTCCATCTCCTCCTCCATCTCCTCCTCCTCCTCCTCCTCCTACTCCTCCTACGTGGGCCTCGTCCAGGAAGCCCCAGGAGGTCTCCCCGGAGCCCCACGTCGGAACGTGCCAGACGACTATGCATCTATTGTGCCAGTTCGCTGAATTTGCTCCGCCAGGTCGCCCCTGGTGGCCAGGACGCGTGTCCGCAAGCCACGCACCAGGTCATTCACTTTAGGTCGGGCATGTCCTCCTACAGGCGGATCTTGGACGCAACATAAGATAATATGACCCCAGTGCGATCCTACCTAGAAGTTGGAGCCACTAGGAAAGCAGCATTAGTTGCTATGCTATGCTATGCGATGATATGCTATGCCATGCTATGCTGCGCTATGATTTGCTATGCTATGATTTGCTATGATGCGCTGTGCTATGATATGCTCTGCTATGCTATGCTATGCTAAGCTATGCTGTGTCATGCTGCGCTGTGCTATGCTAAGCTATGCTATGTTATGCTATGATATGCTAAGCTGCGCTATGATATGCTATGCTATGATATGCTCTGCTCTGCTATGCTATGCTATGCTGCGCGGTGCTATGCTGTGCTGTGCTGTGCTGTGCTGCGCTATGCTATGCTATGCTATGCTGCGCTATGCTGTGTTATGCTGGGCTTTGCTATGATATGCTGTGCTACGCTATGCTGTGCTACGCTTTGCTATGCTATGCTGTGCTCTGCTATGCTAAAGCTCAGCGAAGCTAAGATGAAGGTAAGCTAGCTAAGATAAACCCGAGCTAAGATGAACCTAAGCTAAGCTAAGATGAAATAAGCTAAGCTAAGATGAGATAAGCAACGCTAAGCTAAAGGGACGTAACTGGGGGGACCGCGGGGCGGATACTGGGGGAACCGCCCGGGGCGTGCCCCACTGCCCGGCCCTTTAAGCAAACCGAGTAAGAACCCTTCTAGGCAGAGCCTAGGTAGGGAACTAATATTCACATTTCTACTAAAAATTAGATTGCGAAGACTAGAAACACGCTGCTCAGAATACTACGAATGCTACAACTCATCATCATCATACTCATACAGAACAGATGCAACCAAGAAGATGAATACCAAGAAGAGGAAACACAGTAACACGACTAAACCAACACGAATCAATTGAGCACACAAAATCGCCACATGTCTAGTTGAAAACTATTGTTGGATATTCCTCCTGTAGAGAGACACCCCCGACTTCAAATTAACTCCAGCGAAATGGTATTTGGCCGGGCCTCGAACGCCAGCTCGTCCGCCGGGGGGAGCAGGCCGTCCTGTTGGCGGCGGAGCGCGAGCCCATGGGGCAGACGAAGCGGGGGGGGGATGGCCAGGGGGAGGATAGCTATCTTCCCCGTTTCGTCCGCCTCCTCCTCCTCTTCTCACTACTATTAGTAATACTGTCCTTCGTCATATTATTGTTATTCTTCTCATTCGTCTTATTATTATCATCCTCCTTCGTCTTCCTCTTCATCTGTTCATGATTATTAGTTTTCGTTTTCTTCGTCTGTTTCCTCTTCTTCCTCTTCTTCCTCTTCTTCCTCCTCTTCCTCCTCCTCCTCCTTCTCCTCCTCCTCCTCCTCCTTCCTCCTCCTCCTCCTCCTCCTCCTCCTCCTCCTCCTCCTCCCTCCTCCTCCTCCTCCTCCCCTCTCCCCCTGCCCTCCCCCTCCCCCTCCCCCTCCTCCTCCTCCTCCTCCTCCTCCTGCTCCTCCTGCTCCTCCTGCTCCTCCTGCTCCTCCTGCTCCTCCTCCTCCTCCTCCTCCTCCTCCTCCTCCTCCTCATCCTCGGGGGAGTTCGCGCACAGCCGAGAACGTAAGGTTTCAGTGGGGGGGGGGGGGCTGGGAAAGGGGAGGCCTTCGCATCTCTCCCATCCCCGCCGCCCATCGAGTTGCCTGAATCGTTGATGGGTCAGGGTAGGGTTCGGACTTCGCCGCCGACGAAACACGACGTCGGAGGTCCTGGCAAGCTAGCCAAGGGGGCGGGGCGGAGGCGGGGGTTGGGGGCCATCTCAGAAGGGCTCGAGAGGCTTCTAAGCTGCGATGCGATGCGATGCGATGCGACCACCGTTTCGGACAGTGTCTGGGCCCAGCTCAGACCAGGTGAGCGACGAAAAGAAGCGGGTCTTACGCGCGATGACAAAGCGACCTCACGCACTGGCGTACGCGGGCCGCCAACGCAGCACACTGCATCGGACACGAGGGCGCTTACGCACGCGCGACCTTGCCAGGGAAGCTCGCGCGTGAATGTCGGCGCAGATGGAACCGTTTTCGTCGACACCCAGGTGGGTGAGGCCTAGCTCGAAGGGCTTCCAGAAGAAGACCTTCGGGGATGGACAAGAACCCCCTTTAGTAAAACGTGGTTTAGTGAAAACGACCTCGGGCTCAAACCTGGCGGGCGCAAGCCTGGAAAATGACGGCCGCGGCGCCCTCTCGAAAACCGAATACGGACAATGCACTAATCGACGCGTCAGGGTGGGGGTTCTGGCCACCACCCCCGAGACTTCTTGGAAGGCCGGGGGCCCTCTGAGAAGCCCCCCCCCGGCATGTGCGAATGCCACCCCTCGCGACACCCCCACTCCCCAGACCCTCGGCGCCATGAATTTTTGCCACTGCGTGGGCCAAGATAATTTCGGCCACGCGCAGAAAGGGGGACAGGGGGAGGGGGGAAAGGCTCCTTAGAGAAGCACCCCCGGTTTCTCTGAGGGCGCGGGCCTTCTCTACACAGGTGGGGCTGGCACCTTCTAAGAAGCAGTCCCCTTCTAAGAAGCCTTCCTCCTCCCCCCCCTACCCCCCTGTGCGCGCCGCCTAGAGGTCCCGACCAAGCCCCAGGGACCAGCTTTGCGTCCCGAGTCGTGTCTGATGGCCCCAGGGTGACGAACGAGCAACACACACCCATGCCCACAGGGGGCTCGTTGGGAGGAGGACTGGCTATGGGTATGGCTGCGGGTTGTCGGACCCTGGGGAACGCTCCCGTTCGGGGACCCCCATCCGACAACACGCACCCATAGCCCTCTCCGACCCCTCTATGGGTACGGGTGTGAGTTGTTGGCTCGTCACAGGGCCCCGCAAGGCCCAAAGAGCGAGAGAGAAGGAGAGAGAGAGAGAGAGAGAGACCGAGCACAGCAGAACTACCAGCCGTGGCTTCGAGCCACGACTTGCGGTGCTCTGGGCCTGCGCACCCCCCGATCACGCCGCACCGCCGCTGCCCCGGCAAATGCGGCGTGGCCCTCCGGCCCCGCCCGGCTGCTCCCGTCGGCCCCGCACGCGCACCGCCCGGAGTCCTTGACGCGCGTAAACGCCAACTCCGTGGCCTCCTCCAGGGACGCCCGGACGCCCTCCAGCTCGCTCTCGTCCAGGCCGCACTCCTGCAGCGACGCGGGCGGGAGGGGGGGGGAGACACGGAGCCAGGACGGAAAATAGAACCCAGCCTGGATGCAGATCTATGGAATCCGGCGGTTTTGGAGGATGTGTCGGGCGCCGCGGGCTTTGCGGGAGCGTTCCGGAATGCCTGTCTTGGGCCCGCCCGACGGACACCCAAGGTGCACAGGCCCCCCCCCCGCAGATGGGATGGGCCCCAGGTTCCCACAGCCCTCCCAAGTGGAATGAGGGGGACGACGACGACGACAACGACGACGACGACGACGACGACGACGACGACGACGACGACGACGACGACGACGACGACGACGACCACGACGACGTGTTTCGACGTGTTTGAACGGCGCCACGGCGGGGCCAGCGCGCGCTGCGCCCCGCGGCCGAGCCGTGCGGGTGGCAGCTCCGCACGCACCGCTCAGAGGTCCCTCCCTCCTCGGCGGGCCCCGCAAGGCGCCCGCCGCCTGGGCCCGCCGTCGCGCAACTGGCCTCACCTCTCCCCTGGCCTGCGCCCCCCTCGAGCTAGCCACCTGTGGCTGCGGCTGCCCTGCAGCGCGCGGCAGCCCTCGCGCTCGGCTCGGCGCGCCCACCGCGTCCCAGCCGTGGCCGCACGGACCCCGCAGCGCGCGGCCCCGAAGCTCCCTGCCTCTCCTCCCCTGGGAAAGCCTCCTGCCCTCGCGCAGCCTCCGCCTGGGCAGCCCTCGCCATCCTGGTTTAGGCCAGCATGCCCTCCTCGTCGACCACGCAGGCCTTGATGACGTCGCCTAGCGGCCTCAGTCGCATGGCCCCGCCGTAGGCATTGGGGTCTACTTCAGCCTCGCGCTCTTCGCTTCGCCCTCTCGGAACGATCACCTGCCCCTGCAGCTGCTCGCCAGCCGCTGCCTCAAGCTCATGCCAGAGATCTCTTCCGACACAATCTCTGACATCGCACCTGCACGCCCGCCTGCAGGGCAGCGGGTGCAAGTCTTCCCTGTGCCTCCTGAGCTGTTCCTTGCAGTCCTTGCTCTCGCCTCAGCACTCTTGAAAGCGCAGTTCACCTCGCCTCCTCTGGACGGCCAAGCGGCCTCGAGCCTCATTGGCCACGCACCTTCGGCGCGCCAGTCCCATCTCGCCGTCGTCGCTCTTGTACTCCACCAGGAGGTGCCCGAGCCACCTGATCACGGGTCTGAGGCTTTCCTCCTCAGGCCGCGCGCCTCCTGCATCTGTGTCAGCCTCCTGGCGCGCTTCCTCTGCCTCCTCCTCCTCCTCCTCCTCCTCCTCCTCCTCCTCCTCCTCCTCCTCTGCTGCGTCGCAGACCCTCTGCAGCTCGACAAGCATCTCCACCAGATGACCGCCTCGCTCGGGATGCCCTCCGCGCCCACAGCTTGGGACTGCCACCGGGCTGACGACTGACCTATCCACCTCGCCGTCTGCTTGGCAAGTGAATGCGCTCCGTCTGTTGCGAGCGCCCTCTGCGGCCAGTGGCCCCAGAAGCGCGCCCCCTCCTTGGCTCAAGAGTCAGCTTCCTCGTTGCCCTCGGGCGCCCACCTCCTCTCCGCGTCGGCCGCGCACTCCGACATCGACCTGCGGGCTTCACCCATTGTCGCGCGGACCTCATCCTGGCCGCCAAAATCGAGCCGCCACCTCTTCCAAACATGCCTCCTCGACGCTCCTTTGGCCAGAGCCCTGTCGATGCCGGCCCGGTCGTTATCCCGCCGGGGCGCGCGCAATCGCCGAAGACCCCCATCGTCTCCGGCGAGCAGCCCGACACGATGAGGAACGCGTAGTTCCCGCCGCCCCTGGCCAGCTGCATCGGGGCCCACGCCTGCGGCACCGCGCCGCGCTCCGCGCCAACAAGGACCTGGCCCGCCTCTCTGTGCTACACGTCGGGCCCGCCCCGCCCCCAGCCATGCCCAGCCGCCCAAGGGCCCTGCCCTGGAGGGCGCCCCCCCCCCCCCCGCCCCCCCCCCCCCCCCCCCCCCCCCCCCCCCATCTTCACCCGGCGGACCTCTACCTCTTGCCTCTCATGCGGCATCGACGCCTGCGTGGCCTCAGAGAACAGGCCTCGCGCGACCCCATCGCCAGCCTCCTCGCCTGGCCCCGGCGCCCTCCTCGCCGCCTGCAGGTTCGCCTTTGGGCAGACGCCCCTCCTGAAGCTGAGCGCCGCGTCGCATCCGAAGTGCCGATGCCGAAGCGTGCCTCTCTGCCTCCTGCACCTCCTGCAGTTGCCCTTCGTGGCCAGGTGGCCGCGGCCTCGCCTGCGCCCGCGCGAAGCCTCCAGCCGCGCGCCTTAGCGCGCCCTCATGCTCAACGCCCCAGGTCTCAAACTCCTCCTCGGCCATCAACTCCTCGATGTGCTACCAGTGCGCGTGGCCCCCCAGGTCGACCTCCTGCCTTGGGCCGGCAGCGCCTTGGCACCCCTTCATCCACCTCGTTGCCCCCCCCACCTCGCCCCAGCCATCTCATGCCGATCACCTCGCCCGTCGACATCTGGAGCTCGAAGGCCGGCGGCGTCGCGACTCCTGATCTCGCCGTGGTCAGGCGCATCGCGTCCGCTGGGCGCACCGATCCTGCCCGCGGCCACTGCGTCTCCAGCAGCCTCGTCGCCTGCGGCCAGCACTTCCCCATCTCGATCCTGGGCAGCGCCCTGGTCGGCTCCGCCGCGCGCGTCGCCCGCGCCCTGGCCGCCCCCGCCGCCGCCGGCCCTCCTGGGTCGCGCTTCCTTCCCCATCGCAACGCTTATCCTGAAGCATGCCACCGCCCCTCCTGACAGCCCCCCTTCTGCCTTCGCGACGTGGGTCTGGTCCGCGACGCCGATGGCCCCCGAGCCCCACAGAGCTGTCGCCGTCGGGCTGCCCATCTGCAGGTGCCCGCTGGTCGCCGCCCCCGCAGCTCGGAGCGCCTGTGCGAGCGGTGCCGCCTTGGCCGCCCCGGGCCGCCTCGCGCCCCGCTCGCCCGCCCTCGGACTTGAGCAGCCGCCAGCGTCGCAGCCGAGGTTCCTGGCGCCCGAGGCCCTCTCATTCACGATGCCTCCTTCGCGAGGGTGAGCTTCGGGGCCCCCGCCGTCTCCTCGTCGCCCGCCACGAACGCGGCCCTGTGCCGGGCTACCACCAGGCCCTTCGCCTCCAGCAATTTGTCTGAGCATGGCCTCTGGCAGCGGTCTCCCCACCTCCTCTGCTATGCCCGCCGACAGCACCACCGCGTTGTCGACCGCGTTCTGGCACCTCGCTAGCGGGCACCCCCTGAGCAGCGCGCGCGGGGCCCAGTGCATCAAGACCTTCGCAAGCCATGCCCTGTCGCGCACGAGCAGCCCGCCGCCAGCGGCCCGCGCGCCCTCCAGCTCGTCGCTGACCGCCCAAGAACACGTCGCCCTCCTCGGCACAAGGTGGCTCGCGCGGAGCAGGCGCAGAAGCTCCAGCTGGAGCCCGGCCGTCTCGCCCTCCGGCAGCAGCGCCTTCTGCGAGACGAGCTCGCAGAATTTCGCCAGGTCCACGAGCCCCGCGCCGCGCGAAGCCCGCCCTCCTTGCGCGGCAGGCGACCAGGTTGGACGACATCCCCGCCATTTCGCAAAACTTCGAAGAAGGCCCCCGAATTGCCACTGCCCCTCCAGCGCACCTCCAGGCCGCCAGCGGCTGCCAGATCGCGAACGCCGGCAGGTGGACTGGCCCGAGCCCTCCGTCAGGCTCTGGCAAGAACGCCGTCGCCATGCGCAACAGATCCATAGGCCTTGGGCTCTTCTCCCACGCATTGAAAATCCCCGCCGACCTGTCGCTGCAGCCGTCGGGCAGCTGCCTTGGCAGCCGCGGGCAGAGCCTGCCCCGCCTTGAACCGCTGCGCCTCTGGCGGCGGCCTAGCACAGCTCGAACCTGGTCGCCAGTGATCGGGCGCAACCACCAGCCCTTCTGCCAATCCCTCGGGCAGATGTCGAACTTCTCGGCGGCCGCGGCGGCGAACGCGCCGACAACGATTACCCCCCCCTGTTTCCCCCCGCCCATTCGCGGGCCATGCTCGGGCCCGCGAGTCCCCGCCAAAGATCCACGGCCTCCTCTGTCCCCTGACCTCCGCGCTTATCTCCTCGAGCAGCTGCGGGTTCCCCGCGAGGCCCGCTGAGTGCCCCAGGTGGACCGACGCCATGAGCACATTAATCTCCATTCCGATGTCCACCTGCGTCGCCACTCGCCTGTGGCCACAGTGCTGGAGCGACCTCACCCGCCCGCAACATCTCGTCCTCGTCGTCAGCATCGCCGCGCCGCCGCTCGACTCGAGGGGCCCTGCCCCCGTCGCCTCCGCCTCGCCTGTCGCCGTCTTCCAGGCCCTCCTCTTGGCCCAGGCGACGGTCCTGCTCGGCGCCCGCTACGTCTTGCCGCGGCGCTCCGGCAGCGTCGCTTGCCCGGGCATCGCTAGGCCTCCGCCCTGCGCCTCCTCCAGCAACCTTGTCGCCGAGCTCCAGCTGCTGGCCATGGCCGCCCAGGCGATGACCTCGCCGTCGTGCGGGGCTTCTCTCCACTTACCTCTGCCCCCTCTGCCCGCTGCCTCCCTGCGACCCTGGCCGCTGCCATCGGCGGCCCCCATCCTCCTCTCGGGCCCCCTCCTCCCGCCGGCCCGCCGCGGCCGCCTGACCTGGGCGCCTGGCCCCCGAAGACCTCCGCGCCGTCCTGCTCGATGGTCTCGTCGGCGCCATCGCAGCCCCCCCATTGCCCTTCCGTTGCAGGCTGGAACTTCGGGCGCGTGCCCCGCCCGGCGCCGGGGCAATTTATCCCGGGGCGCCTCCGACTGCCTGGCGCCGCGCATGGGCCGTGGAGTTGCCGCCCCTCGCGCCGCCCCCCTCGCCGAGCGAACGTCCTCGTTGGTAGCCGCCGCCCCCTCCCGGGCCTCCTCGCCTCGCCCTGGGATCTCTGGCCCCTGGCAGCCGCCTGAACTCCACTCTCGTTTCGTTGCGCCGGCGCACGTGCGCAGCGACGAGCGACTCCGCGACGCGGGCGGGGGCGGGGTCCAGCCGGTGCGTGCCCGGGGCCCCAAAGATGTCCGCGGTCGCCTCTCTCTGCGTTCGCCCCCAGGCCTCCGCGCGCGCGCCCGCGGCCGCGCCCCTGAGCGCGCTAGCCCCTCTGGCTGCCTCGCCCCCACCCCTGCTGGCTGGGGCCCTCGGCGCCACCTCCGCGCGAGCCGCGCGACGTTCAATCCACCCGCCTTCGTGGCCCATCTCCCCGCGCGCCCCCGCAGTTGGTCCGCTAACCTGGTCTCGCCCGTCGCCGCCGTCAGCGGGTTGGGAGGCATGTCCCTCGGCTGCCCAGCCTCCGCTGCCCCCCTTGCCTCGCAGCTCCCAGCGCCGCCAGCGCTGCGCCCGGCCCGCGGCGACATCGAGACTAAGGCGTTCCCCGCAGGGGCTCCTCCAGGATGCCCAGCAAAACTTGGCGACCACGAGCCTGGCTTGTGACCGACGCTGGGGGCTTCCCCAGGATTTGGCCCGGCCCGCGCGCGCTGCCGCGCGGGGCCACGCGCTCCCTCCTCAGCCTCGCCCTCCATCTGCGCCATGAGCCTGTCCACCCTCGCGACGACGTCGCTGCCGTCGCAGCGCCCGCCGAAGCCGCCAGCGTCGAATGGGCCCTCCACCTCCGCGCCGCCCTCGCCGGACACGCTGGCGACGACTGGGCCTTCTACCTCGCCGCTGCGCCCCTTTGTCCCCTCGCCGCTCAGGGGCTTGCCGAGGCCGACCTTCGTGCCCTCGCCGAACTCGAAGTCAAAGTCCTCGCCGCCCGACGGCGCCGCGCGCCCTGGGTCGAGCCGCGCGCCCCGAACTGCCTGCCAGTTCGAACGAGCGGCGCGTCGAAGCCCAGGGACCAGCTGTCGTTCGCCAGGTTGCGCTGCCAAGAAATCAAAGCGCTGGGTCCAACCTTCATTCCGAACTGATTCGGCCCCTCGGGTGAATCCTGCGTCTCCAGCTGCCTGGCCCGCAGCCCGCCCTTCCCACTCACCTCCGGCACGGCCGGGTCGCAGCGCACTGAGCGCAGCGCAGTAGGTCCCGACGTGCTCCGATGACTCGTGGGGCAGGGGACAGGATGCGAAACGCCATAGCTGCCAGCTTCAGTAGCCTTGCCAGCGCCCTAGCCGCCAAGCGCGTCCGCGTCGCCCTCGAGATTGACCCCGCTCTTTTTTACCGCGACTCTGCGGATCTCAGCATTGGTTTCCTATCGCCTCCTGAAGCGGGTCTCCTCATCGGGCTGCTCCTCCGCGGGGTCCTCCCTGGGGTCTCCTGCGCCTTCGGCTGGGGCGCCGGGCTCAGCCGCAACCTCTGCCACTCCATCCCCGCCTTCCCCGCTAGCGCGCGCCTTCCGCTGTCTGGAGGCATCCCCTGGCCTTGGCTCTGGCTTACCCGGTGTTCTGCTTGAGCTTCGCTGCCATTTGCTCTGCTTGCTGGAACAACTGCGCGCAGGCCTTCTCCGTCTCCGCCTCCCCCCGCTGTTTGACCTGCTCCATCATTGCGCTCCTGCCTTCCGCATGGAACGACCTCAGCTCCAACCTGAGGCGCATGTAATCCCCGTTAGCCTCCACATCGCCGACATCGTCGAGCTCCCGCAGCAGGTCCTCTGGCACTTCGGAGCCCGAGAACTTTTCCGTCGCCGCCGCTTTGGCCTCCTCCCCTGCTCCGCTCGTGCCTCCCGTGGCCGCCTTGGACTCCCGCGCGAACGCCTCGCTGGCCCTCCTGAGCTCGTTCTTCGTGGCTGCGTAGGCGTCCGCCGCCGCGTCCAACTCGCTCTCCACCTGCTCCACGTGCTGGCGAACCGCCCCTACCTTCTTCTCTTTGGCCTCGAGTACTCCTGCTTCGCCTTGCGCCTGACCAGTCTAGGCCTCGCGAAGGCGCCGGCTTGCGCCGCCGCCTTGGGTGGCGCCTGCGGCCTGGCGCCTGCCAGCTTCTGCAGCGACTCCAGCGCCATGGTCTGGTTACCCTTCTCGACCGCATCACCGCCGCCAGCACCGCTTCGGGCGCCAGGGCTGGGGGCGCCCTTTGCACCTCCAGCCTCCTGCCGCCGCCGCTTCTGACGGCGCCTGCTGGCGCCGCCGCCGCCTCCTCCTCCTCCTCCTCCTCCTCCTCCTCCTCCTCCTCCTCCTCCTCCTCTTTTGCGCGCCCACGGGACTGGAGTCCCCACGTCAGTGCCGCAGGCGCAGTAGCCCTGGGAACTCTCCAAGCTGTCGTCACACGCCCATTCCTGGCAGCCAGGGCAGCTCGAGTAGGTGCCTGGCTTGACCATGCCCTTGCCGCTTGCCCTTCGCGCCGCCCTTGCCATTGCCGCCGTCGCCCGTCCTCATCTGCCCCCCATGGCCGCTGCTTGCGGCGCCGCCGAGCCGCGGCGGGCGTCCAGCAGGCGGGACCCCTCGGCCACGATGGCAGCAGGCGCGCCGCGTGCCGCTGGCGGCGCGCGCGACCTTGTCTGACCGCCTCGCGCGCGGCCGCCGCGCTTGTCCCGGCCCTCGCCCCCAAGGCTGCGAACCGAAACGGCGACGGCGACGACGGCGACGACGACGACGACGACGACCACGACGACGACGACGACGACGACGACGACGACGACGACGACGACGACGACGACGACGACGACGACGGCGGCGGCGGCGGCGATGGCGGCGACGCCGACGCTGACGCCGACGCCGACGCCGACGCCGACGGAAGACGACGCCGACGGAAGACGACGCCGACCACGACGACCACAACGACGACGACGACGACGACAACGACGGCGTCGACGACGACGCCGACGTCGGCGCTGACACCGACAGATGACGACGACGACGACGACGCCAACGGCGACGCCGACGGAGGACGACGACGACGACGTTAACGACGAAGACGACGACGACGACGACAACGGCATACGGCATACGGCATACGACGACGAACCACCCCACACCCACAGGGGGAGGGGGGGGCACCGGCCACCACCACCACCACGCCACAGCCACAGGGCCACGACCCCAGGGGGGGAGGAGCGCTCCAATTCGGGAGGCCTTCGCGAGGCTCACGGGCGTATCCATCCAACGAGGGAGAAAGGGCCCGATCCCATTAGCACTGGAGGGCGGGGGGTCGAGGGGCGCCCGACCCTTGGATCATATATCCTCTCCCTTCCCCGGACATCTGCCGACATGATCTTCTCAGCGCGCGGCCTCCGAGGCCCCCACCCCTGCCCCGGGGAATAGCTTCGCCTCGGGCATGCTTTGCGTGGTCCAGGGGCCCGAGAACGGGCTCGACTCCACAGGACGCCGAAAAATCTGAGGCAACGCATGGAACCTGAAAACGACAGACCGTCGGCACCCTGGGCTGGGGAAACTGACAAGGGACCGATGCCGCCACTCCCCGGACCTCGCCTCTGACCAAAATTTCGAGACGAGTCCAGCCGTGGCGACGAGGGCCTCCCAGGAGCCTCAAAATAGCGAAAAATCAACGCCAGGGTAGCAGCACCAGTGCACCTTCCTCCTGAGCCCTGGGCTTCCGCCCAGGCCACACCGCAGCGCTCCTGGCCCTTCCCGAGCGCCTCCAGGAGCTCGTCGGCATCTCCTGGGACGCAGAAATGTACACTGCAGGCTCGGACCATTCTTCCGAGCGCCACACTGAAGCCGCCACTATACTCGAAGGATAAACGAAGGCGTCTGCGCCCAACCCCGTCCAAATCAGCGCACGCGCGGTCCAAAACGCCCCCCCTCCTCCATATCATTCTAAACAAGCATCCGCCTGCGGGGGGAGGCCCTGGGGTGATCCACCACTTCAGTTGGAATCTTGTAGTACAAGAAAATGGATGGAGCCTGGACGTCCTCAAAAAGTCTGCCCGGTCTGGCCCCTAATTTGGCCTGGCTTGGCCGCGCGCCCCGCCAGAGAGACCTCTTCAAAATGAGCGCGGCTTCGTCCGAGGTTTGACCTGGTTTCGGGCCCAACTGCAACTGACACGTCCTCACAACATGTTTGGTTTGACTCTGGGTTGGCCTGGCTTTGGCCCGGCTCCGCCTGAGACGCCCTTGGCAATGGCTTAGCATGGTTTCGGCTCTGCTCGGCGTGAAACGTCCTCACAAGCTTCGATGGTAAATCGAACTGGCGTACTGCACAAAGGGAACTACTCGCACGACGCATTGGGATGCGCTACGCTTCCTTTGACACTGAATGGAGATTCACATAGGTCGTGACGGTGTGTGACAAAAACTGGAACAATTGCACCGTGTGAAATGAAGACCCGTGGCGGTGCACATCACGACTGGGCCTCAAAACGAGGGGCGAAAGTAGTGTGGACATTGCATAGCCTACGCGCTGTGAATCTGCACGGGCGCGTTCGGCGGTGTTAGGAGAAGAAACCTTGCCGAGCTTGTAGTGCTATGCGCCCACCATTGGAGTCGCACGTCTGAACCGAGCATGCACAGCACAAACACCTGATAGTCGAATTATCGTTTCCAGCGAGGTATGGCCAGAACGCACTGCCAAGAAGCTTGAGCTACAAGATGTCTGAGCGTGCGCGTCTCCCCTGTCGGGGGCGACGCGCACATGCAATTGAACAGATGATCAAGAAGTGGATAATCTGAAGAATCTGGGCCAGCTTCCTGGAAGCTTCTTCAACCAAACCTGAGCCAACTTCCGTTGTCAACGCTGGAGGGGTGAACGCGCTCCAGAAAAAAACTGAGCCAGACGTCGGGCAGCGTGGCTGAGCAACGCTGGCCCAGCTCTTCTCTTTTCGGGAGGAGGGTGCCACCATCGGACGCTCGACCGTCGCAGGAGTATTGAGCAGGGACCGGCCGTCCCAGCATGCCTATAGTCATACCACGAACTGTGTTCTTAGAACCCAAAAATGTTCTAAGAACAAAAACAATGCTCTTAGAACATAAACCGGATGTGATAAAACGAAACAGACTCTGCCAGACATGTTCCGAGAACATCTCGTGGAGACCACAAAAGGTTCTTAGAACATGGTTTGGTGGGGCTATAGGCGAGCCAGGACGCTCCGTCACTGCTTGAACGCTGGCCCAGCTCTTCTCTTTTCGGGAGGAGGGTGCCACCATCGGATGCTCGACCGTCGCAGGAGTATGAAGGGGCCCTGGGACACACAAATAAATACACACACGTAAAAATATTCCCCATAGTTTTCTATATTTTCTGGGACTTTCGTCTTCCCCTCCACTTCCCATATTTTCCCAAATTTTCTGGGGAATCGATGAGTAATTGTGTCTGTGTGTTTTTCCCCCCCCCCGAGAGTAGGCTTGGGGGGCGCCGAGCTCCCTGGATGGCCACCCCGGCCAGGTGCTCGCGCGCCGCCTCGCGCTCCCCCGCCCGCAGCAGCGCCCCGGCCTGGGCGAGCTCCGGCCCGCCCTGCAGCCCCGCCGCCTCGCCGCGGTGCCCACGGGGGGGCGGCGCCGACGGGGGGCCGGCTTGCCGAGAGAGCCCTGGCAGCCCTGTCCTCCTCCTCCTCCTTCTCCTCCTCCTCCTCCTCGTCCTCCTCCTCCTCCTCCTCCTTCCTCGTCCTCCTCCTCCTCCTTCCTCCTCCTCCTCCTCCTGCTCCTCCTCCTCCTCCTCTCCTCCTCCTCCTCCTCCTCCTCCTCTCCTTCTCCTCCTCCTCCTCCTCCCTCCTGCTCCTGCTCCTCCTCCTCCTCCTCCTCCCCTCCTCCTCCTCCTCCTCCTCCTCTCCTCCCTCCTCCTCTCCTCCTCCTCCTCCTCCTCCTCCTCCTCCTCCTCCCTCCTCCTCCTCCTCCTCCTCCTCCTCCTCCCCTCCTCCGCTCCTCGTCTCCTCCTCCGTCTCCTTCTCCTCCTCCTCCTCCTCCTCCTCCTCCTCCTCCTGCTCCTCCTCCTCCTCCTCCTCCTCCTCCTGCTCCTCCTGGAGGACCCCCGGCGAGCCAGGACAGGATCGCGGCGGGAAGGGCTCCCCCCCCCCCCCGCGTCCGGGCCCCAGGAGGGGCTCCCCCCCCATGGGGGCATCGGGGCCGCCCGAGAACACTGCTCAGGGGATGGAGAGCCTGCCCCGGGGAAGTGCTGGGTCGAGACCTTGGGGAGTTCAGGAGAGGACCATGACGTCGGGGGTCGGGGGGGGGAGGCGTCCCGATTGTCTCGGGCTGGGCGTGTTTTCGCCAAGCCTCGGGCCTCGGGGCCCTCACAAGTCGGCCGGGCTCGAAAGATGCCGCAGACAGACGGGGTCTGTCCAGTCGTGGTCTGCGGCGGTGTCGCCATTATTCCGCGCCGTCGGAACTCATGGAGGGGCCGATGGGCCTCCCAGGTGACGGGGGGCTTCCCGAAGGCCCTCGAGGGCGCCTGGAAAGGCCTGCTGTTGCAGACGGGCGGGCTCATGAGAACCCCCCGCGGCCTTCCGAGACGCCCCGCGGCCTTCCCTCAGATCCGGTATTGCAGAAGAGTGCTACGTTGCGAAAGCAATCACGACCAGAGCACTGGGCCCCATCCATCTGTGGCTGTTTTCAAGCCGGATCCAAGTGAAACGTCCGGTGGGAACACAAATCCGTATACTGCTCAGATCTCGGGGCTCTTACCCCTCGCACCAACCGCAAATCATTGGACCATTTTCGTTCGGTTACGATCGGCAGCGACCGATCGCGATTCCAAATCGGTCGCGGCCGATCGCGACCGATTCCAACATCGAGCGAAACCTGTCGCGAACGCTCGCGACATATCGGAGACGACGCCACGACGAATTCGGTGATGACCAGTTTTGAAACTAATCGGCCGCGACCGATACCACAATTTGAAGCTCAATCGCCAGCGGCCGATCTCGTGGGCCGCGGAAACCGCCGATGGCCGCCGAAGGGCACGGACGGCCGCCAGATGGCTTCCGAGGGCCTCCGAAGCTCTCTCAGAAGCCCACCGCCCTCGCGCCACCGCCATCCGTGGGCCCCCAGGAGGCCTGGACCCCTTCCCTAGGGCCAGCTTTCTGGACGCCCGGAATGGGCACGGAAAGAATGGGCACAATGCCTAACAACAAGTGTTGTCCCAAACCATCATCAGCGGCCGCTGTTGGGCAGGCGGCCTCCTATCTCGAATGGACACAGGCCGCGGCGGCGTGGACAGCGAGTCCTGTTCGAAATGAACAAGACCCGCTGTTGGGCATTGTACCCGTTCTTTCCGTGCCCATTTCGTTCGTGCAGAAGCTCCTCATCCTGAATCGTCGTTTGATGGTCCGGGGGCCCAGTGAGGGCCCCCACCACCACCACCGAGCGTCCAGAATAACGCGTGAGCAGAACCGCGCGCGGCTGGCAGCTCTTAGGACAAACGTTGCAAGAAAAGCTTTGCCATGCGACTGTAAATTCACAAAGACTCGGCTGTGGTGCGGCCGCGAAGGAGGATGAGGAGGAGGAGGCGGAGATGAGGAGGAGGAGGAGGATCTCTAGGCTGGCGGCGCGCACGCAGGAGCGGACGGAAGGGGTAAGGACCTCTTAGGAAAAACAGGCTGCATCCGACAAGACGCTTTCGTTACATCTATAGATACTGCCCGCGCCTACTAAGGTGCAACGCTTCTTCTAAGAAACTCACCTGCTCAGATACGCGACACGCGACACGTAGCGTTTTGATACAGAGCTCCACACATAGACTGAACACGTAGGTATGACGCGATGCGTTCGCCGAGACGTGGGCAAACACGCTGGTCCAACACGCAGCGCAACGCCAACTTGTGATTCACAACAACAAATGTGCCGCGCGATTGAAAAATGGTTCTTCGTCTCGGGCAAATCGGCAGGGGGGGCGCCCCACAAATGGAAACACACGGTGTCGGCGCCGGTGATTGGCGCCGACACCCGGCCGACAGCAGGAGGGCGACAGACGCGACGCAAACGGCGCCGCTTCAGCGGAGAGGGACAAGAGCGCCTGCGCTGTAGCGGGGCGGTTGGGCCAAAATGGCGACAGACAGGAGAGAGAGAGAGAGAGAGAGAGAGAGAGAAAGGAGGCGGGGGAAAGGGGCGCCTCAGCTGGGCGGCGTCGACACGGCTGCAAACAAGAAAGGGAAAAGCGGGCAGGAACAGCAGAGGCTGACGCAAAAGGGGCTACTCCTTTTCCATCTCCCCGCCTTTTTCTCCATCCGCTACAATTCCTATGGCGACGACGACGGAGACGGCGACGGCGACGGCGGACGACGACGACGACGACGACGCACTGCGGATGCCCCATGGGAGCATGGGGGGGGCACTGCTGCGCAGGCCCGCTGTAGTCGACACGGCGACGACGACGACGACGACGACGACGACGACGACGACGACGACGACGACGACTACGTCGACGATGACGACGACGACGGAGACGACGACGACGCC
>CAUYUJ010018371.1:715758-720758 GCA_963575745.1 Prorocentrum cordatum | reverse complement strand
TCTGGCCTCTGGCTACGAGACGACGTTTTATCGTCAATGTTGTCCGGAAACTGACTCGGGGATTGAGAGAACAAATGCCGCCTGCGATAGCGATCGGTGGTCATCATCGTCGTCGTCGTCGTCGTGGTCGTGGTCGTGGTTGCGTTCGTCGTCGTCGTCGTGGCCGTCGTGGTCGTGGTGGTGGTCGTCGAGCCGCACCGGTACTGGAGCCGGAATCGAAGCAGACCGGGCGCGCACGACCTGTAGGCCGTGCAAGCGTCGGCCCGGCCGCATCGGAGATCGCCCGAGAACTAATGCAGAAATTGGGTCGAGCCGGGCAGCATCGGTACCGCATCGGCCCGATCGGATCGCAACCCGGACATCTGCCAGTGTGATTGTTCCGCAGCATGGTGTCCATTCCCCGTGGACCGAATCCTCATCCCAGACCTTCTTTTGGTGGCCGCGGGGCCCAGAGAGGGCACCTAGAGTGAAGGGGCCCTGGGACACACAAATAAATGCACACAAATAAAATGTTCTCCATATTTTCTTATATTTTCTGGGTTTTTGTCTGCCCGCCCAATTCCCATATTTCCCCATATTTTCGGGGAATCGACAAATAATTCTGTCTGCGTGTGATTTTTTCCTCCTCATAAAGGCAAAACACGGCCAAACCCCTGCCGTGGTGATTGCATCACACATCGAAGATGGCAGGAAACGGTCCTGCCTGGGCCTCCACCAGCTCCGACTCGTCCAGGCCGGCCGACCTTGAGGGGGAGCGTTCGGGAAACACGGGCTCAGGGGTGAAAAAGCGCTGACCCGGGATCGACGACACATCGCCGATAGATCAGACTACCTACCAGACCACCCCAACCCAACCCGAAGACCTGACTTTCGGGTTGGGGGGGCAAGGGTTCCACATGTGTTTTTTCTATGCTTCCCGACCCATCCCACTGGAAATCGAGGGTAAATCTGAGCCTTCGGGTTGGGTTGGGGTGGTTTGGTGGGTGGTGAAGATCAGAGATAGTCGCCCCTAGCAAATCCGCACGCTCCTGGGCGGAGCGTGCTCTCGGGCCTCTATATCGGCGATCAGTGGGTGACCACCGCCGGGACCCCGCGAACACGCCTGAGAACGGCCTATACCCAAATATCTGGCGATGTGATTGCTTCCATCCGCGACCCCCGAGAGCCCGACCCTCTTCCTGAGGGGCACCCAGAAGCCGAAATCGGTGAAAAGCGCCCGGATTGAAAACGGAACAACTGAAGGGGCCCCAGGACACACAACTAAATACACACAAATAAAAGATGTCCAATATTTTCCCATATTTTCTGGGTTTTGTCTTCCCCCCCAATTCCCATATTTTCCACCTTTTTCCTGGGAATCGACGATTCATTGTGTCTGTGTGTTTTTTCCCCTCCTGAACAACATTCGTCGGATATGTGGTCCCCTCGGACCTGCACTGGCCCCGCTCCCAGACCCCGACGTCATGATTTTTTCGCGACGTCGACCCCCAAGGTCACGACCCATTCCCCGGGACCGGCTCTGCGCCCCGAGTTGTTTTCTGACGGCCCCGAGGCCAGGCAAAGGCCCCCACAGAGGCCGAACATAGGGCAGAATTGTCCGTGGTGATGTTTTGAGGACTCGAGGGGGTCTGGGCTTAGCGCTGCCCCTGACGCCTGCCCTTCGCGATCGCCTCCCTCAGGAAGTCCGGGTCGCGGCCAGCGTCGCAGATGCGGTCGCGGGCGACGCCGAGGGCCTGCTGGCGCTCGAGGACCTGCCGGGCCTCGGCCAGCTCAGCCGGCCCCAGCCCCGCCGCCGAGCCTGGAGGAGGGGAAGAAAAAACAGGAGCAGAAACGGTCGGAGCTACATTAGACACGCACTCTGTGTCCCTCAGTAGCTCTGGGGGTGCTTGCAATCAGGGAAGAGTACCTGCAGTCCGGGGGATACCAGTATAGTATTCCGGGGCTGGGTACCTGTAGTCCGGCGGAGGGGTACCCGTAGTCCAGGGAGTGTGCCTGTAGTCTGGGGGGGGGCCCTTGTCACGCGTCAAAGCACGGAGGAGGACGTCCAGCCCACCTACGACCCCAGGAGACGGGCCTCCGGCTCCAGCAAGACATGCGGAGGACCAGAGCTGGAGAGCCCCACCGCATGGGGGGGCCGCAGGCAGCCCGACCCGGCCCAGGTTCACGAGAGGCAGCAGACTGCCTCAAGTGGTGCCTCGCGCACTCGGAGTTCAAGCCCGAACTCGTCAAGGACTTGCCGTCGCTCGGACGTCCATTCCCTGTTTTTTTCAGTTTCGTGCGTGGTCTTTTCGCCAAATGATCAAGGATGCTCCTCGATGGTCCTCGCCGAAGAAAAAATGCACACGTCCGAGCGATGCCAGGAGGAGATCACCCAAAAAGGTAACAAACTCATCACCGCCGCCGGCTCAGCGGATTCCGCCGCGGCCCCGCTCCGGGAGGCTCAGAGCGCCGAGCTGGGGAACACGCTGGCAGGCGTGCTCAAGCCCGAGTATACGCCGACGGCCTGGAGGAGGATCACCGAGCATACCTGCTGGAGATGGCTCGCCACGGGGTCCCGATGCGCCGAGAGACTCCTAGGCAGCGGCAGGTGTCGAAGCCGCGCGCGTCAGCCCGGGGCCACGCCCTGGAGATGTACGAGAAAGCGCAGAAGGACACCACCTACGGGGCCGTCCTCTGGGCCACGCCAGAGGTAGAGAGCATCCTCAGCGCGTCGGCACGTGATCGAGAGCCAATCAGGGAGAGTGCCGACGATGCTCCTGGACCGCACCGTCAGCAATGAGGGACGCCCCATCCACGACATGAGGATGGCCAATGTGCAGTCGCCCATGGAATGGCACCCTCCCCCCCGGGGACCTGGTGCGCCTGTCCCTGTGGTTGGGGGCACGACATCCCCACGTCCCCCAGGTGGTTGCTAAGAGGGACGTGGCGCGTGCCTTCAAGTGGCACCACATCAGGGACGACGACGTCCCGGAGTTCGGCACCTCGCGCACCTGTGGGGCTGAACGAGCGGGTTATCCTTATCAACACGGTCCCGGTGCCCCGGCGAGTATATGTCATTCGCCTGAGGAGCCAAGGCGGACCACGAGAGGAGGAGGCCACCAGACACGGAGGTCCACGACACCTCGAGGTACACCTCCAAGTGGCTCATAGACGACGGCAACATTATCGAGCCGAAGGTGGGCCTGCGCCCTTGGCTTTCGGGGGCCGAGTGCGACCGGGCCATGGTCTGCACTTAGGGGGCCGCAGCCATCAATGGACTCCACCTAAACGTGAACCAACCGCTGTCGGTTCACGTCTAGGTGAGACTCTCAGAGCCCAAGTGCACCGAGGCGGCCCACCTGCTGGCGCTGGCTGAGCTTCAGCCTGGCGTGAGGAGGGTGCCGGTGAAGCTTGTGCATGAGCTGCGCGAATCCGCCCAGTTTTTGATGGCGGCGCAGCCCGCCATAGGGCCCGAACTGCCTGCCGTCGACAGACTACTGAGACGTGGCGAGGGAAGCTCGCCGTGGGCAGACCCGGGAGGGAGCCCCGAAAAGGCAGCACTGGCCTGGGACGAGTGGGACGCCACGTTGGAGCTGTTTCGGGTCCTGTTCGCCTCAGCAGACGCCTGGGCCTCAACGTTCACATCGAGCTTCCGGCAAGCCCTTGCGCCCAGGAAACGCCTCGCTCTCCCGGGTACCGCACAGCGCACACAAGGTGGTCAGGCGGGGGCGCCACCACTGAGACGATCGGCTGCATCGACTGGGGCCTCGCCTTGAGAGGGGAGCACGCTCGCGCGCCGGCCTGCATGGCCGTGGAGGCGGAGGGCCTGCTGCGGCAGCTGGAGGACGTCCTCGCCTTGCCGGGCTCCGAGGAGGGGTGGACCATCGCGGTGGTGGAGCTGCTGGCCTTGGTGGCCCTGGCAGCGAACCGAGGGAGAAGCTCGGGAGGAGAGCTCGTCTCCTACGTGACGGACAACATGAACGCGCGCTCCTTGGGAGGCCTGGAAATGGGCACCAACACCAAAACAGAGGGCTGCCTCCACAGGGGAGAGGTGATCCTAGATTTCGGTGTTGGTGGTAATATTTCGGCCACCTTGGAAGCCAGAATATTACCACCATCACCGAGATCGGGATCTTCTTCCCTCGGTGGAGAAACACCGCCAATCTTGGTGTTGGTGTCAACCTCTAGGCCTGCGACTCCTGGCTCTCCAAGAGGCGCCCCAGACACCCGTCGGCGCGGCACCTCATCCGGTTGGTCAGAAGGCTGGAGGCGAAACTGGAGTTCTCCGTCACCGCCGTGCACGTGCGCACGCGCCACAACGACGTGGCTGGCGGACTGGCTCACGCGGGAAGAGCTCAAGAAGGTTCACAGCGTCCTCCTCCTCCTCCTCCTCCTCCTCCTGCTCCTCCTCCTCCCCCTCCTCATCCCACCCTCCCCGCCCCGCCCTCCCCCGCTCCGCCCTGCCGCGCCCCGAGCAGCGCACCACACCCCCACGCGCGCAGGCGCCGCACCCGCCGCCGCCGCCGCCACCGCCAGCCGCGCGCTGGAGCCTCATGAGGCTTGGGGTCAGATGCTCGCTGAGGCCAAGGACCGATTGCTGAAGCTGCCGGGCGGGGAGGGCGACATCGCCGACGCAGCACGGCGACACTGTGCCCGGCGCAAGCCAGCAGGACCGCCCAAGGCCATCCAGCTGAAGGGCGTGAGGGGGATCGTCCTTGGGAGCCCTCTTGGCACCTACCAGGGGGCCCTTGCGAGCCTGGGAGGTGTCGACGGCTCGGAGAACTACGGGGTGGAATGGGCGCTGGGCTCGCTGACCCTGGATCCCAAAGGCTTCGAGAGCGCCAACCTCCTGGCCTTGGTCACCTGGGCACGTCCCCAGGTCATCGTGGTGGACGCCCCCCAGGCGCTGAACGTCAAGCCCGCCGTGACAACATTGGGCAGCCTGGGTTATCAGACGGCCGAGCTCGACATCGCGTGCTCACACTACGGGGGCACGACGACCAGAGCGAGGCGAGCAGTGG
>CAUYUJ010018371.1:638258-713258 GCA_963575745.1 Prorocentrum cordatum | reverse complement strand
CAGCCGCCCCAGCTCGGCCAGCGCCCACTCTCGGCGCCGCCGCTCCTCGGAGGCGCGGGCGGGGCAGGCTCCGCCCGTGGGCGACAAACGACGCCGACGCCGACGCCGACGACGACGACGCCGACGACGCCGACGCCGACGACAACGACGACGCCGACGACGACGGCGACGCCGACGACGACGACGACGCCGACGACGACGACGACGCCGACGACGACAACGATGCCGACGCCGACACCGACGACGACGCCGACGACGACGACGCCGACGCCGACGACGACGACGCCGACGACGACGCCGACGCCGACGACCAAGACGTCGACGACGACGACGACGACGACGACGCGACGCCGACGACGACGACGACGACGTCGACGCCGACGCCGGCGACGTCGACGACGCCGACGACGCCGACGACGACGACGATGCCGACGCCGACACCGACGACGACGCCGACGACGACGACGCCGACGACGACGACGCCGACGACTACGCCGAGGACGACGACGACGCCGACGACGACGACGCCGACGACTACGCCGACGACAACGCGGACGCCGACGCCGAAGACGACTACGCCGACGACAACGACGACGACGCCGACGACGACGACGCCGACGACGCCGATGCCGACGCCGACGCAGACGACGACGACGCCGACAACGCCGACGACGACGGCGACGCCAACGCCGACGCCGACGGCCGACGCCGACCGACGCCCGACGACCGACGGACGGCCGACACGACGCCGACGCCGACGCCGACGACGACGACGACACGCCGACGACCGACGACCGACGATGCCGACGACCGACGCCGACGCCGACCGACGACGCCCGACGACGACGACGACGACGCCGACGCCGACGACGCCGCGACGCGTGACGCCGACGCCGGCGAACGACGACGACGCCGACGACGACGACTATGCCGACCGACGACACCGACGACGACACCGACGACGACGACGCCGACGACGACGACGCCGATGACTACGCCGAGGACGACGACAACGCCGACGACGACGACGACTACGCCGACGACGACGCCGACGACAACGACGACTACGCCGACGACGACTACGCCGACGACAACGACGACGACGACGCCGACGACGCCGACGCCGACGCCGACGCCGACGACGACGACAACGACGACGCCGACGACGGCGGCGTCGGCGACGCCGACGCCGACGACGACGACGACGACGCCGACGCCGACGCCGACGACTACGCCGACGACGACGACGATGACAACGACGACGACGCCGACGACGACGACGACGACGACACAGACGACAACGACGCCGACGACGCCGACAACTACGACGCCGACGACGCCAACGCCTACGACGACGACACCGACAACGACGTCGACGATGACAATGACGACGCCGACGACCACGACAACGACGCCGACGACGACGACGCCGACGACGATGACCACGACGCCGATGACGACGCCGAAGCCGGACCGACGACGCCGAACACGACGGCGACGACGTACGACGACAACACGCCACCAACAAGACGACGACGACGGACGCCGACGCGACACGACGACGAAGACGACAAGGCGCCGAACTCCTACGACAACGACGCCGCGACGACGATGCCGCGACGACTATGCCGACGACCGACGACGACGCCGACGAAGCCGCCGACGCGCCGACGCCGTTACGTACGCTAGCCCACGACGAAGCGACAACAACGATGACGACGCTGACGGCAACGACGCCGACGCCGACGCGACGACGACGACGCCGCGCCGACGACGACGACGCCGACGACGACGATGCCAACGACGACGACGACGAGCGACGACACGAACTGACGACGGCGTCGACGCCGACCGACTCCGACGCCGACGACTCCGACGACGACGACGCCGACGACGACGACGACGCCGACGCCAACGACGCCGACGCCGACGACGACAACGCCGACGACGACGACGACGCAACGACAACGCCGACGCCAACGACGGCGACGACGCCGACGCAGACGACGACGACGAGGACGACGCCGACGCCGACGCCGACGACGCCGACGACGCCGACGCCGACGACGCCGACGCCGTCGATGACGACGACGCCGACGCCGACGACGACGACGACGACGACGACGCCGACAACGACGACGCCGACGACGCCGACGACGACGACGACGACGCCGACGACAACGACGACGACGACAGCGGCAACGACGACGACAACGCCGACACCGACGACGACGAGAACGACGACGACGCCGACGACGACGAGAACGACGACGACGCCGACGACGCCGAAGACGACGACGACGGCGCCGACGACGCCGACGACGCCACGACGCCGACGACCGCCATCGCCACGACGACACGCCGCCGACGACGACGACGACGACGACTACGACGCCGACGACGACGACAGCGGCGACGACGACGACGCCGACGCGATGAGACGACGACGAACAAGCGAGGACTGCGCCGACGACGACGACGACGCCGACGCCGACGACGACGCCGACGACGACGTTGAGCGGACGACGCCTGAAAGACGACGCCGACGACACAACGACGGCGACGCCGACGACGACGCCATTGCTGACGAACGACGACGACGACGACTACGCAACGACAACGCGACGCCAACGCGACGACGACGCCGACGCAGACGACGACACGACGAACGACGCCGACGCCACCACGCCTGACTACGACGAGACGCCGACGCCGACGACGGCCGAACGCCAACGACGACGCGACGCCGACGCCGACGACGACGACGACGACGACTCCGACAACGTACGACTCCGACGAGCCGACGACGACGACGATTGCCGACGTCCGACACCGCGACGACGCAGGCGGCAACGACGACGACGAGCCGACGCCGACGACGACGAAAACGATGACACGCCGACGACGACGACGCCAACGACGACGCCGACGACGCCGCTACGTACGACGACGACGACGGCGCGACGACGCCGACGACGACGACGCCTACGACCGCAACCGCCGACGACGTACGACGCCGACGCCCGACAACGCCGACGATGCCCGGCGCCGACACGACGACGACGACGAAACGAGGACGACCCGACGACGACGACGACGACGCCGGACGACGAACGGCGGCGCCGACGACGTTGACGACGACGCCGGCGACGACGACGCCGACGACGCCGCGACGACGAACGCCGACGACGCCGACGCCGACGCCAGCGCCGACGACGACGGCGACGGCGACGGCGACGGCGACGACGCAAACGAGGACGACGCCGACGACGACGACGACGACGCCGACGACAACGACGACGCCGACCACGTTGACGATGACGACGACGACGACGCCGACGACGCCGACGACGCCGACGACGACAACGACGACGCCGACGACGACGACGACGACGCAGACGACGACGACGCCGAGGACGCCGGCGACGACGACGAGGACGACGACGACGACGCCGACGACGAGGACGACGATGAAGACGACGCCGACGCCGACACCGACGACGACGCTGGCGACGACGACGCCGACGACGACGACGCCGATGATGACGCCGACGACGACGACGCCGACGCCGACGACCACGACGACGACGCCGACGACTACGCCGATGCCGAAGCCGACGAAGACAACGCCGACGACGACGACGACGACGCCGTTGCCGACAACGACGACGACGACGACGACGGCGACGACGACGCCGACGACGCAGACAACGACGACGACGACGACGCCGACGCCGAAGACGACGCCGACGACGACGACGACGACGACGCAGACGACGACGACGCCCACGCCGACGAAGACGACGACGATAACGCCGACGACGACGACGACGCCGACGACGACGACGCCTGCGACGTCGCCGACAACGACGACGACAACGACGCCGACGACGCCGGCGACGCCGACGACGACGACGACGACGACGCCGACGCCGACGACGAGGACGTCGACGACGCCGACGCCGTCGACGACGACGCCGACGACAACGACGACGACGACAGCGGCCACGGACGACGACGACGCCGACGCCGACGCCGACGAGAACGACGACGACGCCGGACGACGACGACGACGACGCCGACAACGACGACGCCGACGACGTGACGACGACGCCGACGACGAGGACGCCGACGATGCCGAGGACGACGACGACGACGCCGACGACGACGACGACGCCGAGGACGACGACGATAACGACGACGACGAGGAGGACGACGACGACGACGACGAAGCCGACGACGCCGACGATGACGACGACGACGACGACGACGCGAGACGACGACGACGACGACGACGACGACGACGACGACGCCGACGACGACGAAGCCGACGACGACGCCGACGACGCCGATGACGACGACGACGGACGGCGCCGACGACGCAGACGACGACGACGACGCCGACGACGCCGACGCCGACGACGACGACGCCGACGACGACGACGACGACGACTACGACGCCGACGACGACGACGACAGCGGCGACGACGACGACGACGCCGACGCCGACGACGACGACGAAAAAACGAGGACGACGCCGACGACGACGACGACGAACCCGACGACGACGACGACGACGACGACGACAACGGAGACGACGACGCCGACGATGACGACGCCGACGACGACGACGAGAACGACGACGACGACGTCGACCCCGACGCCGGCGACGATGACGAGGACGACAAAGCCGACGACGACGACGACAACGACGACGACGACGACGACGCCGACGACGACGACGACAACGAGGACAACGACGGCGACGACGACGACGACGCCAACGACGACGACGACGCCGACGGCGATGCCGACGACGACGACGACGACGACGACGACGACGACGACGACAACGACAACGACAACAACGACGACGACGATGGCGGCAGCGGCGGCGGTGGCGGCGGTGGCGCGTGGGCGAAAGACATGTCCGTATCCGCGGCCTCGCGGGCCGGGCCCTTGGGCCGCGACCCCGCGAATACGGAGCGTTGTGTCCGCGGATGCCCCGCGCGGAACGTATCCGTGCGACCGCGTATCCGCGGGATCGCCCCCTGGAACCCAGAGATACGGATACGGTTGCCGCTCGTGAGAATATGCTCTGCAATGTTTTACTGGGGGGCTGCCCAGCCTGGCTCAGCCAAGATGTGTGATGCCACCTCCAAGACCGCGAGTGGCTCCCAAGCCTGGCTCAACAACACTCTGGCTTTGATCGGGGACGCACTGACCTGGGTCAGCGCAAAGGGGGGTCAGTCAGGCCTTGCAGGATCCTGCGAGATCCTGCAGGATCCTGCACGCTGACCTGGGTCAGTGCAGCCCTGGCCCTGCAGGATCTTGCCCGATCCGGCGCTCTGGCTGACCCCCGTTTGCATTGGCCCCGTCTCTTACTGCTCGATGTGCTGGATTCCCGCAGGATCCTTGCCGTCGCTCGGACTTCCATTTCCCGTGCATTTTTCGGTTTCGTGCGTGTTATTTTTTGCTCGATGGTCCAGGATGGTCCTCGATGGTCCTCGCCGAGAAAAAATGCACACGTCCGAGCGATGCCAAGGGATCTGGCGTGTATGCGGAGCCCAGTCTGCGCTGAGCCCCGTTGCCAGGCGCCCTGAGCTCCTCCAGCAGGCGCCTCGCCGGCGGCAGCTCGGCCGCGCAGAGGGCGGCGAGGTCGGGGGCCTCTCGGGGGAGCTCCCCGGACATGCCCTAAGATCCTGGCGTCGGGGGCGTCCCAGAGGGGGGCGTCGAGGAGGGGGGCGCGCACATCATGACCCGAGGCATGTGCGCGGCGCAGGGGGGCCAGGGGACGCATTGAAATTGAGGAGGGGGAGCAGGATATGCGTGGGATGCCATGACCTGGCCATGAGATCCACACACCCACACGCACACACGCTAGTCATCTCCCCCCCTCCTGGCCGCCCCCGACGGCGCTGCAATTCTTCACAAGCGCCGTTTTGTCGCCGGGTGCCGCCCTCACAGGTCGAGCGGGCTCGAGCAGTGCAGCGGAAAGGTGGGGTCCAGGCTTCGGCAGGGATTTTCGCAGTGTCTCGTTTATTCTTTCGCAACGGCAGATCTCAGGGCCCCGAGAAATTGCAGCGGCGACAATGAAAAGGGTCTTGTGCGAGATGGCATGGCGACCTTGCGCTACGGCTTATCCGGGCCGCCAGCGCGGCATGCCACATTGGAAGCGAGGGCATTTACGCGCGACCTTACGCGGGCAGCTTACGCGCAAATGTCGGCGAAGACGACCACGCTTTCTTGCATCACTCATTTTCCAGTGTGGCCCAATGTTTCGCAACGTCGGATCTCAGGGCCCCCAGACACCAGGCGGTGCCCACGAGGGGGTCGCGCGAAGAGGGAGGCCGTTCTGCGAAGGCGGGGGGGGGCAGAGGCTTCTCAGAAGCCTTAGAATAAAAACTGGGCGGGCTTCTGAGACGCCCCCCCGCCTTCTGATGCACTTCGTTCATTTCTATTCGTGCTCATTTCTAGTTGTGCTCGTTTCTGAATGTTCCTGACCCCCTAGTGGCCAGGAAGAGGAATGAAAGGATCTCGGTGCCCCAAAAAATCAAAGAACTTTCGAACACTTAGAAATGAACAATGTGTAGAGCTTCCGAGAAGCCCCTGTTACTGCTTCTTGCCCAGGGGGCTTCCAAGAAGCTCGGCCGCCGCAGACAGGGCGGCGAGGTCGGGGGCCGCCCTTGGGGCCGAGAACGCTCTCGGCGAGGCGCAGCCACTGTCCCCTCCCCCTCCTCCTCCTCCTCCTCCTCCCCCTCCTCCTCCTCCTCCTCCTCCTCCTCCTCCTCCCCCTCCTCCTCCTCCCCCTCCTCCTCCTCCTTCTTCTTCTCCTCCTCCTCCTCCTCCCCCTCCTCCTCCTCCCCCCTCCTCCTCCCCCCTCCTCCTCCTCCTCCCTCCTCCTCCTCCTCCTCCTCCTCCTCCTCCTCCTCCTCCTCCTCCTCCTCCTCCTCATCCTCCTCCTCCTCCTCCTCCCCCTCCCTCCCCCTCCCCCTCCTCCTCCTCCTCCTCCTCCTCCTTCTCCTCCTCCTCCTCCTCCTCCTCCTCCAGTCCCAGATCCCCGACGACTCTCAGAGGAGGAAAGGACACCGACATCGCTGCTCGACCTGGGGAACTCTCGTCGCCACGGCGGCATCCTCCCCGGCCTGCTGGTCGGAGCGCACCCCAGAAGAAGCCCGGGAACAGCTGCATCGGTACCCCCACAACACCACTTCGCTCTCCCTCCGGGACTTCGCCCCCGGCTCCTGTCCAAGGCGTACCTTTTCCTGTGCAAGCTCTTCGGCACCGCCTGTACTCCGCACCCTCCGGCCGCCTGAGGCCCCGCCCGCCCGCGCCCTGTCTCCCCAATTAGTGCTTCGCGCGCCCCGCCTAGCTCTTAACCGGGAGAGGCCCGCTCTCGACCCGCCGACCAAAAAACTGTATCGGTACCCCCTCGCCCTGGCTCTCCCCGACGACGTGACTTGCCCCGTCCCGGCGTTGTTGCTCCTCGAGGTCGGCCTCTGGGGCCCCGGCCGCCCTCGGGCCCCAGAGGGCCATCAAAGCACCTGCCCGGGGCCACACAAGAAACAAAGCCGCCCCCAGGTGGAAGGGGTCGGGAGCTGCGGTGTCGAGGATCGAACCGTTCAGTGAGCGAGCGAGCGAGCGGCTGCGTTGCGCCCAGGAGGGCGGCGCCTTTGGGCCCATGGCCCGGCTCAGCCAGGAAAAGCAAGCGAAGTAAGGAACATCTAAGTAAGGAACCAGGCGCCTCTCGACGGCGCATGGGCGGAAAAGCTTCCGTGCAGATGTGCACCAGCAAGGTGGTGAAAACATCGACCGGCTGTGACTCTCTGCCGGCTGCTGCTTTGAGACTGCGGGGGGCGGGAGATGGAACCATTCAGGACCTCGGATTTCCGGGAACAACACGGTAACAGACCGGCGTGATCATCCCACATCCTCACTGACTCACCCGACGGCACAGTCAACGCGCGTATTCAGGACGGGTGGCAAGGACGCAAGACCATTGGAGGCCGAAGTTGGGACTCGTCGGGCGGCGGGCGACCAAAACCCCGCGGGCGCAAGGGGAACGGCAAAGGACGGGCCGCAGAGGCAAAGGACACAAGGGCAACCCAGCTCAAGGCGCGCGTCCTTACCAGGCGCTTTGACTGCATGGCCACCGCACCGCTTCTGGGACGTCCTGGCCTCGCAGTCGGAGATGGCCCCGCGGAGCTCGCTGGAGCCGGCGTCCCCCTTCATGGCCTGCGACAGCCGCGCCCTGGCGGCCAAGACGCGCCTCAGCAGGGCCAGCTCGGGGGCGTTCCTCACGCCCGCGGCCGCACACTCGTCGAGCACCGCCTCGAATACGTGCACCTGCCTCTGAGGCCTCCCCAATGGGAGCCGAGCAGTCGAGGATCCCCAGCGCGTCGCCGACGCATCGGCGATGCATCGGCGATGCGTCGGCGATGCTTCGGCGCCGTCGGCGTCGAGCAGATCAGGCTCCACACAGAGCCGCATCCTCGATGCGTCGGCGCTGCGGCGCGATCCTCTGACCACGCCTGCCTGGACCCCACTTGGGAGGCCCGGCTGCCTGCCCTCCAGGGCCTCCGCCAGCCAGTGGCGGGCCCTGGACCGGCGCTCCTCCTCCTCCAGCACCCTCTGGGCCTGCGGGGCAGCGATCGGGAGGCCAGCTCCCCGGGGGGGGGGAGGCATCGCGCTGGAGTCGGCGACGCATCGCCGACGGCGCTCGGGCGTGCGGCGCCCCGCGGCGGAGCCGCACGGTCCCGAGCGCGGTCGGCCATCGACCCGTAGGCGATGCCTGGGCGGTTGGGGGTCGATGCAGCCCCCCCCCCTTGCCTATCCAGCCCAGTGGTCATCGCCGTGGGGTTTCGGGGTCCTACATCTCGGGCCTCTGGCGACCGTTCGGGGCCATCCGGGCAGCCACAGAAAACGCCCTCGGCGAGGCGCAGCTGCTGGAAGGAACCCCGAGGCTGGAAATCCGACGAGAGCCCCCGAAGGCATCCGAAAACCTCGAGCCTCGAACCTCGATGCCAGCTCGGGCCTCCGGCGGCCGCTCGGGAAGATTTCGGCAGCCCTGGAACGCGTTCGACTAGGCACATCTGATGGAAACCACCCCAGGCCTCGAACACTTTGGAGCTGCTCCCCCAAAAAACTTCCAAAACGCCCCCATCAGCCTATTCCCCCTCAACATGGTCCTGAGTCGGAGGCGCCTAGGGGGTCTGCTCTGGATGGGCACCAGCAAGACTAGGCAGGAGGGGAAAAGGTGCAAAATTTGGCATCCAGTACCCACCAAGAAGTACAAGGAACGAACCCCGTGCATCATGGTGCCTCTCCCCCTTCCCGACGGCTGGAACCGTTGATGCCGCACCTCAGCCCCCCAGCCGACTCCAAGCTTTAGTGGCAACTCATGGGAGCCTCCCATACCATCTTGCTGGCTCTTGCGAATCGACGCCGATCGACGCACCGACGCTGAATCGACGCTCGCCGGCGCGAACCGACGAAGCGTCGGCGCTGCCCCACCGACCACCAGACGCAAACCGACGCCAGTGCACCCTGAAGACCCTGCAAGGGCACCCATGGCTCCCACGACTTCCTGCCGAGCCAAGCCCGAAGGTCCTCGTCCATCTCGGCACCCGACAGGCCGACGCTGCGGCCTGCGGCCAGGGCGGCCCGCAGCGCGCGCTCGTCGCGCTGGGAGGTGGCGGCGCTGAGCTGCGCGCGCGCGGCGGCGGCGCTCTCCTGGGGAGGGCGCCCGCGGCACGGCCCGGAGCCTCTGCTCAGCGTGTCGCGGCGGCGGCCCTGGCGACCCGCCACGCCTCGCAGGGCGGCAGCGCGCTGCCCCGCTGGGCCCCAGGCGGGGAGAGGCCCGCGACGGTGACGCTTGGAGGCCGCGACGCGGTCGGCGCGCCGCGCCAGAGTGCGGACGGGCCAGACCCGGCGGCGCGGCACGCTGAGCAGCGGGCCCAAACCACCGTGTGCACCAGCACCGATCCTGGCCGGGCCGATCCTGGCCCCAGGACGGTGTGCCCAAGGGGGTCCAGCAACTATCTCTAGGATGCTGCTTCGACCGGTCCGCACGCGAGAACGCGAGGCGGGATCCGCAGGGAGACCTGGGCCGCGTGGGGCCTGGCGGCCGCGGCCTGCAGTGGTCATTGGTCGACGACGCGGGACGGGGCGTCCAGGGAGCAGCGGGACCGTTGGGGGGCCTGGCGGGCGCGGTATGCAGGGTGTCCGAGGCCGTTCGGGAGCTCTGTTCTCAGAGTCTGAGAACCCCAACCTGTCGGGTGGGGAACACTGGAGGTGCGTCCTCCCGTGTGGGGGGGTGTTTTCCTCCACTCTGGCTGCCGACCTCCGAAATGGAGGTGCTCGAGCCCCCGGGGGATCCTGCATGCGCCTCCCTGGCCAATGCCAGGAGGGCGTACAAGCCGATGCGGGGAACAGGACGGGCCTGGCCAGGATCAGTGTAGGGGACACGCATGGGTGACCCTGGGTAAGAGTGACCTTTGGTGCGCGGCTTGTTGGGAGCCGCGGGGGGGCAACACACAAGCGCGCAATGTACAACTATCGCATCGCGTTCCGCGGTCGGGGACCCCAGTGTGCCCACACCAAAGGTCACTCCGGCGAAAGGTCACTCTTACGTATAATCGACCAGTGTAGGGAACTGCGAGCATCGCTGAACCGGTCCCCATCCCTAATGGCATGGCCTTCTGGGCCCCACTGGCCGACTTACCCCCCTGGGTGGAAGAGATGTGCTGAGCCCTTCTGGTTCCGCGGGGCCTATCTCCACCTGGGGGGGACGGGAAGTCCGTGTGGCGACTGGTCGCGACCGATCTTGAAGCAAAGCATTTCGTGGCGTGCCCCAGAATTGGAAGCAAATCGGTAGCAACCGATCCCGTTGGCCGCGACCGAAAGGCCCTGACATCCAGTGAGCATGGCAGGGGTGGGGATCGGTCGAACGATGCTGAGCTTTGTTGGCGCCCCCCGATCTCCATCCGGAGCTGAAGGTCGCGGGCAGGAGCCAGGATCCGCTCCTCCACGCCGGCCGCCTTCGCGGGGCAACGCTGGAATCAGCTCCGGGGCAGAAGCAGCGAGCCGGAATCGGATGCACATCGCTGACGGGTCGGCGAAAAGCCGCCGCTCGCGACTCCGCACGCTCCTGGCGGCAAAGGGCTGTTGAGACCCCGTCGGCGATGAGTAGGCGATTCGGGGCCGACGCATCCTCCCTGAGCCTAGTCCCCCCAGTGGTCCTCGTCGTTTCCGGGTCACCAGTCGGCTGTCCAACGGCCGTGCAGGGCGATCTGGGCCCCCCCCGGAACGCTCGCGGCGAGGCGCAGCCGCTGGAAGGCGTCCCGAGGCTGGAAAACCGGCGAGAACGTGCGAAAACGTCCGAAAGCCGCAAGCCTCGGAGCCTTTCGTCTACCCTGAACCCCCCCCCAACAAAAAACCCGACGTCGTGATTCTTTCTTCCGTTATGTCGCACCCAGGAGGTCTCGGCCCCTTTCCCCAGGACGGGTGTTTCATCCTGACTCGTTCTTTGGACAGTCCCGAGGCCCAGCAAGGGTCCCCAGCGGGAGAGAATAGCGACACACCTGCCGTCGCGATTTTCCATGACTCGAGGGGGGTCTAAGCTAGAGGCCTCCTAGATGGGGTCGGAGTGGATGGGGTCGGAGGATCGCGCCGCATCGCCGATACATCGACGATGCATCGGCGATGCATCAGCGATGCATCGGCGATGCAGCGGCGATGCATCGCCGACGTCGGCGATACATCGGCGACGTCGACGCGAAGCACATCGGGCTCCACATCGAGCCGCATCGGCGATGCCTCGGCGATGCGGCGCGATCCTCCGACCCCTATCTACTTCGACCCCATCTGGGAGGCCTAGAGATTAACGGGGGTTCGATAAATGAAGGGGCCCTGGGACACAATAATAAATACACAAATAACAGGATTCCCCGTATTTGCAAATATTGTTTGGGTTGTTGTCTTCCCCCCCACTTCCTATATTTTCCCATAGTTTCCTGGGAGGCCTCAATACGCCCAGCGTTGCCCTGGAGCCTTCCCCTCCACGAGCGCGTCCTCGACGGCCGCCACGTTGCGGGTGCGCACCGCCTCCTGCAGGGCCTCCCGCGCGGCGGCCCTGCGCTCCTCGGCCCTCAGCGCGGCGCGGGCGTCCCGGAGCTCCGAAGTGTCCAGCGCGGCCTCCCGGGGCGGGCGAGGCGGGGGCGATTGGTTCCTCGTGGCCCAAAAGGGGGGTCCAGCTGAAAGGGGTGGTGCAGTATAGCTGACGCAACTGTATGGCATCTATGTATGTGTTGCGCCAGAGAACTGTCTTGCATTGTGCTGCAACTCGTGTGTTGCACGCGAAATCCCAGCCATACACTTGCGCACTGTGATGTATTGCACTCCCCAAAACTGTTGCAACCCCACAAATCTATTGCACCAAATCTATTGCACCACCCCCTCGTCGCTGGACCCCCTGTTGGGTCAACCAGATTGTTACCCAGGCTGCGGCATCCGAGCCCTGCCTACTCGACGAGCCCAGGGGGGAAGCGAGGAGGTGCGGGCCTTCATTCCGAAGGCTCGGGGCGGCCGGCGCGACTGGAGGCGCGACGGTCGGACCTCGGGGTCCTCCCCGAGATTGTGCCGTCATCCTCTGGCGCGTGACGGTCAGCACCCGGGCCAAGCCCCTCCCCCTTTTTCCCAACCATCCTGTGGTGTTGGGTCCTCGTTTTGAAGAGACAGCGCCCCGCGTCCACTCCTCCTCCCGCTGCCCCCTTCCTCCTCTTCATCCCTGCGTTTCACCCACCGCTTCGTGGCCCCATAGGGAGCTCCACCGAAGGCCCCACTGGCAGGGTTCGCATGGCGGCCTCGGGCCATTTCGGCACACCCCTCACGAAGATCGTGGCCCCATAGGGAGCTCCACCGAAGGCTCCAGTGGCAGGGTTCGCATGGCGGCCTCGGGCCATTTCGGCACACCCCTCACGAGGATCGTGGCCCCATAGGGAGCTCCACCGAAGGCTGCAGTGGCAGGGTTCGCATGGCGGCCTCGGGCCATTTCGGCACACCCCTCACGAGGATCGTGGCCCCATAGGGAGCCCCGCCGAAGGCGCCAGTGGCAGGGTTCGCATGGCGGCCTCGGGCCATTTCGGCACACCCCTCACGAGGATCGTGGCCCCATAGGGAGCTCCACCGAAGGCCCCCAGTGGCAGGGTTCGCATGGCGGCCTCGGGCCATTTCGGCACACCCCTCACGAGGATCGTGGCCCCATAGGGAGCTCCACCGAAGGCGCCAGTGGCAGGGTTCGCATGGCGGCCTCGGGCCATTTCGGCACACCCCTCATCAGGATCGTGGCCCCATAGGGAGCTCCACGAAGGCGCCAGTGGCAGGGTTCGCATGGCGGCCTCGGGCCATTTCGGCACACCCCTCACGAGGATCGTGGCCCCATAGGGAGCTCCACCGAAGGCGCCAGTGGCAGGGTTCGCATGGCGGCCTCGGGCCATTTCGGCACACCCCTCACGAGGATCGTGGCCCCATAGGGAGCTCCACCGAAGGCGCAGTGGCAGGGTTCGCATGGCGGCCTCGGGCCATTTCGGCACACCCCTCACGAGGATCGTGGCCCCATAGGGAGCCCCGCCGAAGGCGCCAGTGGCAGGTTCGCATGGCGGCCTCGGGCCATTTCGGCACACTCCTCACGAGGATCGTGGCCACATAGGGAGCTCCACCGAAGGCCCCAGAGGCAGGGTTCGCATGGCGGCCTCGGGCCATTTCGGCACACCCCTCACGAGGATCGTGGCCGCATAGGGAGCTCCACCGAAGGCCCCCAATGGCAGGGTTCGCATGGCGGCCTCGGGCCATTCCGGCGCACCCCTCTCGAGGATTGTGGCCCCATAGGGAGCTCCACCGAAGGCCCCCAGTGGCAGGGTTCGCATGGCGGCCTCGGGCCATTTCGGCACACCCCTCACGAGGATCGTGGCCCCATAGGGAGCTCCACCGAAGGCGCCAGTGGCAGGGTTCGCATGGCGGCCTCGGGCCATTTCGGCACACCCCTCACGAGGATCGTGGCCCCATAGGGAGCTCCACCGAAGGCGCCAGTGGCAGGGTTCGCATGGCGGCCTCGGGCCATTTCGGCACACCCCTCACGAGGATCGTGGCCCTATGGGGAGCTCCACCGAAGGCCCCAGTGGCAGGGTTCGCATGGCGGCCTCGGGCCATTTCGGCTCACGAGGACCGTGGCCCCACTGGAGCTCCACCGAAGGCGCCAGTGGCAGGGTTCGCATGGCGGCCCCGGGCCATAGCGGCACATCCCTCACGAGGATCGTGGCCCCATAGTTGCGCTGCTTCAACAACCGCGCATGGGCGTCGTACTCCGCCTTGTCGACGTGCAACGCCACCTCCTCCCTCATGGCTCTCAAGGCCTTCTCCTGCTTCTGCTCCTCGGTGAGAGGGACGCCGTCCTTGTCGTCGTCGGCGCCCGCGAAGACGGCCACGAACGTGTCCCTGAGCATGTCGGGCTCCGGCGGGAAGCCGTGGCCACATAGGGAGCGCAGGCGAAGATGGCATTCACAATTGCGGCATTCACAACTGCATATGGTTGGGTCCTTCGCCAGGATAATTTTTTGTTGGGGGGGGGGGGGCAAACCCCTCCCCCTCCTCCCTTGGGCGTCACGTCATGGGGGGGGTGGGGGCGATCAATCGAAGGAGGGCACCGAGGGCAAGCAGAGAAGGGGCCGCTGCTGGCCCCTGGAAGGAGCCCTCGTGGGCTCCAAAGGGGGCCTCCGGGGCCCGAAAGGTGCACTGTTCCTTTCCCCCCCGTGCATCGCCCCTCCGTTCATCGGCGGAACGCCCCGGGGGGGGGAGCGAGGAGGGGCGGGCCTCCTCCGAAGGCCGCGGCCTCCCGAGAAGTTGTGGCTCCAAGCCTTCCCTGAAAAACGAAGTCAGCTCAGAAGGCCCAGGAGGGCTTCTGAGAAGCCCCGCCGCCTTCTAAGAGGGCCCCTTCCTTCTCGAGTCCCCCCCACACGCTCGCCGCCGACTGCCCCCTATCAACCCTCGAGTTTGCCTGCATCGCTGGGAGGCGGGCGGGGGGGTCGGACCTCGGCACGTGTGCGACGACCTGCCCCCGCCGCCCACCGAAGGACCCGAGACGTGAACCGGCGAGATTCTGGCTCTGATTTCGCCGCCGCACGGCGGTCACCTGGAGGCGGAGGCTCGCCATCGCTCGGACGTCCCTTCCCCGTCTCCTTTTTCCAACCGTCATGTGGTCTTGGGTCCTCGTTCTAAAGAGACGGTCCCCGCGTTCTCCTCCCGCCTCCTTCCTCCCTCCTCCTCCCGCCTCCTCCCGCCTCCTCCTCCCTCCTCCTTCCTCCCTGCGTTGCACCCCCCATTACAATGTTTCGTGGTGCTCTCCTCGGCACACCCCTCCCACGTTTCGTGGCCCCATAAGAGGCTCCACCGAAGGCCCCAGTGGCACCGCCCGCCTACGTCAGCCACGCCCACTTCGGCACACCCCTCCCGCGCTTCGTGGCTCCACCGAAGGCGCCATGGCAGGGTTCGCATGGTGGCCTCGGGCCATTTCGGCACACCCCTCACAGGGACCGTGGCCCCATACAGAGCTCCACCGAAGGCAAAGTGGCAGGGTCCGCATGGCGGCCTCGGGCCATTCTGGCACACCCCTCACTAGGATCGTGGTCCCAAAGGAACTCCACCGAAGGCGCCAGTGGCAGGGTTCGCATGGCGGCCTCGGGCCATGTCGGCACACCCCTCACGAGGATCGTGGCCCATAGGGAGCTCCACCGAAGGCGCCAGTGGCAGGGTTCTCATGGCGGCCTCGGGCCATTTGGGCACACCTCTCACGAGGATCGTGGCCCCATAGAGAGCTCCACCGAGGGCGCCAGTGGCAGGGTTTTGCATGCATGCCCCCGCCCATTTCGGCATACCCCTCACTAGGATCGTGGCCCAATATGGAGCTCCATCGAGGCCTTGGGGGCAGGGTTCGCATGGCGGCCTCGAGCCATTTCGAACACCCCTCACAGGGACCGTGGCCCCATACAGAGCTCCACCGAAGGCGCCAGTGGCAGGGTCCGCATGGCAGCCTCGGGCCATTTGGGCACACCTCTCACGAGGATCGTGGCCCCATAAGAGCTCCGCCGAAAGGGCCACTGGCAGAGTTCGCATAGCGGCCTCGGGCCATTTCGGCACACCCCTCATAGGGAGCTCCACCGAAGGCGCCAGTGGCAAGGTTCGCATGGCGGCCTCGGGCAAGTTCGGAACACCCCTCACAAGGATTGTGGCCCCATAGAGAGCTCCACCGAAGGCGCCAGTGGCAGGGTTCGCATAGCGGCCTCCCGCCATTTCGGCGCACCCATGACGAGGATCGTGGCCCCGTACAGTCCTCCACCGAAGGCGCCAGTGGCAGGGTTCGCATGGCGGCCTCGGACCATTCCGGCACACCCCTCACGAGGATCGTGGCCCCATACGAGCTCCACCGACGGCGCCGTGGCAGGGTTCGCATGGCGGCCTCGGGCCATTCCGGCACACCCCTCACTAGGATCGTGGCCGCATAGGAGCTCCAACGAAGGGGCCAATGGCAGGGTTCGCAAGCCGGCCTTGGGCCATTCCGGCACACCCCTCACTAGAACCGTGGCCCCAAAGGAACTCCACCGAAGGCGCCAGTGGCAGGGTTCGCATGGCGGCCCAGCCCTATTTCGGCGCACCCCCTCACGAGGATCGTGAGCCCATAGGGAGCTCCACCGAAGGCGCCAGTGGCAGGGTTCGCATGGCGGCCTCGGGCCGTTTTGGGCACACCTCTCACGAGGATCGTGGCCCCATAGGGAGCTCCACCGACGGCCCCAGCGGCAGGGTTTGCATGGCGGCCTCGGGCCCATGTCGGCACACCCCTCACGAGGATCGTGGCCCCATAAAGAGCTCCACCGAAGGCCCCACTGGCAGGGTTTGCATGCATCCCCCCGCCCATGTCGGCACAGCCCTCACGCGGATCGTGGCCTCATATGGGGTTCCACCGAGAGCGGTACTCACAGCTGCAATTGTTGGGTCGCTCGCCAGGATAATTGTTCGATGTCGTGCGTGAATTTGCTGTTGCAAGGTAACGCGAGACGGTGTTCGATGGAGCGCGTGTTTTTGTTCGCGGCCATCACAAGCGTTATGGTGGGGGGGGGGGCGGGAGAGGGCATAACGTAGGCCCCCCCCGCCCCAGACTGTGGTGTCGGAAGCACTGCCGCAGCGCCAGTGACGCACCTAGGGGGGGGGCGTTACTTCCCTTGAAAGGGGAGGCGAGTGTAGGGGGCATAACACGCGTTATGGCCGAGAGGGTAATTAGCGTGGCGAACGACCCAACCATGTGCAGTTGTGCATACCGGAATTGTGAATGCCATCTTCGCCCGCGCTCCCTTATGTGGCCACGGATTCCCGCCGTAGCCCGACATGCTCAGGGACGCGTTCGTGGCCGTCTTCGCAGGCGCCGACGACGACGAGGACGGCGTCCCTCTGACCGACGAGCACAAGCAGGAGAGGGCTCTGAGAGCCATAAGAGGGGAGGTGGCGTTGCACGTCGACAAGGCGGAGTACGACGCCCAGGCGCGGTTATTGAAGCAGCACAGCTAAGGGGTCGCGATCCTCGTGAGGGGTGTGCCGAAATGGCCCGAGGCCGCCACGCGAGCCCTGTCACTGGGGCCTTTGGTGGAGCCCCCTTATAGGGGCCACGATCCTCGTGAGAGGTGTGCCGAAATGGCCCGATGCCGCAATGCGAACTTTCCCTCTGGGGCCTGAGGTGGAGCTCCGTATGGGGCCACGAAACGTGTCAGGGTAGTGCCGAAATGAAGCGAGGCCGCAATGCGAACTTTCCCACTGGGGCCTGGAGCTCCCTATGGGGCCACGAAACGTGTGAGGGGGGTGCCGCAATGAAGCGAGACCGCCATGCAACCTTTCCCTCTGGGGCCTTCGGTGGAGCTCCCTATGGGGCCTCGAAGCGTGTGAGGGGTGTGCCGAAATGGGGCGAGGCCGCCATGCAACCTTTCCCTTTAGCGCCTTAGGTGGAGCTCCCTATGGGGCCATCACCCTGGGGCCAGGATATCTGTTCATGCGCCTTCGTGGCGTGGCTGGAGAGGCACATGCACATTGATCCTGGGCCCAGGATGAGCCTCGCCAAGACCAGTGCATGTGCATAGTTCTCCTCGCCCGAATGGTCGCCACTGTGTGCGCGCAAGCAGCAGCATGTGCCGTGACCCGTGAATTAAGCGTCGCTTGACGGGGGGCGATAAACGGGCGGGAGTGAGAAGGAGAAGGACTTCTCAGAAGGCGGCGGTACTTCTCAGAAGCCCTCCAGCCTCCAGCCTTCTGAGAGGTCCTCTGCATCTTCGGGGGAGGCTTCGCAAACTTCTCGGAAGGCCGGGGAGCTTCCGAGCCTTCGGAGAAGGCCCGCCCCTTCAAAGTTTCCCCCTGGGGTTTACCGCCGATTATAGAGGCCGCCTAGATGGGATCGGAGTAGATGGGGCTGGGGGATCGCGCCGCATCGGCGATACATCGGCGATGCATCGGCGATGCTTCGGCGATGCATCGGCGATACACTGGCGACGTCGGCGATTCATCGGCGACGCCGGCGTGGAGAGAAGTGGGCCCCACATCGAGCGGCATCGCCGATGCATCGCCGACGCATCGGCGATGCGGCAAGATCCTCCGACCCCGCCTGCTCCGACCCCATTTAGGAGGCCTAGAGATTAACGGGGGGGCGATAAATGAAGGGGCCCTGGGACACACAAATAAATACACACAAATAACCGGCTTCCCCATACTTCCAAATATTTCCTGGGTTTCTGTCTTCCCCCCCACTTCCCATATTCTCCCATATCTTCCTGGGAGTCGACGATGAATTTTGTCTGTGTGTTTTTTCCCCTCCTGAATAAAGGGGGGGGGGAAGGGAGCGGTGCGCCCCTCGGGCCCCAGAGGCCCCTTTTGGGGCCCCTATGAAGGGCCTCTCTTGGAGGCCCTCAGAGGGCCCCTCTTCTGCGGCCCTCGCGGGCCTCACCGTGACTGGGTTCTCCGGCGCCTCCCGGCGCCGAGGGCTCCTGCGTGCCCGGGAAGGCGCCTGCAGCCGCGGGGCCGAAGCCGGCTGCATACTCATCAGATGTCGTACAGGCCTCGGAACAAATTAGCGAACACATGCCACATTCATCCGTCAACGCTTCTCCCTCCCCCCAATGTTCAAAGTTGGCGGTGGGTTTGATGAGATGCACTTCGACCGCAGTCTCCCCCGCGCGTGCCAACGTTGAGTTTGGGGGGGAGGGGGAGTGTTCAGTAATTGTTTCCCTCTACCGTATCACCCCCTCTCTCCCCGTCCCAGAAGACTGGGAATGCGGATCGGATCGCTCTATGTGCGTCGGATCGGTCTGCAGCACCGCGGAGCCGAAGCCGCATCGGATCGCAAGGGGCATACTTAGGGCTGGGATGCCAAGCAGCGGCGCCGTGCGAGCATCGGGCCGCTTTATAGAGCGTCGAGGCATCGGAAGCGAATCGGACCGGGCTGGCCGAAATCGATACATCGAAGCGCCTTTTTGGGGGGATGCAGCTCTTATGTTGCATCCTCGGGGGACCTTGTCTGTCTCGTCGCGGCCCTGTCCCCGCGTCGAATCCACGCCCAATCCGCGTCGAGTCCGCATCGAGCACGCGTTGGGCCCCCAAAAAGACACCAGTTTTTGGGACAGGCGAGGTCCCCCGAAGATGCAACAGAATCCTGGGAGCTCCAAGTCAGCATCAGCGTTGGTACATCAGTCCGTGGTCGGAAACCAGCCCAAGCCGTTAGATCGGTGGGCGATTCGGGGCCCGTGCATCATCCCCCTTGAGCCTAGTCTTGTGGATGCCACGACAGTGGACACCCTAACAGTCCTATAATTGAATTAAACATGTGTTTAAAATGTAGGGAAACGCATGCAAATGTTTGAAACATGCTTTTTACATGTTTAAAACAACGTTTTAACACATGTTCTAGACATCTGGAAATCATTTGGCAACATGCTTCCTCTCCATTGATCGCCCTCCACACGCCTAGTCTTCCAAGTGGTCCTCGTCGTCTGGGTCTCGGGTCATCACTCGGCTGTCCCGGCGGCCGCTCAGGGCGACCCAGCCCCCCCCCCCGAATGCCCTCGGCAGGGCGCGGCCGCTGGAAGGCGTCCCGAGGCTGAAAAGCAGACGAGAACCCACGAGATCGCCCAAAGACCTCTCACCTCGACCCTGCGCTCCGACGTTGCCCCCCGAGGCCACCCCGCGCCGCGCCTCTCTGCCCTGCTCGAGGGCCGCCCTCAGGGCCCCGGGGTCGCAGGAGGCGGTGGCCATCTGCAGGGCCGTGCGCGCGGCCGCGCGGCCCTCCTCCTCCCGCAGCCGCGCCGTCGCCATCTCCAGCAGGGCGTGGTCGACGCCGGCCGACTCGCCCTCGACGACCGCCTCGAGACGTGTGTGGCGGGCGAGGAGCAGCGCTCGAGGCATCCATAGCACACTGAAGGGGCGGGAGCCGAGGCGAAAGCTCCTCTCTGCGTCTGGTCTGCCCCCCGCGGGAGCCCTCGCTGGGCCCCGGGACCGCGAGAAAGCGGCTCGGGAGGGCAAACCAGCCCTGGGGGGAGGGTCGCGCCTTCGGGGATGCCGTACAGTCGGGCCGCTGAAAGGAGGAACGCCAAAGAAGGAACGAAGCCCCATTTTGGCCCTGGAAGCGCCGCCGTGCCAGAGGAGGGCAGGAGGAGCAGCGATGGAGGAGCCTGAGGAACATCGAGCCCCTTCCGAACTCAAATTGTTCCTTATTTCAACGTTTTGACTGTACGTGCCGTCGCTTGGACGAACTGGCGGCGCGACACGCTCAACCAATGTTTCTGACGGTTCACCCCACCGTGCCACCGCCGCCCTGCCCTGAGATCCGACGTCGCGAAACGTACGACATCACGCGAAATATCAACCAGAGCCCTGACCCTAAGAAGCGACTAAGAATCCCCAACGGCGGTATCAGGAACACACACACACACACACACACGCACACAAATGAAATAAACAATTCGCGAGGGGGACCGCCAAGCGACATCGTTCAGCAAACCACACACGCAAAACATGCATGTGTATATATATATATATACACACCAATGATGTCTCCATTCCCAAAACTTCTATCATCCAAGACCCTGCGAGGCCCCCCTACACGGGACCCCTCCAGATCCTCTCCTTGGCCCCAGGGGCACCCTGGCTTGCAGACGGTCCCCTATGCTTTCCGGGGCCCCTGGAGCCCCTGCTGGGCCTGGACAACGGGCCCAACTCGGTCAAAAGGGCTGCCGGACGGCCCCGCGAGAGCCCGCAGAGGCCACAGAGGCCCCAGACACCCACGAGACGCCCCAAGACGACCGAGAGAAGACCCCCAAGAGGCATCCGAAACACCAGAAACATGGATGTTCTATGGTTTTTGTATGATGTTGGGGATGCTCAGTTCTTCGGTCTTCCGGGCGTCTGCGACCGCCCAGGAGGCCAGAGAATCGACCCAAATTTCACCAGGCAGTCCAGGAGGAGCCCCAAGACGGCCCAACAGGGCCCCAAGAAGGCCCGAAGATAGCCCCATGACGGCCCAAGATGGCCTCAAAACATCTCCCGAATCATTCCAAATCGTGACCCGGTCGTCCAGGGAGACAGCAGTTGGAAGCCAGGGTGGCCAGAGGCCCCCAGAAAGAACCTAGGAGGCTTCCAGAAGGCCCCAACAAGCCCTTAAAAACCGTCCTGAGGCTTACAAGAGGCTCGCAGGGTAGGGCGAGTATGAGAACTACATTATTACAATGACGAGGCCCAGAGGCAGCAACAAGTTATTGCTAAGTGTTCCGATGTACCTGATTGCTCTCCTGTCTGCATGCCAAACCTCAAGGACCTAAGCGCACGGCGCGAAGCGCCAATGCGGTCTTGTATGTCTCTATATCTGTGTGTGTGTGTCTCTGTATGTGTTCCGCGGGGGCGGTGAGAGAAAGATGAGTAGAAGAGGAACCCTTCATGGCCCCCATCGAGGAAAATTCCCCCTGGCTTCTCATCCACATCACGCAAGCTTGGCCAAGAGAAACATGACCCCCACCAACCCACTGGGACTATGGTTCGCTACTGGGATACAGCTGGGGTCTTACTGGCTTCCTGCTACAATCCTCGCGCGCTCATCTTCAATTCCGATGGGAGGCCGATTGCCATCCTATAGGGAACCTGGTGGGATCTGCGACTGAGGAGTCAGGGTGCGGAGTATCACTTCCAGGGGACGAGAAGTGATATAGCTTCGCCGAAAAGGGTGGGTCTTAATTGAATACTCCGGTTCGACCGATATTTCTCTACAGCGTTTCTCGGACCGCATCGACATGTGAGGGCCCGGGGGCCCGAAACCGGGCGAAAACGCCTGGCGTGAAAAATGGTGACGCCCGGATCCCAGGGTGGGACAGGCGCCCCCGACGGCGGGACATACGGTCGGGAGCAGTTGTTTGGCGTGTCGCGGCGGCGGCCCCAGCGACACGCTACGAATGTCGAGCGGATAGCGTATCGCTTCCTGCCGCGGGGCGAAGGCGGGGAACGGCTCGGGACGTTGACGCCTTGGGACCGGGACGACGATCAAGCGTCGCGCCGAAGCGTGGTGGGTCAGCACTGGCGGAACGACACGCTAACACAGACATGCGACGCCCTACTTTCTTCAGCACGGGGCCCCTGGAAGTCCCGACCCTTTCCCCGGGGACCGGGTCTTCCTCCTGCGTCGTTCTTGCTGGCGGTCCCGAAGCCTGGCGAGGAACCCCCGCGAGGCCGAAAATCGCCCAAGGCCTGGGGGCCAGAAGTTCCTGGCCGCCCCCAACGTGCTCCGCTCCCCGCCCCGCCGAGCCTCGCGCAGCGCCTGCACGTCGCCGCTGCCAGAGGCCTCCGCCAGGGCGTCCCTGGCGGCGGCCCGGCGCACCTCGGCCCTCAGCAGCTGCCGCGCCTGGTGCAGCTCGAACTCCTCCAGCCCCGCGGCCACCGCCTCCGACGAGCCGGAATGACACCCCCACACCCCGACGGCTCGGCGGCGAGCCCCCGGGGGGAAGCGGGAAAGGGCGGGCCTCCTCAGAAGGCTCGGCACTCCCCCGAGCCCTCTAGGAAGGTTTCGAGGCCTTACTGGAAGACGCGGGAAACTGCGCAGGAGGCGCTAGGGCTTCTGCGAAGTCCCGCCGCCTTCTGAGAAGGCCTGCTCCTTCTCACTTCCCCCCCTCGCTCGCCGTCGAACAGCGGCACCCGCGGGAATCCCTGGCAGGCTGGGTGCCGGAACGGGGGGTGGGGGCAAGCTTCCGGCGGCCTTTGACGCTAGCGCTCGAGCGTGGGCCGCCCCAAAGAAGCCCCCCCCCAGTCGCGGCACCCACTCGACAAGTCTGCCTCGCCCCCGTAGGGGTCGAGGTCGGGGGGGCCATCTTGGGATGCGAGCCTCTTCGATGGCGGCGGTGATCGCCTGCGGGACCTCCATGCGGACCGCGGCGGCCAGCTCCTCTCTCGCGGCGCCCTTGCGAGTCTCCACCGCGAGCGCCTTCTGCCAGGGCGCGATCTCCGCGCTGTCCAGCCCGGCCGCGCACGCCTCTGGGTGAACGAGAGGGCACCGATACCGCTCTAGACTCTAGTCTTAAGTCGGGCCTGTCCCACTTCAGGGGGATTTTCAGCGAAAAATTACACATACCCAAAAATACCCCCACCAATGGGCAAAAATAGTCAAAAAATCGTCCCCTTACTATTTGTGGACTATTTTTGAATGTTCCCCCTGTAGAGGGACAGGCCCGACTTAACTCTAGTCCCCAGACCTCTCCCGCGATGCGTTCTTGACTAGGACCTCGAGGAAAACCCAGTCGTGGCGCCGAGGGCTCTCCCAGGGCGAGCAGCGGCATCGGTATCATCTTCGTCCTCCTCGGAGCCTCCGCGATCGCGGCCTGCATGGCGCCCACGTCGCCCGCGGCCACCGCATTCTCCAGCCCCTGGCGCGCGCGCTCGCACCTGCGGAGCCTGGCCAGCAGGGCGCGGCCCGCGGCCGTCTCCGCCGCCTCGAGGCCAGCCTCCTCGGCGCGGTCGAGGGCGGCCTGCAGGGGCTCCACCTGTCCGAGGTCGCCCGCCCGCTCGATCTCGTCGCGGGCCGCCGCCTTTCACGGCAGACAGAGGTCCACCTCCTTCCTCCTCCTCCCCCCCACGTCCCCGTCTGCTCGTGCCCCTTCGTCCTGGGAGGAGGGAGAAGGCAGAGCGGGGTGGGCCTGATGTCTTCCTCCGCCCCCCTCAATTCGGGGATGGACAGACCTCCCTTTAGTAAAACGTGGTTTAGTGAAAACTACCTGAGGCCCAAACCTGGCGGGCGCAGACCTGGAAAATAACGGCCACGGCGCCCTCTCCAGAACCGAAAACGGACAATTCACTAATCGACGTGTCACTGTTGGGGGTTCTGTCCGCCCCCGACCAATTCGCCCGCTCGCGCGCTCACGTCCCAGAACGGTCGCGCAACGCGATCTCTCGAGAGGCCCGTGCGAGCGCACATCTGCACGTGCGCCGAGGCTTCGCCCCTAGATACCTTCAGCTCCTCCTGGCGGAGCACGGCCTGGGCCTCCGCCACCTGACTCGGGGGCTCCCAACGCTCGCCATCGCTCGGACGTCCATTCCCTGTGTTTTTTTCGGTTTCGTGCGTGGTTATTTCGCCGAATGATCAAGGATGCTCCTCGATGGTCCTCGCCGAAGGAAAAAATGCACACGTCCGAGCGATGCCAAGCTTCTGGCGACACCCGACACCTCCTGGCCCGGCACCTCCGCGGCCGCCGCCTCGGCGATGGCGGCCCCGAGCGCAGAGAGCCTGCGGGCGCGGGCCGCCTCCTGCAGCGCGCCCCTGGCGTCCGCGCGGCGCTGCGCCGCCCGGTGCGCTTCCCGGGCCCTGTCCAGCTCGGCCGGCTCCAGCCCGGCCCTGGTGCCCTCGACGATGGCGCTGCTGATCGCGCCGGCGTCGTCGCAGTTGATGGCCGTGCGGATGGCCGCCGAGGCCTGGGCCTTCCGCTGCAGGTCCTGCAGCGCGTCCCTGGCGGCCTGCGTCTCCCACTTCTCCATCCTGGCCTCCTCGGCCTCCGCGAGGGCCTCCCGCAGGGCCGCGACGCCGCCGCCCCTGACGGCCTCGGCGAGGCGCTGCCGGGCCGCCTCCCTGGCGCTTTCCTCCTGCAGCAGCTGGCTCACGTGGAGCAGCTCCGAGGCCTCGAGCAGCGCCTGCTCCCCGACCTGGATGGCCTTCTGCAGCCGCTGGACGCGCGCCGCGTGCGCGCCCTCGTCACCGGGCGCGACCGGCCCGGAGCAGAACTCCGCGGCCTCCTCCGCGCCCCTGCGCGCGGCCACCTTGCGGAGCTCCTGCTCCAGGATCTTCCGGGCAGGGCGGCACTCCGCGGCGGTGAGGCCCACCATCTCCGCCTCCTGCAGGGCGGCCACCAGCTCCTCCATGTCCAGGGGCTTGGCCTTGGCCACGGACTTTAGGCGCGCCTTGGTCTCATCCTTGCTCCTCTCCGCGGCCAGCACCTTCTCCGCCTCGCGCACCTCGGCCTTGCTCATGCCCAGCTCCTTGGCCTTCGCCAGCCAGACCTCTAGAAGCGCCGTGTCCCTGCTCTGAGCCGCCTTGGCGAGGTTGGCCCTCACCTGATCGCGCGCGCTGTCCGCCTCGAAGCACTCGCGGGGCTTGCGCAGCTCGTTCTCGCTCAGCCCGCAGGCCTCCGCCTCTGCGATCGCCGCTCGCAAAGCGTCCACCGTGCGTTTCCTCATTGCGGCGGCCAGGCCGTCCCTCGCCGCCTCGCGCCGCCTCTCGAGGACGATCGCCGCCCTCGCGCCCGCGAGGTCCTCCGCCACCATGTCCAGCTCCTCGCCCTTCGCGATCGCCGCCTCGATCGCCTCCACGCTGCCGCCCTCCACCGCGGCCCGAAGCAGCTCGCGCACCGCCTCCCTGCGTCTCTCCAGCTCAAGGGCGCCCCTCAGGCCCTGCACCTCCTCGGCGTCCTCTGGGAGCCCGGCCTCGAGCGCCTCCCGCAGCAGGGCCTCCAGCCGCTCCAGCGTCGGCCTCTGCTGCGTCCTGCCCGCCTCGAGCGCCCGCGCGATGTCGGCCCTGGCCTGCTCCCTGCGGTGGGCCCTCTCCAGCGCCTCGCTGCACTCCTGCACAGCCTCGGGCTCCGCCTCCGCCAGGCCCAGCTCCTGTGATGGGCCGATCTTCCACCACCACTACCATGGGTAGGAAAGGGCGGAGGAGGAGGAGGAGGAGGAGGAGGAGAAGGAGGAGGAGGAGGAGGAGGACCTCCCCATCCTCCCCCCTTCCCCATCCTACATCTGGTACGCGGTGGTGGAAAATGGGGCCCCTCGTCCTGGGCGCCCTGCAGCGCCGCAGTCAGGCCGGCGACGGACCCGCGCTGCACGGCGGAGTGGAGCCTCCTCTTGGCGTCGGCCTTCGCCTGCTCCACCTGCAGCGCGGCCAGGGCGGGCCCCAGCTCGCCCTCGGGCATGCCCACGGCTCGGGCCTGGCCGATCGCCTTCTCCAGGGGCCCCATCTTGCAGTGCTCCAGCGCCTCCTGGAGCGCCGAGCGCGCGCTCCTCTCCAGCTCGTCCGCCAGCTGCTCCGCCCCCCGCAGCTCCTCGGGCTCCATGCCGCTCTTCTGGCCCTCCTCGACGGCCTTGCGCAACCCTGCGATCCGCCTGCTCTTGATGGCCTGCGCGATGGCCTCGCTGGCCTTCAGCCGGCGACTCTCGGCGGCCAGCTCCTCCGCCGCCTTCCGGCAGTCCTGGTCGGTCAGGCCGGCCCGCTTGCCCTCCTCGATGGCCGCCTCGAGGTGCTTCATGAACTCGGCGCGGGGCTTCTTGCCCTTCTGCGAAAGCGTCTGCTCGAGCGCATCCCGCTGCTCCTCCCGGCGGCGCGCCCGGGCGGGCAGGCAGCAAGGGGCAGGCCTTCTCAGCAGCCGCCGGGGCTGCGGAGGAGGCTCAGAAGGCTTCCCAGCAGGCGAGAGGCCCTCGGAGTCTTCGGAGGAGGCCCCCCCTCTGCAGTCCCCCCCCCCCGGGCTCGCCCCGCCGATCCTTCGCCTTCTCCCACTGGGCCTTCGCCTCCCTGCACGCGTCCAGCTCGGGGCAGGCGGCCAGGCCCAGCCCCTCTGCCTCCGCGACCGCGGCGGACATGGCCGCGTGGTCGTACGCCTGCGTCGCGTCGGCCAGGCTCTGCCTGCACCTGGTGAAGAGGACAAGGAAGGGATGCACAACCTCGCGGAGGTCCGCGCGGGCGCCCGGGGCCGGCGCCGGACCCCCAGTGGGGACGCCTCCGGCGCCGCGCGCCCCGGGCGCAATGGAGGAGGGTCCATTGCGCCGCTCCCACGATGTCAGCGCGGACCTCCGCAAGTGTATGTCTGTGCAGCTTGCTCCCTGGACCTGAGCTCTGCCAGTCCGCGCCTGGCCTCCACCAGGGCGGGTTCACGCTCGCCCAGGCGGACTTCACAGGCCGATTGGATCTGCTTCTCCAGCTCCTCCACGTTCTCGTCCTCGAGGGCCTCCCGCAACCGGTTCTTCACCACGCCGTGCAGGGCCCTGTCCAGCGAATGTGTCCCCGCCATCGTCGCGAAGACCTTGCTGCGCATGTTTTTCACCACCACCACCACCACCATGAGTTGGAGGGGAGGGGGTCCTCCTCCTCCTCCTCCTCCTCCTCCTCCTCCTCCTCCTCCTCCTCCTCCCCTCCAACTTCTGGTCGTGGTGGTGGAAAACGGACCCATCAGACCTTGCTCTTGCCCACCTGGACCTGCTCCTCGCTGATGTACTGCAGGTTGACGAATGCCTGCACGAGCTCGGAGGCATCGTCCATGGGACCGCCCTGCCCAGTCTGGAGCATGCCTGCATCGGGAAGGGCGGCGCGGTACTTCCCCAAGAAGTCCTCTCAGCATGAAGGAGACGGGTCTCGAGTCCCGTGGGAACCCAGTCCTGGACCCTGGGGCCTTCCCCACAGGACCTCCCGAGTCACTGTTTGACGGCCTCAGGGCCACCGACAAAAAAGACTCGGGAGCCGCTTCCCTCAAGACCCGACATGACGATCCTCGAACTCGAGCCTGATCGGGAGCCCATCCTGCCGAATGCGCATGGCCTCCACGACCCCCGTGTTGCTCAGCTGCTCGTACGCGAGTTTGGACTCGAAGATGCTCGGCACCTTGTCCTTGTTCGGCTTGATGCAGCGGACAAAGTGGGGCTCCGCCTCCCGAAGCTTGGCCATGAGATCGCCCAGGGAGGCCTGGAAGCTGGCGTTCAGCGTCTTCGCCCTCCTCAGAAAACCGAGCAGCTACCGCAGACAAAGGCGATCAGAGATCTATCAGACACCTTGGGCACATGCTTCGTAATCTGAGTTCCCTGAGATGTCCCAGGGCTTCTGTGAGCCCGCAGGGCCATTGGGGGATGAGAGACTTCCGTGGGGCCCCTGCCGGCAAGCCGAGCTCTCCCTTGACGTGCCTGCTGCGCGGCAGGTCCGCGTCGCGACGACAAGCTCGCTGGCTTGTGGCACCGCGTGGATCGCTCAACCTTGAGCGCTCGAGGCTCGCCGGTAGCGCAGATCGCCCGAGATCGGCCCACTCTGGGCCGCCGGCGGCGCTCAACCTGGAGTGCCCACGCGGGGGCCGCCGCCGCATCGACACGACATGGACCTGCCGTGAACGTAAACTTCTGGGAGGTCCGCGCGAGTGCGTGCCGGCGGCTCCGACGGGTGTGGCCTGCAACGGGCACCCTGAGACGGCAGGCGTGGACCTTGACTGGCCATCGCTCGGACGTCCATCTCTTGTGCTTTTTCCAGTTTCGTGCGTGGTTTTGTCGCCAAGTGATCAAGGATGCTCCTCGATGGTCCTCGCCGAAGGAAAAATGCACACGTCCGAGCGATGCCAAGCTTGACGTTGCTCCCCGCCGCACCCCGAGGAGACCCAGCGAGGACGGCGTCGTGCTCCCCAGGCCCCAGCGGTGCCGATCTCAAGCCACACCCCGGCGCAACCATCCCCTTTGCAGGTCGCCGAGCGTGGCCCGTGCGGCGGCAAGCGTCGCCTGCCCCCCCCACACCTGGCGCTGCCGGCTCTGGGGCAGATCTGCGGTCGGAAGCTGTCCACTGACACCGTCCCTGCCTCGGACGCGCCTTCGATCGCTGCTGGTCCTTCTTCCCTCCTCCTCCTCCTCCTCCTCCTCCTCCTCCTCCTCCTCCTCCTCCTCCTCCTCCTCCTCCTCCTCCTCTTCCACCCACTCCTGACTATTTCCTTTTCCAGGGGCATGAAGCGCGATGGCACTGGCCTGTCAATGGCGTTGTGAGGTTGCGAGAACTCTCACGTGTTGATGACGCTCCCAGAAGCTCCCATATCAAGTCCACGGCTTCTTCCAAATCGATGGCCTCGGCAATAGACGTTATCGCCGCGCTGATAAATCGTCCCGCAATCCCTCGTCCCCATCCTGTTCATTTGTTCCTCCATCCCTTCTCCCCCTCATGAAATAACACGAAGGTGCCGATCCCGCTACTCCTTGAAACTTTTCTGGGCACACTCTGACCAGGACTTCGAAGAGACCCCGCCCATGGTGACGAGGGGTCTCCAGGAGGAGCAGCGGTATCCGCATCCGTTTCGCCTCTGCCCCCTCCCCCCCCCCTCCCCCAGCCCCTCCTCCTCCTCCTCCGACTCCTCCTCCTCCTCCTCCTCCTCCTCCTTCTCCTCCTCCACCTCCTCCTCCTCCTCCTCCTCCTCCTTCCTCCCCTGCGCCACACCTCCCTCCTCGACCCCCCATTCCCCGGCGCGCGGGAGCACGCCAGGGCTCGGCCCCAGAGGCGCCGCCTGGGAGGTGCAAGGGCCCTCAAGCGCCTGCACGGGAGAGCCGGGCGCACCCTGCGCGTGCTAACCCCGAGCCTGCGGCGGCAAGAGCTTCCCGACCGTCCCGTGCTGAGCTGGGTCCTCGTTTCGAATCAGCATCGCCCCGCGTCTCGCTCACTCTTCCTTCCCCCTCCCCTTCTCCTTCCCTGGTTCGCAGGCCTCGTCCACACCATTTCGGCGCACCCCTCACACAGAGTCGTGGCTCCAGAAGGAGCACCACCTCAGGGTCAGCATACCTGGTCCACACGTTTCCGTCGCATCCCTCACACGCTTCGTGGCCACATAGGGGGCCCCACCTAAGGCCCCAGTCTCAGGGTCCGCATACCTGGTCCACAACATCTCGGTGCACCCCTTACACGCGTCGTGGCCCCATATGGAGCTCTACCCTCAGGCTCCAGTCTCAGGATCCGCATACTTGGTCCACACAATGCCAAGCAACGCAAGACAATGCCACAATGCCAAACAATGACAAGCAACGCAAGTCAATCCAAAGCATTGGCAAGCAATGCGCCCAAGCGGCGGGCAAGGTAGCCAGTAGCCCTCGAATCAAACCCAAGCCCAAGCCCTCCGTCTAGATCAGAAAAACCCTGGCCGACCCCACAGGCGACTCGAACCAGTGCCCTCCGTCGAAAGCAAAATCCTGGACCCCCTCCGCGCAAAGCGCAGAGCCCAGGCTCTCCGTCGAGGGCACCAACTTCCGGCTCCCCGAGCAGCCGACCCATGGACGCCGGCCCCCTGGGCAGGGGGCAGAATCCCGAAGCGCCACCAAGGATCGCCCTGCCGTCGGCGCTGCTGTCGGAGGAGGGCAGCAATCCTGGACCCCTTCCAAGGAAAACCGCGCCAACAGACGTGCAGATCCGCCGCAGCGGGTCACGTCCAGATGTAGCCCGTCGCGGCCGACCCCTGCGACCCCACCAGCACCGTCACGTCGCTCTGTCCCTCTCACGTGCGCCTTTGAAGGGGCCCCAGGACACACAAATAAATACACACAAGTAAGACGAATCCCCATATTTTCCCATATTTTCTGGGTGTTTGTCTTCCCCCCCACTTCCCATATTTTCCCATATTTTCTGGGGAATCGAAGATTAATTGTGTCTGTGTGTTTTTTCCTCTCCTGAGCCTTGGCGTTCTTGTTGCTGGCCCCTCCCTGACGTTCCACCTGTCCTGCGGTACACACAGCTGCGTGCGGCTGGGCCCCCCGCCAGGCTGACTTCAGTCCCTGCGCTGGTCCTCGGCGTCGGCCTCCGGGGCCCGCTGTCAGGGCCATCAAGAGCGACTCTGCGGCGGGGGGCTGCCCCTTGGAGGGCGGGGTCGGGGGCTCGGGCGCGGAGTGGGGTTACTCGACGCGGGGGTCCCCTACATGTGCGCCTCAGTTGCGCCTGGCTCCGGGCGTCTGGGTGCGGTGAAGGGACCGAGGGGGGTGCTGAAGCCCGCGCCTCGCTCGAGGCATCCTCACAAGCTGCGCTGAAAGCAGAGAAGCCGAGGCCACCAATAATGCAAACCGCTCGAGGCATCCCCACAAGCTGGCCGCGAACGGGCTAGTGAGGTACCCCCTGGCAGCACACCTCTGGTGTGCTGAAACGAACGCCTTCCTCGAGAAATCCTTTCAACCTTCTCCGAAAGCAGAGAATTGTGTGTGTGGGGGGGGGCAGCAAAGCCTGGAGGGGCATATCAAGCGAATCGCAAGAGAAATCCCCACAATCTGGGCGCGGAGAATGACATGCACCCCCCCCCTGGCGGCTCCTCCGCAAGATGCCCAGCTGCCACGCCCGCTTTCCCGCAATGATGATTGGACCGTCGAAAGAGAAAAGTTTCGGGGTCGAAACAGACAAACCGCTTGAGACGCCCCCATCATCTGGGCGCGAAGAAGGGAGTGACCCCACCCCTAGCAGCTCCCCATTGGGGTGCCGAGCTGCCACAGTTGCTACTGTGAGCATCGGGCCACCAAAGAAAGAAGGCTGGGGTGTCTATGTGTGGCCCAAACAGGCAAATTATTTGAGGCATCCCCATCATCTGGGCCCGAAGAAGGGATTGTCTCTACCTCTGGCGGCTCCCCCTTGGGGTGCCCAGCTGATACGCCGCCGTGAGCAGTTGGCCACCAGAACAAAGAAGCCGGGGTGGCCAAAACAAGCGAACCGCTTGAGACATCCCCAACAACTGGGCGCGAATAATGGAATGTCCCCACCCCTGACGGTTCCCTCTTGGGCTGCTGGAACCAGCGCCTTGCTCGAGTATGAGTGCGTCGCACGTCTGAGAGAGTCGGAGTGTGAGTAGTGTAAGTGGGCCAGGGTGGGGGCCCGGAGCCCCAAACAATCGGCACCTCTTCTGGGAGGTAGTCTTGTGGATGCCACGACAATGGACACCCGAACAGTGCGACCATTGAATTTAAAATGTGTTTCAACTGTCGGAAACCTGTTCTAAGCATGTTTTACATCTGTTTTACATAATTTAAACATGTTGAACACATGTTTCAGACATCTGGAAATTCTTGGCAACATGCTTCCTCTCCATCGATCGTCCTCCACCAAGGCAGTCCGCCGCTTCCCCTGGCCTCCCGCCGGCCCCTTGGCAGCGTCTCCCGGCGGGCCCGCCCCCGTCTCTCGGCCACGCGCAGGGAGCGTCCCCGAGGAGAGAGCGACCGCGGGTGCGCGGCCTCGAGGGGGCAGCGTGGAAGGGGCGGGGAGGAGGAGGAGGAGGAGGAGGAGGAGGAGGAGGAGGAGGAGGAGGAGGAGGAGGAGGAGGAGGAGGAGGAGGAGGAGAGGAGCGCGCAGGCCGCTGCCGTCGCATCTGCTGTCAGTGACCAGCCGCCGAGGGCGCTGCCGTGGCTGTGCTCGCCGATCGTGGAGGGGGAGGCAGGTGCGGGAGCCCCCACGAGCAGTGGCGCGCGGGCGGGTTACCAGGAGGAGGAGGAGGAGGAGGAGGAGGAGGAGGACGGGGAGGAGAGGAAGAGGAGGAGGAGGAGGAGGAGGAGGAGGGAGGAGGAGGAGGAGGCGGAGGGAGGAGGAGGAGGAGGAGGAGGAGGAGGAGGAGGAGGAGGACGGAGGAGGAGGAGGAGGAGGAGGAGGAGGAGGAGGAGGAGGAGGAGGAAGAGGAGGAGGAGGAGGAAGAGGAGGAGGAGGAGGAGAGGAGGAGGAGGAGGAGGAGGAGGAGGAGGAGGAGCAGGAGGAGGAGGAGGAGGAGGAGGAGGAGGAGGAGGAGGAGGAGGAGGAGGAGGAGGGGGGCCTGCACCAAAGGTCCCTCCGGTGGAAGGCCTCTCTTACGCGTAACTCACGCGTTGATCCGCCCGTCTTCCGCCGGCCTTCTCCGACGGCCTTCTCCGTCAGCCTTGCGCCGAGGGCGAGGCGTGGACCTCTCGATCCCTCGAAGGCGAAGCCCTTTCTGGAGCGCCCAAGCGTGCTTCTCTACAGGAGCAGTGCGATGGTATCACCATAAGCTGTCGGAGGCCCGCGCAGATATCTTGGGTCGGCTCTGGACGCGCTGCCAAGGAGGAGGGGGGGGGTACAACGCTGACCCCAACAGGCCGCGCGGACCTCCGACAAGTGTATGTTTGAGCATCGTTTCACCGATCCCCATCTCCAATTGGCATGGCCCTGGTCTCACTGACCGACTTACAGCCAAAAACCCTAATAAGGACGCGCGCTAAGGACGCAAGACCCTTGGAAGCCGAAGTTGGGATTTTTTGGGGCGGCGGACGACGAAAACCTCAAGGACGCAAGAGCAAGGAAGAGCAAGGACGCAGGGGCACCCTGAGCAAAGTCGCGCGTCCTTATTAGGGTGTTTGACTGTACCTACCCCCAGGTGGGGCACACGCTGCTCTTCTCCCAGCTCCGCGGGGCCTGCTCCCACCTTCTTGGGCGCGGGTTCCCGGCAGGCCGAGATGCCGTGGCCCTGTGGGGCCATGGGGATCGGCCAAACGATGCCGACTGCTTACCCGTCGATCGGAAGACGTGGGCAGAAGCATGAATGAGGAAGGCGCTGGAAGTAAATTAGGCTTCCCCCCGCCCCCTGAGGAGGAGGGAAGAGGTAGAACCGCCCGACGCCTGCAGTAGGAAGGCGCCCGAATCAGCCCGAGATCTGGATAGCCACAGACACCTCGTTTCCAACGACCGACGTGCACGCATTCCGTCCCTGACTCTTCCGCTTCCTGCCCGCGGTTCCTGGCCCCGCCCGCCCTGCCGCGCTGCTGCTCCTCCTCCTCCCCCTCGGCCATGGCCGCGGCCACCTCCCGCAGCAGCGACAGGCTCGAGCCCGCCAGCAGGGCCCCGGTGCTCTCTGGCGGCCTGTCGCTGTTCTTCTCCCGGAAGCCCGTGGCCGTGTACTTCACGTCCCCCGCGAAGTGCCTGACCTTGGCGGCGAGCGAGGGGGCGAAGTAAGCCGGGTGCGCTCGCGTCCCATCTAACGTCCTACCCCTCCCTCCCATCCCTTACCACGGCGTGGATCTCCTCTCTACTCGCACAGTCGGATGTCGCAGCATGGCGTAGCATTACAGGGCATAGCATGGCGTTGAAGATCAACGAGTAGCATGACGTAGCATGGCGAAGCGACGCCCCAAAGTGGCTTCTGCGGCCCCCAAAGAACGAATCGACACCGAATGCAAGTGAGAAGGAGAAGGCCCATTCCCCGAAGACACAGAGAACTTCGCAGAGGGCGCGAGGGCTCCTGAGAAGTCCCGCCGCCTTCTGAGAAGGCCTTCTCTTCCTCACTTCCCCTCCATCGCTCGCCGCCGACGGCCGCCGAGAACCGACAGGCGCCCAGATCTCCGACGATGCGCGTGCCTCGAACCCCTGCGGCTGGTCCTCGGGCCCAAAGTCGGCCCTGGAGAGAGCGGCTGGACCTCCAGGGCCGCGGCGTGAAAAGAACACTGGCGGATGACACACACACACACACACACTTTTGGTCTGCGGGTCGGGAGCGGGCCCCTTCCAGTCAAGAGCTAAACGGGACGCGGGTAACCCGAATTGGGGAGACGGGGCACGGGCGGGCGGGGCCTCAGGCGGCCGGAGGGCTCAGAAAACAGGCGGTGCCGAAGAGCTTGCACAGGACAAGGTACGCCATGGACTGGAGCAGGGGGCGCGGTCCCAGAGGGGACACGCACACACACGACACGAGATGCTGCAAGACCCGAGACGCATCCCAGGGTGCAGGGCCGCCCCTGTCGTCGGGCCGCGGGCTCCCTGCGCTACCCTCGGGCGCCTGCATGCCGAGCGCCAAAGGGGGGGGGGTGCGGAGGTTCCGCGGGGCGCCCGGGGGCCGGCCGAGCTCTTCTCTGTCGTGCCCGCCGGACGACCGGTTCGCGTCGTGACTACGTGCGCTTCGGCTTCCGACGCCGCGTGTGGAGCGCTCCACCACGAGCGCTCGAGGCGTGCCGACAGCGCCCGTCGCTCGACATATCGGCCGACCCTGGGCCGCCGGCGGCGCTCAGCCTTGAGCGCCAGCGCTGGGGCCGCCGCCACATCGACGCGACACGAGCCTCTGCCGCGTGCATCTTTAAAACTCGAACGATCCCTGCCTTCCAACAGCGTAGGTCGTTCGACGTCCGACGATTCTGGGCCACTGGCCAGCGCTCCTCCCCGAGCGCCCGCGCAGCGGTCGCCGCCGCGGCGACGCGACACGAGCCCGCCGCCACCTTGCGCCAGCAAGCTGGGAGCACACCTGGCTGGAGCAACGCGTGGAGCCTGCAGGTGGCCACGCCAACCGGACGCACACGCGGAGAGACGTCGCGCCACGCCGCACGAGCACCGAGCACCGCAACAGCACCCGCGGCCACCTGTGCATGTAGCCCTCGCACCAGGCCAGCCACGGCACGTGCATGCAGCCTCCCGGAGAACGTTGGGAGATCCGCGCGGGCCTCCCAGGTCGGCGCCAAGTCTCCCTCCGAATCCGAGCCACCGCGCGGGCTCCCAACACATTTACGTGTATGTGTGTGTGTCTTTGTGTGTGTATGTGTGTGTGTGTGTGTGGTGGTGGTGGTGTGTGTGTGTGTGTGTGTTTGTGTGTGTGCGTGCGTGTGCGTGTGCGTGTGCGCGTGCGTTTGCGTGTGCGTGTGCGCGTGCGTGTGCGTTTGCGTGCTTGTGTGCGTGTGCGCGTGTGTGTGTGTGGTGTGTGGTGTTGTGTGTGCGTGTGTGTGAGAGGGAGAGAAAAGGTGCCTGCGCGTGTGTGTGTGTGTGTGTCTGTCTGTCTGTCTGTCTGTCTGTCTGTCTGTCTGTCTGTCTGTCTGTCTGTCTGTCTGTCTGTCTGTCTGTCTGTGCGTGCGTGCGTGCGTGCGTGCGTGCGTGCGTGCGTGCGTGCGTGCGTGCGTGCGTGCGTGCGTGCGTGTGTGTGTGTGTGTGTGTGTGCTCGTCTGTGTGCGTGTGTCATTGGCTGGTCCCCTGCGACCGTGAAGTCCAGCGACTTCACCTTGGGCCACACCATCCTCTCGTGCTGCTCGTGGACCTTCTTGAGCTGGTTGTAGAAAGCCTGGTCGTCTGCCGTGGCGGTCTTTGCGGAGTCGTCCAGAACGTCGAGGATGCCCTGCTTGCTCGCGCCCTTGTCGACACGGTAGCCGACCAGGGCAACGACGTCCGTGTTATCCTTGAACGACACCTCCACCGTGAGACCCTCAGCCTTGTACTCCTGCTTCTGCGCCTCGAAGAAGTAGTCGTTGAAGTGGCCCTGGAGGAGCTCGTTGGTCAAGTTGATAAACAGCTGCTCGAGCGAGTTTGCCTCGAAGGACTCGAAGCCTGCGATGTCGAGCACGCCGAAGAAAGTCGGTGAATCCATGCCTTGCCCCAGGAGGCTGTTGATCTTCGTGATGAGCCATTTGAACAACTTGCCATATAGAACTCGGGCGAGTGAGTCGCGCGTTCGATCCGCCTCGCTCTTCTTCCGTTCCTTGGTGATGGTCTCTGCACCAGCTTTGCCCGTGAATACAAGTATAGCTTTCCTCAACTCCTCGGGATCAACGCCAAGCAGATCAGCCGCCATCTTGCCTGATGCAGGATCGGTCAGCTGAGCGGCGTCATCGTTACTAGCAGGGTCAGTCGCGAATGTCAGGTTGCCCAGCGTGAGAATGCCCATGGCTACTTTGATGATCTCAACCTGCGAGTCGCGCTGAATCCCGAGGACGCCGAATGCATCCTTCAGCTCTCTGAAGCCGGTCGAGTCGTCGATGCCTGGTGCCTCGAGATTCCCCTTCGTCAGGAAGCTGTACTGGCCGGCCTGAAGCATCTCGACACCCTCGAAGAGGTCGTCTCCAGAAGCCTTACCTGCGAGCAACTGAAAGAAGACGTGATAGTTCCTGTCCTTTTTGCTTTGGCTGCAGACGCGCGAGACCTCCAGAACGTAGTCCGTGATGCTGCAGCCTTGGATGCCCTCCTTCTGCGACACCGGCATCTGGAGCCACTTGCCGAAGCGGGACGAGTTGTTGTTGCGCGCCGTCATGGCGTTTCCGAACGCCTCGAGCACAGGGTTGGTCTTCATGATCTGCTCCTGGATTTGTGGCTTGCACAAGCTCGCACGCCCCTTGCCTCCCTTTTTCATGTCGTCGGCCTGGATCTTCAGCGTGACGTAGTCCAGCACTAGCTTCGCGCACTCGGTCTTGCCCGCGCCAGACTCCCCGCTGATCAGCACTGCCTGACTCCTTCTCTTGCTCTGCTCTGGATGCCTCAGCCCACCTATTGAGCGTCATGTGCCCGACCCCTATCCCCACTGGCGTGGCCTTGGACCCACTGGCCGACTTACCCACCAAGGTGGAAATATATGCATGTTCTTTCGGGACTCGCGAGGCCTACCCCCACCTAGGAGTGTGAGTGTAGGCTGGTGGGCAGCGATACCACGGCCCAGTGGGGCTTGGGATAGGTAAGACGTTGCTGACCTACTGCGTCCAGGCCAACGCTGAACACAGAAGGCTCCAGGTCCTTGGAACGCTCAGCCGCCAAGTACTTCAAGCGCACCTCCGGAGAACAGCAGTCCACCTTCCGAAAAGGATTCACTGCCACAATCATGCGCTGAACTGCGGTGTAGATCTGCTGCCTCGCGTAACGGATTCGCAGAGCATGCAAGATGGCGGGCGCGTGGCAGACGTGCAGCTTATCGAGGCGGTCAATGCCCTCGAGCTGGTCTGGCTGCACCTGGTCCAAGTCCGCAACTTTGGCATCCTTCTTCAGACGAAGGCCCCCGGAAGGGACGAAGCTCATGATAGGACTGAACTCCCCGCCATCGTGAGTGCACGGCACGAACACCTCTCGGGGGCGGCCAACAGGAGGGCGTCCAGGGGGGGTTCTCAAATCATGGCCCGAAGCATGCGCGCGGACGAGGAGGGGACCAAGGGACGTATTCAAAGAAGACATGTCATGGCCCACGCCATGAGAACGCCCCCCCCGAAAGGAGAGATCATGGCCCCCGCCATGATGCCCCCCCCTAGACGCCTCCTCCTCCTCCTCCTCCTTCTCCTCACCCTCCTCCTCCTCCTCCTCCTCCTCCTCCTCCTCCTCCTCCTCCTCCTCCTCCTCCCTCCTCCCTCCTCCTCCCCCTCCTCACCTCCTCCTCCTCTCCTCCTGCTGCTCCTCCTCCTTCCTCCTCCTCCTCCTCCTCCTCCTCCTCCTCCTCCTCCTCCTCCTCCTCCTCCTCCTCCTCCTCCTCACCACCCTCGCGGACGCCCCCGCACCTCGAGATCATCCGGCACCCAGTACTCGACCGGCATCGGCGGTGCGCCTGCGGAAGGCCCCGCGGCTGGGCTGCTGAGGCCGCGGTCGGGGCCTCCGGAGCTCGGGCCTCCCTCCCTGCGCGCAGGGCAGACGAGAGAGCTTCGAAACGGCCGCGCAGGAGCCGCGGGAGGAGGAGGAGCAGCAAAGGACCACAGGCAGCGCGGGCGCGAAGGCCCTCTTGCGCATCCGGCCAGAGGCGGCGGCGCGAAGGGGGGGAGAAGAAAGGGCGACAGAGATAGAGGGAACAGCGAGACAGAGAGACAGAAACATATAGAGAAAGGAAGAGAGAGAGAGAGAGAGAGAGAGAGAAAAAAAAGAGAGAGAGAGAGAGAGAGAGAGAGCGAGCCAGAAGCCTGGCGGCAGAGAGATCACGCCACGATCTGGACCTCTCTCGGCACCCGCGGGTGCAACTGCGGATCCAGAAACACCCGCACACATCCGGCACTCCGACGACAAACGCGACAGCACGTTGCGCAAGCTAGGATGGTGCCAGACACGGCGGTGTGAGCTGGAGGTGGAGGCCATGAGATGCAAGCCGTGTGATGCAGGCTATGCTGTGCAGCCTATGCGTTGTAGACTGTGTCGTGTAAGCTGTGGTGAGAGCTGCGTGGGTGTACGCTCACAGCACGGGGCGCCTGCGGGGCGCCCGCAAGGCGGCCACGAGGCGGCAGCGCGGCACAGCCTCGGGAAAGCCACCCAGCACGCGGGGCGCCCACGAGGCGCCCACGAGGGGGCACGGGCGGCAACGTGGCGCAAACTCGGGGAAACCGCCCAGCGCACGGGGCGCCCACGAGGCGCCCACAAGGTGGCACGGGCGACAAAGCGGCTGAAGCCGGGGAAACCCATCCAAATTTCGAACGCAACCCAAGTAACACTGGCAGAGCACAAGCAACACAGCAACACGAAAAACAAAGAAAGAGTGCAAGCAACGTCTGTAAGTAATCCGCCGATCCAGCGTGTGAGTTTAAGAAGTCTAAGCTGAAGCTCTGCTTCAGTATGAGCTTTAGCTCTGCTTGGGAGGGGGAGGGGGGGGGACCTCATGAACTGTCGAATTCAGTGCTCGGCACCTCCCCTCCTCGATTCGCCCCCCCCCCCACCCCCCCCCCCCCCCCCTCTGGAGTTTTGCTCTGCAGGGGTGAGGACAGGAGAGGGGGGGGGGGGCGCTCTGCAAGGGGGGGGGGCTGCAAAGGGGGGGGCCCTCTCAGACGGGAGCGGGAGCTGCAGGGAGAGGCGGGAGGGTCCGCTTTGCAGATGGGCGCTCTGCACGGGGAGGGGGGGGGACAGGAGAGGGGGGGAGGGGACAGGAGAGAGGGGGGGGGGGGGCAAGCTAGGTGCGCTCGCGTCATATCTGACGTCCTACCCCTCCCTCCCATCCCTTACCATGGCGCTGATTTTCTCTATCCGCGGACGCGTGTCGTAGCGGACCTGTGGCTCCGCGCGCGCGTGCGTAGTGGGTGGTGGTGTGCGTGCGTGCGTGCGTGCGTGTGTGCGTGGTGGTGGTGGTGGTGGTGGTGGTGGTGGTGGTGGTGGTGGTGGTGGTGGTGGTGGTGGTGGTGGTGGTGGTGGTGGTGGTGGTGGTGGTGGTGGTGCGGCGCGGTGGTGGCGGGCGGATGGGCGCGCGAGAAAGAGGCCCGCGCTGGGGCGAGAACGCCATCCTGAACGACGGAGGCCAAACACCGATCCGAAAATGAGGCCCACGCTGCAGCGGGAGCACGATTCGGAACGAGTCGGGAGCAGAAATGAGGCCGGCGCCCCAGCGAGAGCAGCATTTTGAAAACCACTCCCAGCACGCCATCAGGGGAAGAGGGAGAGTAGTATTCATATTGAGTAATTGTACAGGAGAGAGGGGGGGGAGGAGAGGGGGGGAGGGGGACAGGAGAGAGGGGGGGGGGACAGGAGAGAGGGGGGGGGACAGGAGAGAGGAGGGGGGGGGGTGCGGGACCATCACCATCTCCATCACCATCACCATCGTCACATCACCATCACCATCATCATCAGCATCATCATCACCATCGTCATCATCATGATCAGCATCATCATGATCAGAATCAGAATCAGAATCAGAATCAGAATCATAATCAGAATCAGAATCATAATCAGAATCATAATCATCATCATCATCATCATCATCATCATCATCATCATCATCATCATCATCATCATCATCATCATCATCATCATCATCATCATCATCATCCGGAGCGCCGCGGATCGGCAGCACTGGCCGGAGGCTACTACAATAACGCAGCAACTGGCAAGACTCAACAACAAGTAGTAACAGCTGACTGCAGATCTATAGGCGAATGTGAAACTGTGCAAGAGTTGTTGTTTAAGGGTGCGTAGTGAAAGGGGTGACCTGGAAACTATGGGCTACAAACTATGTGTAGGCTGTGTGGTATAACTATGAGATGTGACGCATGGTGGTAAAAGCTAGCGGTGGGTGTTGTCTTGCAATATATTGATATCTGTATATATATGGTGTGCGCTTGAAATGAAAAGTATGTAGTGTAGGCTGTGTGGTGTACGCTTTGTCGAGTAAGCTATGCGGCCAAATATAGTGGCAGAATAAGTAAGCCTGGGTGTGTAAGCCCGTGAGGTTTAAGCTATGTCCTGGAAGCTATGCGTTGCAGGCTGCGTGATGTAGACTATGTCGTGTAAGCTGTTGGTGTGAGCTACGGAGGTGACCGCATGCGTTGTACAAGCTGCGTAGACAAGCTGTATCGTGTAGTGGTTGTTGTGTGCGCTAAAGGTGAAAGCTATGCGATGTGAACTATGTGGTGCAAGCAAAGTCGTGTAGGCTATGTGGCGTGAGCTGTTGAGAATAAGGACATATGAGCGACGGATAATAGAAACAATAGAGACATATAATAGTTGTGTGGTGTAAGCTATGTGGTGCAAGCTATGTCGTGTAAGCTTGCCGGTGTCAACTGGAGGTGAAGGCCATGGATTGGAAGGTCTCGGGTGTGAGCTGGGCTGCACACGACCGCACGGTATCAGGTGTAAGATCTGTGGCGAAAGCTGCGTCACAACGTATATGATGTGCAAGCTATGTCGTGTAAACCATGTGGTGCAAACCTATGCGGTGGAAGCCACGCCTGTCGTGCAAGCTCAGAGCACGGGGCAGCCACAGGGCGCCCACGAGGCGGCTCGGGCCCACAGCCGGGCGGATGCCCGGTGCAACCCCCAAGCGCCCACGAGGCGCCACGGGCCCGCACCGTGGTGACACCCCGCCGCACCCATCCAGCTCCGCAAGTACAAAACGTAAAACCCCCTCCCCCTCCACCTCCCCCTTCCCCCTCCACCTCCTCCTCCTCCTCCTCCTCCCTCCTCCTCCTCTTCTCCTCCTCTCCTCTCCTCCTCCTCCTCCTCTCTCCTCCTCCTCCTCCTCCTCCTCCTCCTCCTCCTCCTCCTCCTCTTCCTCCTCCTCCTCCTCCTCTTCATCCTCCTACTGCTACTACTGCAAGCACTGCTTGGGGTACCTTGCCTTGGGGCACATCCTTCGTCGAGCGTTGAGGGTCTGCCCCTGACCTCCTGTGGGTGCCTCGGGGCCATCGGGGAGCAAGAAACTTCCGAAGGGCACCTGCTGGCAGACCGACTTCTCATTCCGACGTGCCTATGATCAAGCCTTGTCGGAGTACCACACCCTCCCTGCCCCCGACACATGTCCCAGGGCCACTCGACAAACATCCACTTCCCAGGAAGGCAATTTGTATACCAGACCCACGACCAGGACCCTCGCCGCCTGGCCCACCCCCCCCAGGGCATTCGGGCGGAGCCCGCAGCACCGCCCGCTGTCAAGAAGCTCTCTCGGGGCGCTCTCCGCGGTGGAACCGGCGCCGACGGGGCTCTCCGAAGCGGCTGCTGCTGCCCCGCACGGACGCGCCGGCCGCGCGAGCGCGGGCGACTGTAACAGCCGCTAGCTGGCGGGCGAAGGTGGAACATGAGCTTTTTCCGCGATCAGGGCTGCCAGACCCAGGGCGGCTGGAAAGCCTGTATCTTATACCCCCACACGCCACCGTCGTCGTTGTCGTCGTCGTCATCTCCCTTCAGGGTCGGCGGCACTGGCCGCAAAACTTCGAGATAAACTTTTCCGCGACCGTGAAGCGGCTTGAAAGTGTATACTTCATACCCCCACCTGCCAACGTACGGATATAAGCTTCCCAGCCGCCCAGGGACAGGCGTCCCCGATCAGGGGAAGTTGACGTTATGAAGTACTTCGTGCGCTAGCCAGGGGCAATCAAATGCGCCATCTCTCGCCAGGGAGCACAGTAAAAGCAGCTGCTAAGCGCTGACCTGATGTAGATCTTCGGGAGGACCTCACCGTCGTAGTCGGCCAGCTCGGCGGGCGAGAACTCACGAAGCGCCTCCTGCCCCGCTAATGGTTGTTGAAACGCGCTGCCACAACGCATCCTCCACCAGCGTGGCCATGTTTGGTCGGTCCCAGAACCAATGGGTTCCTGAAGCATGCATCTGTGGGGGACGAACATTTACTTCCTCCATCTTCCGCCAACGGACCCGGTAAGGTCATGCTTCCGCCGCCCTTCCGCCACCTCCCCCACAGAGGAAGAGGTATCAAGCTCACGACCACTCGAGGTCGAGGCCATTTCAGTGCAGCATCTCTCTGAAAGCCGTATGCATATTTCTATGTGCATTAGTTCTATCCTTCAAAACGAAATAGTACACGCATGCAGCCGATGGCAAAAGTCCGAGTCCTTGCAAAAGTGCGACCTGCGATGGTACACCTCCCAGCACAGTCACAGACTCTGAACTTCTGCGATTCATTCAACTAGGCCTGCCTGAGACTGCAAGCCTGAGGACTCAGTGCACAGGCAGCTGACCATGAGCTGAAGCGGGGGACAACTCGCAGGCGGAGCCGATGCTTGCTCATGTGCGCACTCACATACACAGACACACACTTACCTGCTCCCCGTGACGCGGCACCTGTGGGTCCAACGTAGTTTCTGTCGGCCGTTCGTTCGGGAGAGCACACGGTGACCTTCCAGCTGAGGACCAGACTGGCGTCGCCATCACGCAGCTTTGTGAGCGAGTCCTGTGGCAAGCCTGCAGTAAGCGAGCACATAACGTGCACACACGCAAACACACAAACGCACGCTCTTGTTATTGACTTCTATGGTGGACAACCCCATGTGAGTATGCAAGTTCGCACTCTGGAGGTAAATCGGTGGACACCGGCTGATCTAAGATCCAAGTCGAACGAACTACACTGGACACTGGCAGCCGAAGCCATTCCATGCTCCACCAGTTGTCAGCGGTACCTGGGACAGAAAATATTCAAGTCTGTAGTCACTGCAATCGCTGGGGCGAGAAGTCACAGTTTGGGAGGACCGCTGGAAACATCAATAGGCCACGCTGCTGCCAAGAACAGTCACGCACACACACACACAGACACGGACAGATACGCACGCCTCCTCTCACAGCGAATCCACCACTACAGCGCGGATCTCTCGGGAAACAGACGACTGTCGTGCACCACCTCCCGCCCCCGAGAGGCTGCCGGGCGTCCCCACCAAGCACGGGCAGCGTGGGGCAGAGCAGGGGGAGATGGAACGGGGAGAGCGAAAAAGGAGAAGTACAGGAGTAAAGGGGCCCTGGGACACACAAATAAATACACACAAATAAAAGGATTCTTCATATTTTCCCATATGTTCTGGGTTTTTGTCTTCCCCCCCACTTCCCATATTTTCCCATGTTTTCTGGGGAAACGACGATGGATGGTGTCTGTGTGTATTCTTTCCCTCCTGAAGGAGAGCAGGGGAGAGCAGGGCTGGGACAGGAGGAGGAGGGGCGGGAAAGGGACGAGGGGGGAGGAGAGACAAACAGGGATCGAGGAGGATGAAGAGCAGGAGAGCAGGGATCGAGGAGAAGGAGGGACAGGAGAGCAGGGGAGGGACCGGAGAGCAGGGGGAGGAGGAGGAGCGGGAAAGGGACGAGGGGGGAGGAGAGACAAACAGGGATCGAGGAGGAGGAAGAGCAGGAGGAGGAGGATCTTGCTCCTGTCCATTCCATCCTCGGCCTCCTCCCCCCGCGTTCCTTTCGCCCGCCCTCCTCCCCCTACGCCTCCCATTCACTCCTCCTCGTTCCTCCCCACTCCTCCCCGTCCCTCCTGCCCCGCCCAAGACGCCGACGACCATGCCGACGCCGACGCAAACGCAGGCAACGACGAGGAGGACGAAGAAGTCGACGACGGCGGAAAGGACGGAGGAAATGGGAACGACGCCGACGCAGACGACGACGACGACGACGACGACGACGACGGCGACGACGACGACGACGACGACGGCGACGGCGACGACGACGGCGACGGCGACGGCGACGGCGGCGACGACGACGATTTCGACGACCACGACGACCACGACGGCGACAGCGGCGGCGGCGGGCGGCGGCGGCGAAGCGCGGAGCGCGAAAATCCTCGGCATCGGCCGCTGGGGCGCCCGCCGCCAGGAGCAGCCCCGTGTCGCAGAGCTCCTCGGGCCTCGGCCGGGGCGTCGGCCGAGCATCGGGGGCCGAGTGGACGCAGAAGGGGGCATTCCTGGTGCTGCGGTGATGGCAAAGGGGCGAGGAGCCGCTGGATGCGGCACGCAGGGTCTGGAGGCCGGCGGAACTCCAACCGTGGAGCGGCCGTGCGGCCATGGCTCTCCAACCGTTGCCCTCATCAAGTCGGGAGCGGCCAAGAGGGGGGTGTCCAAGAAGGAGGGGGTGCAACTCATGACCGGCGGCATGTGCGCGGCCCAGCGGGGGGGCCAGGGACGTAATGAAACAAGAAGAGGCGCCCTGAGATCTGGGGAAATATCATGGCCCCAGCCATGATATCCCCCCCACCTAGTCCTCAATCCCCTCCTTTTCCGCCCCCGACTCTCAAACCGTTGCCCTCATTAAGGAGCCCTCCAGGATCTGAAGCCTCCCGGGCGCGTAGTCCCCACACAAACGCGCCCCCGCCCGTGTCTCGCCACCGCTCGGACGCCCATGCCCCGTGTATCTTTGCGATGTCGTGCGCGTTTTTTTTTTCGCCTAATGATCAAGGATGGTCCTCGATGGCCGTCGCCGAGAAAAAATATGCACACGTCCGAGCGATGCCAAGGTGTGCTAAAACGACGCGAAGATCGGGACAAAATCGGATCGGGATAACTCGAAATCTCTGAGAATCGGCGGGTTTGGAGGGTGTATTGGGCGCCGCGGCCGCTCCAGAGCGTTCCGGAACGCTCTGAGAGCGCTCCGGAACGCTCTGGAGCGATTTATCCCGATCTATAGCCCTGTTGTATGTGCGCGCTCCCCGTGGGCGCGAAGACGCCCGAGCGAGCGCGTGGCGGCCGACTTGCGGGCGGCGCACGCACGCGCACTTTGGCGCCGGCCTGCGGGTGCTCCTCTGGAGAGCCGTGGGTGCCGCCTGTCCTGAACATCGCGTTCTCCTGCTGCGCTGCCTGATCCTCGTCCTCATCCTCCCCTTCCACGTCTCCTTCTTCATCCCCCACCCTTCGCAGAAGGCATCTATACACCACCACCGTGCCAAGGCAGGGCCATCCTGGGCCCCAGGATGGTGTATACGCGATCCTGGCCGAGGCCAAGAGGGTCTATACACCATCCTGGGGCCCAGAATGGCCCTCCCCTTCCACGTCCAACCAGCCTCGAACGTATCCCTATCCCTACGATGGGCGAGCAAAGAGCGAGGACAATCTCAGGGATAGGCCCTCAGAAGCTGAGGGAATCCTCAAGATCGGCATCGAGGTGAGGTGATGTCAAACATAGGGATAGGGATATGTTTCAAACTGGTAAACGTATCCTTCTTCATCCCCCACCCTTCCTCGCGCGTCATATGGTTGGGCAGTGGAGCCCCCTCCGCAGCAGAACTTTGGCGTTGGTCTGCAAATCCGCGGCTCCATGCATCCCATTTCTTATGGGCCAGCGATACGGACTGTGGTTCAACGCATCGTACTGGAAGGATGATCCAGAAGATCGAGAACCGTGATCCACGAAACTCTTGCACAAACAAACTGGGATCCAGTCGGATCCATTATTTTCACGCAAGAAGATTATTTCGGCCTGGGGATGAAGTATGAGTGATTATGTTCGGGTGCTGTCGGGAATCGATGATCTTGCGTGGCTCGTTCATCCAGAGTCGAGGATCGAGGCTACGGACTCTACCTGCAGCCCCATGCTGGGTCAAGGGTGAGCGCTCCAAGGCCTCCCCTCAGACGGCGTCGTTGCGGCAGAACGTGCTCACGACGTCCCATCGTCCCTCGGCCCGGTTCCGGACTTCCGACGGCGCGTCCTGTTCACAACGTGGACCCCGGGAGGTCTGGACCTTTCGCCTGGGAGAAGCTTCTCATCCTGGGCCGTTTCTCTGCGGCCCCAGAGCCCTGCAAGGGCCCCAGAAAGTCGAAAATTGGCAAAACTGACCGTCGTGCTTCCCCTTTCCTCACAACGGAGATTGGTTGTGGTTAAAAACCCCTCCACGTAACATCCGTTACGGGGGGGGCGGGCGAGCCTGCCAGCGCCACGAGAGCTCCCAAGCATGCTGCCTGTGAGCACCACGCCGTGCCTGCGGGGGGGGGACGCGGCACCTCGCCCGCGCACGTTCGGCACCGCTACGGGGAGGGAGGGGTGGGAGAGAGAGGGGGGGTCGACCCCCATGGCGGAGTACGTAGCACCCTGCAAGTGAGGGGGCGGGCGCGGGGTGGGTCGCGGGTGGGTCGCGGGTGGGTCGTGGGGTGGGTCACGGGTGAGTCGCGGGGTGGGTCGCGGGGTGGGTCGCGGGGTGGTCGCGGGTGGGTCGCGCGGGTGGGTCGCGGGATGGGTCGCGGGTGGGTCGCGGGGTGGGTCGCGGGTGGGTCGCGGGTGGGTCGCGGGCGGGTCGCAGGGCGGGGGGGGGGGGGACGACGTAACAAAACAACAACAAAACAACAACAAAACAGCAACAAAACAACAACAATAATCCTCGCCGTGGATCCCCACTTCAGCCACGCACCCAGGGACAGTGAATGACCGTTCCGGCCCCCTCACTCTAATAAGAATACAATCTCACGAGGGAAGTTATGGGGTCACGGATCCCGACTTTGCGCACGCCTGAAAGGCCTGGGCCGATGCCGCGGGTCCCTCCGCAGCAGCGCCGCCAGCGTCTCCAGGAGACCTGCGGAGTAGTGCGCGCCAGCGTCCTTCGCAAAGCGGACAATTTTCCAGAGATGCCATTGGCGACGCAAAAGAACGCGACTGCCAATTGCGCAACAAAAAGAAACTGGCATTGAGAAAGATGACATAGCGACCTTACGCGGCGGCTTACGCGGGCGGCCAGCGTGGCATGCTATTTTGGAAACGAGGGCGCTTGCGGGCGACGTTGCACGGACAACTTACGCGCGAACGTTGGCGCAGTCGACCCGTGTTTCTTGCGTCGCTCAATTGTTGGACGTTTGCTGGCCCCGACAGCGCAAAACAACTGCTCATGATGAGAAGCTGGCCTTGCGGAAAAGGTCGAAAGGTACCGATACCGCTACTCCCCGGACCTCTCCTGGGGTGCGTTCTGACCAGGATTTCGAAGCGAATCCAGTGGTGGCGACGAGGCCTCCCAGGAGGCCGCAAAAGGGGGAAAATGGTGAAGGGTAGCGGTTTCGGTGCTTTTTCCTCTTCTGGGTCCTGGGCCAGACAGGCCACGAAGGAGGACGAGGCAGCAGCAAGTTCGGATGGCCTTCAGCGCCCCTCTAACGGGGACTTCACTTCCGGGCACTTTGGCCAGTGACCCGGCGAACCCAACCCTCCCCGATGTGGGCAACGCTGCGATGCCAGAAATAGGCTCTGAAAGGGCAACTTTCGGCACGGTTCCCGAAATCACCCGTGGGCGAGCACCCGTTGCGGTGCTGCCGCCGACTGGCGGCGTGCCCAAGACGCCGGAGGCTGCGCTCGAGGCGGGAGCCCAGCACGGCCGAGGCCCGACGGCACCTCGCAGAACGCCGCCGCGCGCGCGCGCCGTCGGCCGGCCTGCGCAGGGCCGGGCCCCGAAGGCCGGAGCAGGGCTCGCGGGAGGAGGAGGAGGAGGAGGAGGAGGAGGAGGAGGAGGATGGGGATGTCTTTTCCTTTCCCCCCTCCAAAGGATGCGGGATGACGATGAAAAAAATTGGAGAGAGCGATTCAAAAACATAGTTTTCTGCTATTTCTGCACAATTGCCTGACTGGAGGAGAACGATTAGAAAAATAGTTGTCCAGCCCGCGGCCGGTTTTTTCTAATCGTCATCCCGGGCGCCGCCGCGTGAACACGACCCCTGGTCATTCATTAATCGTCATCCTCCATTATGAACACCTCATCTCAACAATAATGAGTGACCCCAATCTCAAGGATTGCATATCACCACAGCGTGACCGTGCCGCAGCGTGTGAGACGGAGTAACAGATTGCAACTGCCCAATCGCACCCTCCTGTGTGCAGAGTAATAAAAGCAGCCTTGAAACGAAGACGCAAGGTGTATGACATGGGACGAGGAGGAGCAGGGGAGGAAGAACGAGGGCCGACCACACCATGGCGTGGCACACTACCCAGACCCAGCCAAATGCAGCACATGAGGATGAGGAGGATGAGGAGGATGAAGAGGAGGGGGAGGAGGGGAAGGAGGGGGAGGAGGTGGTGGAGGATGATGATGATGATGATGATGAGGAGGAGGGAGAGCGAGGAGCAGAATAACAGTGTTTCCCGTTTCCCTTTTGTCTTTGTATTCTCTCGTTCTGTCTTGCTCCGCCTTTGGTGCAAAATGGCACCACATCGAGAGCGGCCCACGAGATCGCCCAAGCACTGAGAACGGTCCACAAGATACATCTAGCTCCGTGAAAAAGTCTATGGACACGTTGACGGTCTAGCTACTCTGGAAACCCTGAAATCAAGAATGCTGTTGTGTCGCTGTTTCGTCCGCCGCCGTCCGCCGGCCTTCCGCCGGCGGACCCGCCACAGCGGTACCTCCGCTGCCGTCGGCGCCAGCCTGCCACTAGCTTCCGCCGAGGGCCACGCGCACCGAATGCGAGGACCTTGTTGGAGCACCCCAAAGAAATAGATCGCCGCCAGGGGGTCCCAGGGCGTCCCACGACTTCTGCGGGGCCCCAGGGCCATCGGAGGATGCGACGTCTCCTTGGGGAGCCTGCTGGAAGGCCATTGTCATATTTGCTGCGCGTGCTGCAGAACCCACAGCCCCGCAGGCTGGGCCTGTGACTTGCAAGCCGCGACAACGGCACGCCCAAGGGAACTGCGGCCGTGGATGGACACGCCATGCTCCATCGCTCGTTTGCCCGGCTGGCTCTGCCGAAGTCCTCCTTCCGGGCACGTCCTGACCCCAGCGCTGCGCTAAAACCCAGGCCAGCCAGGGCCACCTCGCGCACTCCCGCCAGCCGCAGACCCAGCAGCCTCCGAGAGCTGTGTCGGCGGGAGGGAAGGAGAGAGGGGGTCGGCTCCGCGTGGCTCCCACAACCGCGTCGGCCTGACGGTCTCGGAGAAGATCGGCTGACCCCCCTTAGGCGCCGACCTCCCTTATACGCGCGTGCTCCCAGCTGCTCTCCAGCGCGCGCGCTCGGGACCTCTGTGCCCGTGCCGCGCGGGCGGCCCCCGGCGACACGCGATACCGCGCCAGCGGATCGCGCGTCGCTCCGCTTCGCGTGGCGGGAGGCTGGGAAAGACTCGAGACGCTGATTTGAAGGGGCCCTGGGACACACAAACAAATACACACAAATTAAAAGATTCCCCATATGTTCCCATATTTTCTGGGTGTTTGTCTTCCCCCCCACTTCCCATATTTTCCCACATTTTCTGGGGAATCGCCGATTAATTGTGTCTGTGTGTTTCTTTCCCTCCTGATGATTCTCGGGGACTGGGACGTGAACCGCGTGTCGCGCCGAAGCGCGGTGGGCCAGGAACGGAGGTGCCGCTTCCTGTCGGCGGCGACCCGGCGCCGAGGCGCGGCCAAGGCATGGCGCTGGGTTGCACGGCGGGCGACTGCGGCAAAGGGAAGAGGAGGGAACGGAGAAAGGCGCTGGCGACGCGACACGCCGAGCCGAAGCTCCTGACCGTTATAACCGTTATGTTTGGGTTTTGGGGGAGGAGGAGGAGGAGGAGGAGGAGGAGGAGGAGGAGGAGGAGGAGAAGGAGGAGGAAAAGGAGGAGGAAGCAAACCCCCACCCGAATGGGGGGGCCTGCAGCGCTTCGCCCCCCCCCCCCCCGCCCCCCCGGGTCCTCGGGCGCCTCCTGGTCGGAGGGCCGCTCATGCCCAGCGAAGAGGAGGCGGGAGACGCAGCGCCCGAGCTGGAACACGTCTACCTTCGCGGGGCCACGCCCGTGGAAAAAAAAAAAACACACACACACAAAAGCACACGAAACACACAACACACACACACAAACAACACACACACAAAACACACACACACACACACCCATACGTCTGTGGGGAAAAGCACACACACAAAACACACACACAACAAAAACACACACTGTAGAAACAAACACACACACACACACAAAACACACAAACACACACACACACACACTGTGTGTGTTTTTCCCACTAACGAAAACAAGCGGCCACGGGTGTTTGGTCACGTTCGGCCTCCCAGGGCCCTCTTGGGCCCCGGGGGTCGCCGAAGAACGGCCCGGGATGAAGAGCGGGCCCCATCAACGACGGACGATCCATACAAAGCCACGCCACTGGGGGGTCGGAGAGAGGAGGACTGGCTTATGGGTATGGGTGCGTGGGTGGGGCTCCCGCTCGAGCGGAGAGCACCATCCGACAACACGCACCCACAGCCCAATCCGTCCCCCTCATGGGTATGGATGTGTGTGTATATGTGTTGATGTTCCCTCGCCAGTTGGCATCAAGTATCTCGGTCATCCATGCCCCCTTCGGTCATTCTCGCCAGTTGGCATCGCCAGTCTGCCTCCCTCGGTCACCCATGCCCGAATGACCCATGCCTGGCCACAGCGCTGGTCGCCCTCAGCGGCTTGAGGGCTTGGCCGCCAGTCGCGCGCGCGCGTTCTCTTCTTCGACGTTGGACGCCCTGTCCTTGCGCGACGGGCCGCGACGCCAAAAGTGTGTGTGTGTGTTGTGTATTGTATGTGTTGTGTGTTTTGTCTTGTGTTGTGTTGTGTGTCTGTGTGTATGTCTGTTTGTCTGTGTGTCTGTGTGTCTGTGTGCGTGTGCGTGTGTGTGTGTGTGTGTGTGTGTGTCTGTGTGTGCGTGCCTGCGTCTGCATGTGTCTGTGTCTGTGTCTGTGTCTGTGCCTATGTCTGTGTCTCTGTGCCTGTGCGCGTGTGTGTCTGTGTGTGTCTGTGTGTGTCTGTGCCTGTGTTTGCGTCTATGTCTGTGTCTATGTCTGTGTGTGTCGTTCGCTCGTCAAGGAAAAAGATCCAGGCCTCTGAGGGGCCACGCTGTGAGACAAACAGCGACCTCGGATGTCTGGGTCTGGCTCCCCCTCCTTTCGGGATCCGCAGCTGTGCTGGCGCATCCGGGCAGCCCGACCGGTCCCAGCGTCCGCTGCCCGTGGCCCTGCCCGTGCAAGGGCAGTTCTGCCTCAGGCCCCCCCTAAAGCAGGACAGTGCTGACCAGGACGTCGAGAAGTTCACGTGGAGAGGACGCATAGTGGAGAAGTGGAGAACGTTTCGACCCAGGGCTGCAAAGCTGCCATCTTCGGACGACGAAGAATGACATAAACATCAAAACTCGGAGGTCCGCGCGGCTTTCCCGGATCGGCGCCAGGGGCGGCGCCGCAGGCGCCGCCAGGGGAGTCCAGCGGGGATCCGAGAAATCCGCGCGGACCTGCGAGCTTTCATGTTTATGCCATTCTTGAAGGGGCCCTGAGACACACAAATAAATACACACAATTAAAAGGATCCCCTATATTTTCCAATATTTTCTGGGTTTTGTCTTCCCCACACTTCCCATATTTCCCCATGTTTTCTGGGGGATCGGCGATTAATTCTGTCTGTGTGTTTTTTCCCTCCTGAATTCTTCCCAGGCGCCGAAGCCATGGCGCACATCAAAGCCCCCGCTCACGGGGGGCGCGACGGCCGGCCTCGTGCCTCATGGGCCTCGCACTCCGCTCCTTCTCCCCTCAGGCCCTCCTGCCGCAAGCTGGGGGGACCTTGCCTCCCTCGCCGCGCCCCTGTCCACGCCGAGTCCGTGCGAAGCTCGTCGAATCCGCGTCGAGCCCGCGCCGGATCCACGCCACAGCCGCGTCGAGCCCGCATCCAGTCCCGTCGGGCACCAGACCCGGAGCACGAAGCACGCCCGGCCAGTGGGAACCGTCCTGTGGTGCTGCGGGTGCGGGTGCGGGAGCGCCAGAGCGTCAGAGAATGAGGCCAGATCAGAAATCCTGCTCGATCTTGTTCCAAAGCTCTGCTGCTGTAACGTTAGACCATGAGGGGCCTCCCGAATGGGATCCGCGTAGATGGGGTGGGAGGATCGCAGACGCCACCACCGCCAGCATCATCATCATCATCATCATCATCATCATCATCATCATCATCATCATCAGCAGCAGCAGCAGCAGCAGCAGCAGCAGCATCATAATCGTCATCATCATCATCATCATCAGCAATATCATCATCAACCACATCATCATCATCATCATCATCATCATCATCATCATCATCATCATCATCAGCAGCAGCAGCAGCAGCAGCAGCATCGTCATCATCATCGTAATCATCTTCATCAGCAGCATCAGCAGCATCATCATCATCATCATCATCATCATCAGCAGCATCAGCATCAGCATCATCGTCATCATCAACTACATCATCCTCATCATCATCCACCTTCCTAACTCACTCCTCGTCGCCCTTGGTATTCCTCCCCCTCCTTCCTCACCCCCTCGTCATTCACCGTCTCTCATACTCACCCTCCTTTTTCTGTATGTTGCTCTTCTCGCTTTCCCACTCCTCCATGCCCTCCTCGTTCTCCTCCTCCGCATCCTCCTCCTGTTCCTGCTCCTCCTCCTCCTCCTTCTCCTCCTCCTCCTCCTCCTCCTCCTCCTCCTCCTCCTCCTCATCATCATCATCATCATCATCATCATCATCATCATCCAGCTCTTGCACATCCTCCTCCTCCTCCTCCTCCTCCTCCTCCTCCCCTCTTCCTCCTCCTCCTCCTCCGCCACACCCTCCCTCCCTCCTCCTCCTCCTCCTTTTCCTCCTCGCCCTCCCTCCTCATCCGCCTCACCTCATCCTCCCCCTCACCACCATCAGTCATCAGATGAGTCATCATCATCTCAAGCCAGGCCGAGGACGGCGCGGACTACGAAACGCCGACAAAACGATAACGACAACGTCGACATCGACGGCGGCGGCGACGGCGGCGGCGACGACGGCGAAGACGGCGACTGCGACTCGGGGACAAAAAGATACAAATACCGCTACTCTCCGGACCTCCCCCCCGGGTGGGTACTGACTGACATATTCTGGGGAGAATCCAGCCGTGGCGACGAGGGCTCACGACGACAGCGCGGCGGCAGCCCCCTCGAGCTACGACGTCTTGATCGTTTGGTTACGCAAGACGAAGCTAGGACGAGGATAACACCGGGTGAGGATAAATCGAGAATCTCTGAGATCCGGCGGCTCTGAAGGATAATTCGAGCGCCACGGCCTTCTCAGAGAGTTCGGGAACGCTCCGAGAGCGCCACGGAACGCTATACAGAACAGAGTTCTCCTCGTCCTGGCCCCGCCCGGTATTGTACGGGGTCTCCGGAAGTCCCGACTCCTTCCCCAGATCCGGTTCTGCGCCCAGAGCCGCATCTTGGCCGCCCAGGGGCCCGGCGAGGGGCCCGGGAGGACAAAAAACGGGGAAGCAAGAAAACTCGCCCTGAGTGGTTTGTAGAGGCCTCCTGGAAGGGGTCCGAATAGATGGGGTCGGAAGATCGCGCCGCGTCGCCGATACATCGGCGATGCGTCGGCGATGCATCTGCGACCTCGACGTGACGCAAATCGGGACCCACATCGAGCCGCATCGGCGATGCATCTGCGATGCATCGGCGATGCGGCGCGACCGTCCGAACCCATCTACTCGGACCCCATCTCGGAGGCCTGGAGTTCCACATGCTGGATTTGGATCGGGCATGTCCTCCCACAGGCGGACGTGGGACGAAAAAAAGCAACTTCGTCAAACATATGCAAAGATGGCCAAAAAGAGTAGCAAGATCGTCCCCAGACTGCTGTTTGACTGTCTTTGAAGTCTCCTCCTGCAGAGGGACATGCCCGACGCGGTGCTGGATGTCTGGGGCGGCGGCGCGGGCGGCGCCGCCCGAGCGGCCGCCCTCTGCCCGTGCCGAGCCGGGGCCTTCCCGGTCACGGGCCGCCTCTCGGAGGCGGGGTCCGCCAGCTCCGGCGGGCGGCACGCGGCGGAGGGCAGGCCGTGGGAGAAGAGCACGACCTCCTCGAGCGCAGGCGCTTGATTCGCGGCCGCAGCGGGCGTCATGGAGGGGGAGGGGGGAGGGGGAGGGGGGGCGGGAGGGGGCATGACTCGACAAGCGCGTGTGCCACTACTCGCAGAGTGGCTACTCGCAAGTGGCCGGGACTCGCCGCGGGGGAGGTGTACTCCAGCACGTCGAGGCAACTCTGTTTTTTCTGGACGTTTGCGAGTAGGCACTTTGCGAGTAGCAATAGCGGAACGCACTCGGTGAATGCCGTGGCGCCCCCCACCCAGACTGTGGTGCCGTACGCACTGCGGCAGTGCCGCGAGCACACTGGGGGGAGTGTTACGTTGTGGGGGGGAGGGGGGGGTGGGGGCAGGAGGCATCACGCGCGTCATGGCCCAGAGGGTACAAAGACTCTCCTCTTGCTGACCCCGGTCGGACGACAGGTGGGGCACCCGAACTCTCCAGGACAAGCCTGGTTCGGCCAGGGCGCTATACCTGGCATCTCCAATTGTGCCTGGCACGCCCTGGATCCGCTGGATCCGCAACAGCAGCTCCTGCTTCAGAAGAGCACTGGTCAGAATCTCCAGCGGGCAGAATGCGATGCGGGAGAACTCCAAGTGAGTGAGGCTCTCCAACGGGAGGACGGTTCTACCTGCAGCGAGGCTGCCCCCAGTGGCCCAGGAAGCAGTCAGTGCCTCGGCGCCGAAACCGTCGGCAGACGGGGGACGCAAGGCACCGCCCTGGTGCCGGCTGTGGCGCACGAGCGTTGTCGGGACCTCCACGCCAGAAGCCGAGAGGGCGCGGCACCGGGACTGCAACGCCTGCGGTGGGGCATTTTAGGGCTCGCCCTGCGACGAGCTGTTGAGAGAAGGCTGGCGGGGCCAGGTGAAGACTTGCCCTGGTCGCCCCAAGAGCCACCCTGGCCGATGGCAGATCTGGACTTGATCAGAACCTCCTCCTCCTCCTCCTCCTCCTCCTCCTTCACCTCCTCGCTTCCTCCTCCTCCTCCTCCTCCTCCTCCTCCTCCTCCTCCTCCTCCTCCTCCTCCTTGGGGTCCTCGTCGACGCCCTCGCCGTCGCCGCCCCCCCGATCCTGGACCACCGCCGGGGGGCTGCCCGCGCCGAGCCCAGGCCACTGGCGGGTGCTCGCGCTGCCGAAAGCCGCAGGCCCCCCGCCCCCCTCGGGGGCGCGCGGCTCACCGGAGTGCCAGGATGCCATCCTGGCCCGAAGAGAAGAGGAGGGAACAGAGGAGGAGGCGGGAGGAGGAAGAAGACGCGACCGCAGTGCTCTATTCATAACGAGTACCCAACGCAGGAGGGTTGGGAAAAAGTAAGCAAGAGGAGGCTCCAAATCAGATGCCAGGAGACTCCAGATCAAGGAATGTTGCTTATGGGCAAGCGAGCCCCGGAGGGGGGAAGGGGCAGAGAGGGCAAGGCTGCGCAAGGGAGGCTCCAAGGGCCTCCAACCCTCTGAGCCCTGGACGTCGGAGAGCAGCGAGAGCACGAGCCTCTGAGCGCCCAGAGAGAAGACAAGGTATAAAACGGATGGCACAAACGGTGGGGAAACATGTTGGGACAACGGGAGCATGAAGTAACGCTCACAAAACGTGTGGTGTGGGGGGGGGGGGGCAAATGGACGTACAAGAAACACACTACGCAAGCAATCCGATGAAACGCAGGACGACATTATCCCCTGTTTCAGAGTTGTGTTAGACGTTGGTCAGATTGTCTTCGTATGACTGCACACTTTCAAGTCGCCCCATACTGCATCACAAATGCTTCGCTTTCAAAATCCCACCAGCCCTTTGGGCGTGAGTGGTTTAGAGAGCCCGCTCTGTCCTCAACCCCCCTTCTTCCCCTTCGGGGAGGGGTTTACCCCTCCCCCTACCCCCTCCCCCTGGACCTGGAGAGGGTGCGCCGCGGGTCGTTGGAGGGGTCTTTTCCGACGCCTGGGAGGGCCAAAAAACGACGACCCTCACGAAGATTCTGGCCCCGAGGGGGGGGAGGGAGTTTGGCGCCTGAACTCGTCGTTGAAGTAAAAAACATTGATTTTACTACGGTTTTGGCCCCATTTTGGCCTTCTGAGGGGGCCGCGTTCCTCTTCCTTCTTAGCAAAATCATTGATTTTACGAAGGTTTTGGGCTGATTTTGTCCTTCTCAGGGGTCAGCGCTTATTAGCGCTTCTGAGGAGGTCGCAAGGGGGCCCAAGATGGCCCCAAGAGGCCCCCAGGAGCCTCCCAAGAGGCCTCCAAGAGGCCCCCAAGAGGCCCCCAAGAGGCCCCAAGAGGCCCCCAAGAGGCCCCCAAGAGGCCCCCAAGAGGCCCCCAGAGGCCCCACGAAGCCCCCAAGAGGCTCCCACGAGGCCCCCAAGAGGCCCCCAAGAGGCCCCAAGACGCCCCAAGAGGCCCCCAAGAGGCTCCACGAGGAGCCCGAACGACTCACACCAGGACGAGGGGCCCGAACGACTCACACCACGAAGAGCCCGAACGACTCACACCACAAGGAGGGGCCCGAACGACTCACACCAGGACGAGGCGCCCGAACGACTCACACCACGAGGAGCCCGAACGACTCACACCACGACGCGGGCCCCGAACGACTCACACCACGAGGAGCCCGAACGAGTCACACCAGGAGGAGGGGCCCGAACGACTCACACCAGGACGAGGGGCCCGAACAACTCACACCACGAGAAGCCCGAACGACTCACACCAGGACGAAGAGCCCGAACGACTCACACCACGAAGAGCCCGAACGACTCACACCAGGAAGAAGGGCCCGAACGACTCACACCAGGACGAGAAACCCCAAACGACTCAAATCACGAGGAGCGCTTTCTCTCCCTCCTCCTCCGCCTCGTCCTTCTCCCGCTCCCCCCACAAGGAGGATGTACAAGGAGGCGGGAGGAAGGAGGAACAGGGGAGATATGCGGGGCCAAGCGGACACACGCCTGAAAAACACGACTGTCGGCATGCTTCGCAAGAGTTGCTGCTGTGAGATGGGCTGGTGGGGATACGCGAAGCGTAAAGAATTTACTTATACTTATGTTTTCCTGGTAGCTCAAACTCGTAATTCTGTTCCCCCTTGACAATACACTCTTGCCATGCTTCGAATTCCCCCCTCCAGGTGCACGCTTTGCCCGCTTGGGGCGTCACTAGAGGCAAGGGGAAGGGCAGGAGGAAAGAGGAGGGGTAAAGGCGGTCGGCGAGGGAGAGGGGGCAGGGTGGAAGGAGGGCGAAGGGGGGCGGGATGGACAGGAGAAAGAACGGGCCAAGAAGAAGGGGGAGGGCGTGGGGAGGTGGTGTCCTGTTCGATGCGTAAGACCTCGGACCTCTTGACACCCCCCGAGGCCCTTTTTTTCATCCCGGGTCATGTTTGACGATCCCGAAGCCCGACACCGGCCTCCAGAATCCAGAGGCCCAGATTAACGACAAACCGGGCGCGATCCAAAAGCCACCCGCCAGACCACTCCTGGGGTGAGCTGGGGCCAAAAGCCTGGGGCGGATCCAGCCTGGGTGATGAGGAGGCTCAGGAAAAGCCGGGAAACGCCACGGCAAACCCCAATCCTCCACCGCACGCACGTCTGCTCTGGGGTAGCTTTGGCCTCACATGACGTTCCCTCGCCCTGACTCGATTTTTTTTTTGTCGAGGCGCCAGATGTCCGGGCTGAGGTTATGAAGAAAAAGGCGCAGGGCCCAGGGGCGGAGCAATGTCGGCCCAGCCTGTCCCATCGCACAGCCGCGTAGACCCGTCCGCGCACAGCAGGATGTTGTCAGGCGACAGGTCGTAATTGTCGGGGGCGGCCCGAGAGCGAGGAGGGGACACCCGACGCCCCCCGCTTTCTACGGCGAAGCTGCTGCCAGTGGCGGGGCGGAGGGTGTTCCCCTCTTGCAGTGCGAACAGCGACGCTCCGGTTTCCACGAGAAGGGTGGCCCTGGCACCGATCTTACCACGAGAAAAAAAACGATAGGAACAGGTGTATCCATCCTGGATCTTATCGCGAGCGTGTCTTCATCAACCGCGTGGAATCTTAGCACGAGTAGGCGGGGCTCTGGGGCATCGAATCCGACTTCGCGACGGCCCGCCGTCGGATATGAATTCCAGATCCTAGATTTGTGTTTGCCAGCGTGGATCCCCTCACGCGCAGCGAAGCACATTTTGTGGTGGAAGCAACGCGCGCTGCAAGCCATTTGGTAATCTATCATACACGCACACATACATACCTACATATATCTATATGTGTGTGTAAGAATACGTGTGTATCTACATATATATATGTACAAATGTGTGTGTGGTGTAAGCTGGCTATGTGTGGTCTAAGCTATGTGGTGTAAGCTACGTGTGAAAGCTATGCGGTGCAAGTTTCCAGGTGCAAGCAAAGAGGTGCAAGCTGCAGTCAGGAGCTTCTGCTTCGCGCGTCACGGCGGCGGCCCCGGCAGCACGCTATCTGCCCTGCGAGCTGATTGCGTGTCGCTCCGCTCCGCGGGGTGCCAACATCGGATCGTGGATGCCTGCGGACTGGGCGTGGTTAGCGCGTGGCGCTGAGGCGTGGTGGGCCGGAACCGGCGGCGTGCCACGCTTAAATTATCCGGGCGAAAGACCCAACTATAAGCAATTGTTCATAACGCGTTGTGGGTGCCGCTTTCGGTGGAGCTCCCTATGGGGCCACGAAGCGCTGCCCTGGGTGGGGGAACCGCATGCGAGAGCAACCACTGGGGCCTTCGGTGGAGCTCCCTATGGGGCTACGAAACGTGTGAGAGGTGTGCCGAGTGCAGAGGCAAGGAGGGGGAGGAGGGAGGAGGGGGAGGAGGAGGAAGGAATGAAGGAGGTGGGACGCGGGGCGCTGTCTCTTCAAAACGAGGACCCAACACCACAGGATGGTTGGGAAAAAAATGTAGGCCGCACGCCATGCAAGCAAGCAGTCGAGCGCAAGCAGCGCGCGCGAGGCGCGCTCGAGGCGCCCACCGGGCGAAACCTCTCAGCACACCCCGCCGGCGCAGAGGGGCGCCTCTAGGGGGCAAACAAACCTGCCTCACTTTTGACCACCCTCGCTTCCAAGAGATACCAAGCGACGCCAAACTACGGCCTGCACTGGTCAGGCCGCTTGACGAGGAGGCGCGTGGTATGACTTGGTCTTGCCTGGAAGCGAAAGCGGGGTAGGTAATTCACGCTCTGAACCTCCTTCTCCCTCGGCCCGAGGCCCCCCCGAGATGGACCAGCCCGTGCCGCGCGTGCAGGAAGCGCAGCGCCCGCGAGGCCTCCCTCAGCACGCGGACCGCCAGGCGCTCCCGCGCCTCCGATGGGGCAGCGGTCAGTCGGCACCGAGTCGGGAAGTCGGAGCGGATCGGAAGGCGCGGGGGATCGGGCTGCACCAGCATGGGACCGAGATCGTATCGGGTCGGGTGCGTCGAGATGCACAACTCCCGCCGTGCACACAGCGGGTCGCATCGGATCGCTGCGGAATCGAAACCGGCACAGGGGGGGATAGGAGCCTGGCCTGAGATCTGGACGTCAGATATTCCTTCGCGCCCGGCGTGTTCGCCCTCTCGGGGGCCCTCACAGATCGATCCAGCTCCACTTTCAGCAAAAGCACGGGGTCTGGGGCTCCAGTCGTGCGGTCTTGATATGCTTCTCGCGACGTCGGGTCTAAGGGTCCACACCAACACCATGCCTGTCCGATAAAGTCCTAAGCCCTGGCACAATAAATACGCCCGTGTGGCCAAGGTCAGGAGGGTCCATACGCCATCCGAGGGCCCAAGGCGGCCCTGGCAAGGCATGGCGGTGGTGCATCCGTCTGCGGAGACGAAGAGCCGTGCCCGGACGACACACACCGGCTGCAGGCCACACGCACAGCGGTGGAATGACCCGCTTCAGGAACCCAGAATCCGAAAATGTTGACATCAACTTGGGGCGCAACTTTCACTTCCGCCAGCTTCTGCAGGCGGAGCCGCCCTCGTTCTACTTCCGCCCGCTTCCGCGGTCTTCTGCCAGCTTCCGGCGAGGAAGATCAGTCAAACTCGTTTCGTGGGCGAATGCGTATCCGTATCCACGGCCTCGCGGGCCAGACCTCCGGGACGCGACCCCGCGGATACGGGGCGTCTTGTTTCGCGGATGCCCCGAACGGAACATGTCCGTGCGACCGCGTATCCGCGTTATCCCGCCCCGATCCAGACCACGAGGGCGTGGATCTGGATACCTTAGCGGCGCGTGATCTCGATGCGTCGAGGGCTGGGCCCTCCCTGGACAGCTCACGCGCGCGCGACGTACTCGACAGCAAAGGCGTCTTCCTCCAGTTCGGCGGCGCTTAGGGAGAGGGAGGGCGAGGCGGGGCACACGGCTCGGGCCCTCTCGAGGCGCCGGATCTGGCCGAAACCTGGGCGGTCCCCCAGAACTTCCCGACCATGGCATCGCCAGGATGGTGGGTATCGATCGACTGGGAGCCTGGCCAATGTGGCGTACAAATGTGGTCCACACAGCACAGCAAAGCCACTTCTGTGATGGCGGGCTTAGTGGCACCAGCACTGCCACCTCCATGTCGGGGTATCAAGTGCAAGCTGTCGCAGTAGAATTGGCGGCCACGAGAGGGGCGAAGAACATGGGGCGGAGGGCGATGGGGGCGGGAGGGGGGGCGCGGGCAGCAAAACCCCTTCTCCTCCCCGGAAGCCTCGCCCTTGGAGTGCTCCTTCTCGCCCTCTTCTCCTCGTCGTCCCCCTCCGCCTCCTCCTCCTCCTCCTCCTTTCCAGCCTCCTCCTCCTCCTCCTCCTCCTCCTCCGGTCACCCTCCCCCTCGCACTCCCCCCACCGCCTCCCAACACCTCGAGCCTCGCACCGTCGCTTCAAGACATCGGAGGCCCTGCCTCTCCGCCGCCGCCACCCCCCCCCCCTGGGCCTCCGGCGCGGGCGGCGGCCAGGCGGGCTCCTGCTCGCCGCGGATGCTGTCCAGCAGCGCCCCACCCTCGCACCACTCCTGGGGAGAGGGCACCCGCTGCGCTCTCAGAACTGCAGGCAGAGGGCGGGGGCCTCCCAGGATGGGGTCCGAGCACGTGGCGTCGGAGACTCGCGCCGCATATCGCCACTGCCCCGCCGCTGAGGCAGCGCCTCGGCGATGCTGCACGGGCGATGCGCCCGCGACGATCGGCGACGCCTCGGCGTCATCGGTGTGAAGACCTTCTGGCTCCACACCGCACCGCCACCGCCGAGGCATCAGCGGTGCCGAGGGCCTGCATCGTCGATGCACCGAGCTGCATCGTCGATGGATCGGCGGTGCCGATCCATCGTCGAGGCACCGACGCGTCGTCGGCACCTGCGCGGGCCCCACTTTGAGGGTGGCCCCCGGGCACGGGTGGCCGAGGGGGCGCGCGGCCGGCCGGCCGCGACGGTGGCGGCGCGACGGCGGCGGCCCGCGAGCTTCCCTGGGAGCTGCGGCGCTGCGAGCCGAAAGCTGCACGGAGCGGAGAAGCACGAGCTGACAGGGGCCTTATGGGCCCCCTCGTGCTGCGGCAGCTCCTGCTGCGGACCGATCTGGCAGGGCCCCGAGACCAGAAACTCGGCGAAAGCGCCCGGCGCAAGGAAAATGCAACACCCGGGAGCCCTAGGTCCTAGCCTGCTGCGGCAGACCTCGAGCTGGACTCGTCCGAGCGGGCCCCGAGACCCGGCGCCGCACGAAGACGCCCAGTGGGAACGAAAACGTATCGCCCAGATCTGAGGGCTGGGTCCCTCCGCATCCGCATCCGCCTCTGCGTTCCCCTCCGCCTCCGCCTCCACCTTCGCATCCCTCCTCCTCCTCCTCCTCCTCCTCCTCCTCCTCCTCCTCCTCCTCCTCCTCCTCCTCCTCCTCCTCCTCCTCCTCCTCCTCCCTCCTCCTCCTCCCCCTTGTCCCTCATCCTCCTCCTCCTCTTCCTTCTTCTTTTCTCCTTTCCTCCTCCCCTCCTCCTCCTCCCCTCCTCCTCCTCCTCCTCCTCCTCCTCCTCCTCCTCCTCCTCCTCCTCCGCCCCCAGTGCGCCCTGGCCCGAAGGCCACTCCAGCGCAGGGCCCCCTCTGACGCGTCGCCAGCACATGTCCGCACGCCAGGCGCCGGCCCTGGCCTTGGCGCCCAGTCCCGAGCCCCGTGGAGAGCAGGAGCAGGGCCCCATGGTCCAGGCTCGGCGGGAACCGAGTACACAGGGCAGTTTTTAATGCGTCGGAGTTTTAACAATGTAGGATGTTTAATAAATGGCTAATGTATGAATAAATGTATGCATGAGCTCATCGCTGTTTTTCCTAACCATCCTGTGGTGTTGGGCCCTCGTTTCGAAGAGACAGCGCCCCGCGTCTCTCCTCCTTCCTTCCTTCCTCCTCCCCCTCCTCCCTCCTCCCCCTCCTTGCCTCTGCTCACGGCACACCTCTCACACGTTTCGTAGCCCCATAGGGAGCTCCACCGAAGGCCTCAATCGGGGTGTTCGCATGCGGTTCTTCCTTGCAGGACAGCGTTTCGTGGCCCCATAGGGAGCTCCACCGAAGGCCCCAGTGGGGGTGTTCGCATGCGTCTCCCCCACGCAGGACAGCGTTTCGTGGCCCCATCGGGAGCTCCACCGAAGGCCCCAGTGGGGGTGTTCGCATGCGGTTCCCCCACGCAGGACAACGTTTCGTGGCCCCATAGGGAGCTCCACCGAAGGCCCCAGTGGGGGTGTTCGCATGCGTCTCCCCCACCCAGGACAACGTTTCGTGGCCCCATAGGGAGCTCCACCGAAGGCCTCAATCGGGGTGTTCGCATGCGTCTCCCCCACGCAGGACAGCGTTTCGTGGCCCATAGGGAGCTCCATCGAAGGCCCCAGCGGGGGTGTGCGCATGCGTCTCCCCCACCCAGGACAGCGCTTCGTAGCCCCATAGAGGGTGTTCGCATGCGTCTCCCCCATGCAGGACAACGCTTCGTGGCCCCATAGGGAGTTCCACCGAAGGCCCCAGTGGGGGTGTTCGCATGCGCGCCCCCCACGCAGGTCAGCGTTTCGTGGCCCCATAGGGAGCTCCACCGAAGGCCCCAGTGGGAGTGTTCGCATGCGTCTCCCCCACCCAGGACAGCGCTTCGTAGCCCCATAGGGAGCCCCACCGACGGCCCCAGTGGGGGTGTTCGCATGCGGTTCCCCCTACGCAGGACAACGTTTCGTGGCCTCATTGGGAGCTCAACCGAAGGCCTCAATCGGGGTGTTCGCATGCGTCTCCCTCACGCAGGACAGCGCTTCGTGGCCCCATAGGGAGCTCCACCGAAGGCCCCAGTGGGGGTGTTCGCATGCGTCTCCCCCGCCCAGGACAGCGCTTCGTGGCCCCATAGGGAGCCCCACCGAATGCGTTGCTCACAAAGACGGTACTCACAACTGCATATGGTTGGGTCCTTCGCCAGGCTAATTAGTACTAAGTCGTTGCATTTTTAATACATGATCCGCACGCGGAGCATGTATTAAAAACGGCACTGTACCTTCGCGCACTGCGCCCCGCGACTCGCGGTCATCTTCGAGCCCCCAGCGCTGCTGCCCTGGAGACAGGCGCCTCGCCAGGCCACACCGTGACGCGCGGAGCGCGAGTCTCTTAGCGCCCACCCCGGTCCCCCGACGTCATGATTTCTGAATAACGTCGACCCCGAAAGGTCTCGACCCATTCCCCGGGACGAGCTCTTCATCCTGAGTCGCTCCTTGACAGTCCCAGGGCCCGGCAAGGGCCCCTGGAGGCCGAGAATAGCAAAAACATTCCCGTCGTGATCCTTGTCATGACTCGAGGGGGTCTGGGACGCGGGCGAACTGCAGAGGTTCCAGGATACTCGCCATCGCTCTTCCCTGTTTAACGTTTCGAGCTTGTGCGTTCATTCTTTTTGCCAGATGACCCAGGATGCTCCTGGATTGTCCTCGCCGAGAAAAAACATGCACACGTCCGAGGGATGCCAAGCACCCAGGAACTCCCTGCAACCGCCAGAGACCTCCAGCCTTCTGATGTTCGCCAGAAAGAATCCCGAGCACCAGGAATGTACCCAAACTGGAGGGTTTTCACCTGTCGGGTCCTGGGAGCCGATACTCGTTCCACACTTCGCTGGCGTGTCGGGCAGACACTGGCTCGATACTTTTCTGAGTGCTCGAAAGCGTCTGGGACATGGTCCCTACGTACGATAGGGGACAGCATCACTCCAGCCCAGAGGTCCGACGCCGCACCGAAAGCTAAAGCATCATGGAAAATCACGGACGGAGCCCCAGACCACATCTTGCTGCGTCATGCCTCGAGCCAGATCCATCTGCCATGGTCCTGGGGTCACGAAGCTGGGCGAAAACGCCCAGAGCGAAACAAATTCGGCCCCCAGATCTAAGGGAAGGGCCTCCCGAGATCGCCAGGGAAGTGATCGCGCCATCCTGGTCTGGCCAAGACGGGTGTACCTGCGGTGGGTTCGCGCGGCGTCGGCGCTCGCAAAAGCTGTTGTCCCCGCGTCGATCGTTCAACCTCGAACCAATCGCGGCCCCGATCGTTCAAGGTTGAATTCAATCGGGTCCAGTGGCGTTACCGTCTGTCGGTGCTCCCGCGTCGTAGAATTCAACCTTGAACGCCTTCGCGGGCGTCTAGAGGCCTCCTAGATGGGGTCCGAGTAGATGGGGTCGGAAGATCACGCCGCATCGGCGATGCATCGGCGATGCATCCGCGATGCACAGGCGATGCATCGCCGACGTCGGCGACGCCTCGGCGACGTCGGCGTGAAGCAACTCGGGCTCCACATCGAGCCGCATCGGCGATGCATCGGCGATGCGGCGAGATCCTCCGACCCCATCTACTCCGACCCCGTCTAGGATGCCTAGAGCGTCGCGGTCGTGCAAACAATCAGGTGGCCTGTAACCAATAGCTCCGCGCACACCCGCGCCCCAGGCTGCGCAAATCGCGCGCCTCTCTCTGCGCCACGGCGCCCACCCAAGAAAGGCAGCTGTCCTGTCCACGGCGGCAGCGCGCGAAGCGCGATTTTGCCATCTCCCAAGGCGTGGGCAGGACTGGGTTTATGAAGGGGCCCTGGGACACAAAACTAAATACACACAAATAGAAGGATTTCCCACATGCTCCCATATTTTCTGGTTTGTTGTCTCCCCCCCACTTCCCATATTTTCCCATATTTTCTGGGGAATCGACGATACATTGTGTCTGTGTGTGTGTTTTTTCCCCTCCTGGGTTTAGTGGGACCTGGTTATACGATGTGTGCCCGGGGGCGCCCCCCCTGCCCCATTCCATGAACCCGAACTGCCGTCACCCGAAGAAGCACCAGCTGCGGCAGACCTGCTTTCTGGTGATTCTGGCCGATCTCGGGGGCCTCGGGGCCCCATCTCTGACCAGCTCCCCTTGCCCAGGGTCCTGGCTATACCCGACCATCCATCCGCTGTCGCAGCATCTTGTGACGCGGGCCCCTGGGGACCTGGACCCCTTCCCCGCATATGCCGATCCCTTGCGCCTGAGTCGCTTTCGGACGCTCCCGGGGCCGGGAAGCAGCCTCCCGGGGCCGCCGCCGTCGCGACTGCCTGCGCGCAGCCCGGATAGCTGAGGGCCAATCCTCGCCCGCGTGGCCGACCCAACGCGAGCACCAGTGCCAGAGAGCCAGGACGGGTCCGAACCGTGGATGGCGCAGGGTGGGCATGCCACGCACCTCCGACGTGGCGCAGCCCTGCTCACGGCGGTGGGGCCCCAGCGCTCTGGACCCCATCTTGGCGACGCACAGGGCTCGGACCCAGACTTGTTTTGGTCTGCGGGTCGAGAACGAGCCTCTTCCGGTTAAGAGCTAGGCGGGCCGCGCAAAGCACTAATTGGGGAGACAGGGCGCGCGCGGGCGGGGCCTCAGGCGGCCGGAAGGCACGGGGTGCAGGCGGTGCTGAAGAGCTTGCACAGGAGAAGGTACGCCATGGACAGGAGCCGGACTCGGACCCAGACAGGCGGTCCCTGGAAGCCCCAACCCTGACCCTGTGTAGCGCTGGGATTCCAGGCAGCTCTCCTCTGTCGGCCCTGGGGCCCTAATTAGAACAGCCGCCGGAGGAACACCCTCGTGCTCTGCCGGGAGGGCTTCCGGGAAGCGGCCACTGCCCCTGTCGCATGCAGACGCGGCCTTTGTCTTCCAACACCGCGTACGGAGTTTGATCGTTCGATGTTGAGCCACATGCTCCGTCCGGCAAGGGAGATCGTTCAAGGCTGGCCAGGTCATGGCCGCCAGCGGCCTTTGACCTTGAACGCCCCAGACAGCTACATCTGACAGTCTGATTTTTTCGGGTCCGCGGCCCCGAACACTTCCCCAGGGGCCGTCCTCCACTCTTTGAACAGGGACCGACCGTCCCGGTATTCCTATAGTCATACCATGACATGCTCTTAGACACCAAAAAAATTCTAATAATAGAAACCATGTTCTTAGAACATAGACCCGATGTGATAAAACAAAACAGACTCCGCCAGACATGTTCTAAGAACATTTCGTGGAAACCACACAAGCAAGGTTCTTAGAACATTGTTTGGTGGGGCTATAGGCGAGCCGGGACGCTCCGCCACTGCTTGACAAAAGGCCAGCCCACAGAACCAGTGACTCGGGCAGAAGCCGCCGCCGGCACAACCCGGCCCGCGCGGCCGAGCTCTGGGAGCGGGCGGGGGCGCGGGCGACGGGCGCCGCCGCCGCCTCCGCCGCCGCCTCCGCCGGCACGGCCCCGGGCATGCCGCGGCTGGATTGGGCGCCCCCGTGGCTCCAGCAGCGCCAGCACGTCGCCGCGGCAGCCAGTGGCGGGGCCGGGCGCCTCTCTTGCGACCCGGGCGGCGAGGAGGGCGGTCCAGGAGGCACGGGCGGCGAGAGATCTTGCCACCCAGACATACAAAAACGTAACTGTTGACACAAATTCGGGGAGAGGCTTTTCGCCGTTTATCTCTGGGGACCCTCACTGGGCACTGGGACCGTCAAGGGTCGGGATGAGAAACGGGCCCTGGTGAACGGATCGGGACTTCCAGGGGCCCCGCAGTGAAAACATTAGAGCCTCGGGTCCCTGGGCAAGCATCAGAGTTAACTCGCGGGGCACGGCCTTCGTTGACCCTGGCTCGAGGAGGCAGGGGCCACGGGGCCCTGCGAGCCCACCAGAAGACGAGAAGGCCTCGCGGGGCACCTGCCGGCAGGCCAGCTGCGAATCTTGGAGCACAAGCGCCGCAGAAGCCTTGATAACCAGCCTCGAACTTATCCCTATCCCGGAGATTGACACGCCAAAAGGCGATGACAATCTTAGGGATGCACCCTCAGAAACTGAGGGAACACCTAAGATCGCCATCGTGACGAGGCGATGCCCAACATAGGGATAGGGATAGGTTCCAGGCTGGTAACTTGACTCTTGGAGGCGCGCCGCGTGGAGCTCTCGGCTCCGCGCTGGGCCCCCCTCCCCTGGAGCGCGCAGCGCGCCGGGGGCCCGGCGCCGGAGGCGCCGCCGGAGGGGGCCCGGGGCAGCTCCGGGCAGTCCGCGCGGAGCTCCGCAGGTTGATGTCTGATGTCCACGGCGTGTCCTCTGCTGCGACGCCCGGGGCGCCTGCAGCGCTGCCAGTGGGAGCTCGGCCACGGGGAGCCTGCCACCAGAAGCACAGCGCGGAGACCCCGGGACGTCCACTGAGGTGTCTGGTGCGGAGACGTCGCGCTGGCCACGGCAGAAGCATCGAAGCCCGAGCAACCCAGGGCACCCTGGAGGCAAGCAGAGTGTCTCTCGGCATCGGTTTCCACTGCACCTGGTGCGCCTGTCTGGGATCCTCCAGCGAGTCGGCTCACGCAGTGGGCCAGTGGCCCAGCGCCCACCCCGAGCCGGGAGGCGCCCCGTGGCGCGTGCAGAGGTGAGCGCCCGGCGGCGGGGCCGAAGCCAGCCGCGTGCACCGGGGCGCACGCTGCCACGGGTCAGGGATCCGTGATGGGGACCCGCAGGATATACACCACCACCACCACCACGTCGATTCCTCCTCTCTCCTCTTTCCAGCGAGAAGGAGGGGGGGGGGGAGGTGGTGGTGGTGTCTATTTTTGGGGGCCCCCCACGTGAATCCGGGGCGTGGGCTGAGACGAAGCCAGCGACGAAGGCGGCCACGGCAGTGGCGACGACGGCGAAGACAGCCGCTGCGACTGGGGGGACGAGAAAAGTCACCGATACCGCAGCTCTCCAGGTCTCCCTCCCCCGGTGGGTTCTGACTAACACATTCTGGGGAGAATCCGGCCGTGGCGACGAGGGCTCACGACGATGTCTTGATCTTTTGGTTCTGCAAGACGAAGCTGGGACAAGGATAAAATTGGGCGTGGATACATCGAGAATCTCTGAGCTCCAGCTGCTCTGGAGGGTGTCTCGGGCGCCGCGGCCTTTTCAGAGCGTTCCGGAACGCTCTGAGGACGTTGCGGAACGCTCTGGGACGGATTCATCCTCGTCCTAGCCCTGCCTGACACGCTGCCATTGATAAGGGACCCGTAGGTCCAGGGCGTGGGCGTCAGATCAACGGATCGGGGAAGGTACCGCCCGAAACCGGATCGGACATTCACGAAAAGCGCCGACTTTGTGTATTGGCATCGCAGGGGGAGGACGAAGTGAACGATGATGGCGACGACAAGGCGGCGGATGACGAGGATGGCAGCGTCGATGACTGGGAGGGCAGCGAGGGGAGCATAAAGACGAGAATGAACAGATGGAGGACGAGAACGATGGCATACTGGGGGTCTTTTGGAGGTTATTCGGAGTCTTTTTGGGGGGTATTGGGTTTTTTTCTTGGGCTGCCTGGGCGTGTCTTAGGGTTGTGCGGGGGGTCTCTCAGCTCTCTTAGGCCGTCTGGGGTTATCTGGGTGCGCTTTTGGGAACCTCTTTGGGCACTGTGTCCTGAGGGGAGGCCTTTTGGGGCAAGCGAGGCCCTAGAGGGGCAAGTCAGCGACGACGTGGATTTAACTAGTCCCCTCCGGAGCCGACTTGTTGAGGAAGTCTCGCGCGAAACGCGGCCATGTTTCAGAAATTCACCAGCGAAGCTGCCCCGTGAAACCCGCACACGCACTATTCACTACCACCAACAATCTGTCCACGTAGGAAGAGCTTCCCGTCAATTTATTAAAGTGAGATGGGAGGCCCCACCAAATGCTACGCATGAGACGTAGTATTCGTCCAACCCTGCTGTCTCGTAGTAGCTATAGGGCAAGAGGTCGGAGATGGCCGCGTGAGCGGCAAGGGGACATCTCAAAATATGGTTTTCCGTATCGGTGTCAGATAGCGGTCCGCAGTGCGACCCGGTCAAATTGGCGGTTGGCGGCCGGTCGCTTGCGCCCAAGCGGCCGCGGACAAACAATCGATACCTCTCGCCTGTGCCCTTCCTCCTTCAGAGTCGGGGGGAGAGAAGACGAAACGTGAGTCCGCGTTCGGCCTAAGTCGGCAAAACAGCTACGTTACAAAAGAGAAGCAGCAGCCACCGGGCTCAACCTTAGCAGGTTACCCCGCAGCTTATTATTCCTCGGACGGCTCAGATGGTTTCGTCTGGCCAGCCCTGTAGGGAGTATGTCGCTTCAAACCATGTTTGAAGGATTGCATTCCCTCCATAACTTGTAAGAGCATATATCGGTCAATGCTCCGCTTGGTGTGACCATCTGCAGTCATGTCGCGGGTGTCAGACCACTGCACGCTATGCACGATACCGAGCTCCATCACTTGCCGTATCCAACTGATGTGACCTAGGGGGGTGCACTCAGTCGGCTTCTGCAGGTCTTTGCTTGACACGGACTTGAACACAGATTCCGCATTAGTGGCCATGGTGACCTGAATGCTGAGGCCGCCCATCTCAAGAACATCCTTCAATTGACAGGGCGTCAGCGGCCCTGCGTGGAGTTCATGTAGCGTAACAGTCGTGGGACAGCAGTCCTCCAGGTTATGGGCTGCTGCCAACCCTTCAGCCGCATAGCTAGAGCGGACGTGCGTGCGGTGAGACTTGCAGTGCGCGTCGACAAGATGGACGACAGGCTTACCAGCAGGCATGTGTCCACGCCTTAGCAGGTTTGCCCAGCAAGTACGATAACCTTTGACCTCGTCATCAGCATCGCCGCTCAGGCGACGATCGCAGGAGTCGCTATGCAGGTCTATATCACCGGTTGGTGCCATCGTTTTATAAACGATCTCCTTAAGACACGCCTGCAGCTTCCTGTTAATCGCGCTGAGTCGTCGTACTTGCATGCTGGCCAGTTCTTAGACACGCTGTAACGGTACGACATGACCATACTTGCGCAATAAAGGCGTAGGCCAGAGCGCCTCTGAGGCTGACGCAATCATGTCAGTGACCATCTTCGATGCTTTGGCCTCAACATCTGCGCCAGTGAGTTCGTGGTGCTGGATCGGACGGAGCTGCTTTATATTTATGTATATTTACATACATATATATATATATATGTTTGCATATGTAAATATACATGATATATACAATATAAATATAATATATATATATATATATATATTTATATATATTATATATATTTATATATATATATATATATTCGTTTTGGTCAGTAGTAGCATCGCCGTCGGTGTCCTTAGCATACCCAACCGTGGCAGTAGCTGCAGTAGCTGCAACAGTGGCAAATACCGTAACCGCAGTAGCTTAGCATACCCCGCCGTGGCATATGGCGTCGCTGTCAGTAGCTGCAACAGTCACATAGACTCGCATCGTGGCAACACGGTCGACGTCCAGTATCCGATGTTGTCGTTCGGATAAGACTACCTCCGACACCTCTCCCGTAAAGCAGAGCTCCACATATTGTCCGTGATCGTCGGGGCCCAATCCGTAACTGTCATCGTCGCCCGTCGAACAAAATGGGGCATGATATATCTTGGTTGTGTTGATGTCCTGTGGGCTACCCCGCGTAGGCAAGTGCCCTTGCTGTTGTTCATCTACTGCGACCAGCACGCTGTTTTCAGTGATCATATGTGGGAACAGCATAACCAAATATTATACTGGGGTTGCTTCCAGCAGTTCGCTTTCGTCTTGTAGTTCTGTATACCACACTTCCATTATGTGTGCCTCGAGGCTCGCCTCTGATTCCTCATAGATCGTGGGAAGCCGGCCGCCCTCCTGCGGCGGTTCGGCTTCTGGGCCCCCCTGGCATTACTGCCTTCTCCTGGCACGTCTGCCAGTTCTTCGAACTTCGTCATGTCTTGATCGAAGCCCGCTTGTGGCTTGGTGGACATCAGGCACTGGGTGATTCTAGGTTGTGTTGATCCAATTCTATCTGGGATGTCTAGGTCAGCGCCTTCAGCTTCATAACAGTGGAAGCCCCCCGGGTTCACGTCGTTGTCATCGTACAACAGCGTTCAAGTGTCAGCACACGCTACCACAGGTGACTTGTGAATCCTCTTAGCTAACCTAACAGAAACAATGTCTTGGAGAAGCACGGAATTTCTGCTATCAGATTGCAGAGCAGCGGCCTGTTGGTAGGGAGTCATGGTGCCTGTGGTCACGTTGGTCCAGGCATGTACCTCGCGAGCGAATTCGCGGAAGGGTACGTTACCGGCAGGGTCCCAGCAGGGGCCAGTAGTGCGCGTGTCGTCTGCACCGCGTTGCATATGCCAAACAGCACATCCGATGGCGACCCGCAGGAGGCCAAAGACAGCGATGCCAATCAACTGGCCTCGTAGGTCGGTGTCGGTTGTAGGTGGCTGTTGTTTGTGAGGTGACCCTACAGTCAGTTTGCGAGGAGGTTCAGGTGGCACGATGTCATAACGCATGTTGCCATGCATAGTACCATCGAAGTTGCCGATTGGCGTTGGTGGGTGGACTTCAGGAGTGCAGTAGCGCAGAGATGCAGGGCTCAGGTGAGAGACCTCTGCGTGAGCAGACGCTTCAGTGCAAGTGTCCTTGCGATGGCCATGGTTTCCTCCGCGTAGAACCATTGAGCCCTGATGGTTCACCAGATCAGTCGCCAACCAAATCGCGCCTTGGATAGCAAGGAGTAGAGCTAGAGCTGGCCACCAACGGCCAGCTCCGCTACCAAGTTTGAAGTGGCGTGGGAGGCCCAAACAAATACTACGCAATAGGCGAAGTATGCGTCCAATCCTGTTGTATCGCAGAGACGATAGAGCAAGAGGTAGGAGATGGCCGCGTGAGCGGCAAGGGGACATCTCAAGGGATTGGTCTCCGTACCTCGATACCTCTCGCCTGTGCCCTTCCTCCTTCAGAGTACGCCATCCGCCACTTTTGCCCCCTGGCACGCTGAGGCATGCTGGAATGCCAGGTGCTGTCTGGCAGGGTTTCTGTCATCTTTTAGGGCCCCTCCCCGCTGTTCGCATCCTCCTGCGAAGACCGCCCCCCTTTGGGGAGGCTCTGCCGGTGCCCAGACGCGTCCCTGGCGCTCTCGGGACGCACCCACCTTCGTGCACCACCCCCTCTTCCCGAAACCACAGCCCCTCCAAAAAAGATTCGAACACCCCGAGGCCCAGATGCCTCCAAGACGGCCCAATATCGCTCCAAGACGGGCCACTCTGGCCCCAAGACGGCCCAAGATGGCTTCAAGACGGCCCAGGAGGCCGTTGAGGCGTCCCAAGAGAGCCCCAAGAGCCTTCCCAAGAGAGCCCCGAGGCAAACAAAAAACATGTTTTCCATTACGTGTTTCAATATGTTTGGGGTTCTCGCCTCTTCGTGCATTCGGTATCCCAAAACGACCCACGAGGCCACCAGGACTGCCCCAACATGGTCCATGAGGCCCCCACGAAGGCCCCAAGACGGCACAAGAGGCTCCAAGACGGCCCCAGAGGCGCCCAGGAGTGCCAAAGAGGGCCCCAACGGCCCCAGAGGCGCCCAAGACTGCCCAAGATAGCCAAACGACGGCCACACGAAGGGCCCAAGCGTGGGAACACGAACCAAGAAGTCGAGCCTTCTGCCCCAGGAGGCCCCCAGAAGGCCCCCGTCCCCTGCCCTCGGGAAGAGCTGCCGCCCAGCATGCCGCGCTGGGACGGCGGCGAAACTGCCGGCGGCAGCTGGATATATATGAGGCCGGCGCCGCCCGATGCTGCGACGGAGCGCCACGACTCTCTGCGGTTAAACGGAGCTCGTCGCTGCTCCACGCGCCCGAGGCCATGTTGGCGCTTCCCTGAGCGCAGCAGATGTCGAAACCGCCCCTTGGCCAGCCCCCACCCCCATACTGGCCATCGCTCGGACGTCTATTTCCTGTGCTTTTTCCAGTTTCGTGCGTGGTTCTTTCGCCAAGTGATCAAGGATGCTCCTCGATGGTCCTCGCCGAGGGAGAAATGCACACGTCCGAGCGATGCCAAGCATACCGTGGCCCCCCCAGCCTCGGAGTGGCCGAGGTAGCCGACGATGAACTCCGCGCCGGGCCCCCGCGCCTCGGCGAGGCGGCCCAGGACCTCCACCTCGTTGCGCGCGGCGGCCACGCCCACCTTCGGAGCGAGGCGTGCGAACGTGGGCGACGACTGGCGACTAACAACTACGACGACGACGACGACGACGACGACGACGGCGACGGCGGCGACGACGACGACGACGGCGGCGACGACGACTGGCAACGACTGGCAACGACGGCGGCGACGACCACAGGCAACGGCGGCGGCGGCGACGAGGGCAGCGGCCAAGACGGCGGCGGCGACGACAGGCGGCGGCGACGACGAGGAAAACGGCGGCGGCGTAAGCGGTGGCGAGGAGAGACGTCGTGGAGGCCTGTGGTCCTTCATGGGCCTTCGGGGACCTCGGAACGCACGCAGAGGGATATCGTGGACACTCGTGGCCCTTCCTGGGCCTTCGGGGGCCTCTGGTCGGGAAGACGTAAGACTCGGGTACGGGGGACTCGGGTTGGCCAGACGGAGCCGTCATAAAAATTATCCCGGCAAAGCAACCTAACAGCGATGTGTAGAAGCATATCTGAAAGCATTCCCCTTAAGATTCAGATGAAAATCCAGTTGTCGAATTCTGCTGTTCTCGCAGTCGTAGTCGCATTCGCGATGACAGTCGCAGCGGCAACGGCAGTCGCAGTCACAGCCTCAGCCTCAGCCTGCCCCACCTCCTCCTCCGCTTTCTCTGCTCCTCCTCCTCCCTCCTCCTCCTCC